>CAOLHI010000157.1:600000-842786 GCA_948474755.1 Ctenosaura bakeri
AAAGATATTTATTTTTCCCTCTAAACACAGTGAAGTTGTCGTTTCAAACTGAGGTATCCATTGTGGTGGTTGGGGGGACACATGTTCAGAAAGGAAAGGCTGCGGCCATCTTGTCACAATCCCGAAACAGCCATTTCGTGAGGCAACGGTGGAGTCACCTTTTCCATTCTTGCAAAAGGCAATAATAAAGTACTTCTCTCACACTTCCCAAAGAGGCTGTTCAAGTAATATTACAACAGCCACCAAACAGGCCACTAAACTGTATCTTTCAAGATAAGATAAAGCATCAAAGTGATTGATTCCTAGCTGTGTATGTCATAGCTAAACATCACCAGTCAGCAGCGACATATGAAAACTCAGCCCTTCTCGGAGTGAGACTGAGGGCGGAGAACAGATTGTCAAATTCTCGATGTCCTTTTTTGGTTAACTTTATCTTCCTGCTATTTGCGACGCCTCCTGTGAAGGTCTGAAGAGAAATATGTTTTTCTTTTTGTATTGTGAATAAGCTTTAATGTATAAACAATGGTAAATATATATCTAGGACTAGGCCATTTCCGCACTAGACAGTTATAGTGCTATTATTCCGCTTTCAACATCCTATGGAATCCTGGGGTTTGCAGTTTAGGGAGGGGCCTCAAAGGCCGCAAACCCCAGGATTCCATAGGATGTTGAAAGTGGAATAATAGCACTATAACAGCTAGTGAGGAAATGGCCTAAATCTCACCCACTGACTCCAACTTAGAGCTAAATGACAAAACAACAAAATGGTAGACATCTAGGCCCTTTCTGCACTACACTGTTATAGTGCTCTTATTCCACTTTTGACATCCTGTGGAATCCTGGGGTTTGTAGTTTTCTGAGGCCAAAGAGCTCTCTGGCCAGGAATTATAAGTACCCCTTCCTAAACTACAAACCCCAGGATTCCATAGGATGTGGAAAGTGGAATAATAGCACTATAACAGTGTAGTGCAGAAAGGCCCCTAGTTATCTTATGTGGACTCATTCATATCGACCTGAAGAATCAGGGATGGTTTTTCTGTCTTCTGCTAGGGAAGTTCCCTGGAAGAACTATAAGCAAAAGAAGAGCTAGAAAGCAACTCATTTCTCATACCTAATTAACAAAACCCTCAAAGAACTCGTAACAAATCCCTCTTCCCATTACCAAGGTATAATTAACTTACATTATGACTATAATTAGTATCCCTTAGGTAATTGTACATTTTTTGCAGTGTAACTGTCATTTTAGCTACTTTTATAATGAGGAGGCACTCTCTTTCACTAAATGACAAAAGGGAAATATTATGGTTTTCAGTGCTGGTTTGTTTTAGCCCTTGTGTTACTGACTCACACTCAGCTGTGTGTGTTGAGGTAATGATAATGAAGATGGCATCCTCTCTGCTACAGCCTAGTGGCTTATAGATTTCAGGTGGCTTTCAAAGTAAGCAGAAGTAATTATTATAGTTACCTTTGAGAATGAAAGTGTTAATTTTAACACAATTCTATCTACAACAGTAACTAGGAGGGGCTAATTACTTTTTAATGAAAGAAAGTCTTTATAGGGTTGGGGCCTTTCTTTAGCCATTTCCACACTACACTTTTATAGTGCTATTATTCCACTTTTAACATCCTCTGGAATTCTGGGGTTTGTCGTTTACTGAGGCCAAAGAGCTCTCTGGCTGAGAAGTCTAAATGCCCCTCCCTAAACTGCAAACCCCAGGATTCCATAGGGTGTTGAAAGTGGAATAATAGCACTATAACAATGTAGTGCGGAAACGGCCTTTCTGTTGGTTTAGAAAGTCAACTGCAGAATCAATGGACAGAACTAACCCTCCTAGTGCAACCTAGAGAACGTTCTTGCTTATAAACCAGGATACAGACAGTTCTAAACCTGTAAAGATCATGTTTTCAGCCTGGCATCCCCTCTAAATGAGATAGAAGGTCATTTTGTGGTTTAAAAAGAAGCCAAAAACAGCCTTAAAATAAAATTGGGAGACATGCCTTGTTGTAGAGGATTATTGCACCCTCTGGAGCTACAATTCTCCACTTTAAGGGACAATGAAAGATTTTTTGCTTTTAAAAAATCTATTTTTGGTCATCACTTTGGGGGCACGATTCTCACCCTTGTTATACAGCCTAATCTGACTGAGTAACCAAAGGGCTAGACCTCAGTTTTACTGGTAGTCTCCAATAATGGAATGAATTATGGAATGGAGAGTCAACACTCCCGAAACTGCAAACCCCAGGATTCCATAGGATGTTGAAAGTGGAATACCACTATAGTGGAATTCCACAATAGTGTGGAAATGGCCATAAATTTCTTCAACTGAATAGTTCTTCTATAGCTGGGGCTGCCAATAAGATTCAAGTCCTAGAGCTCGGCAACAGCAGGACACTGAAGACTGTCCCTCCTCAGTCAATCCAAAGGACGCAGCCTTTTCTCCAGGATGTGCTTTTTGTGTGGCTATATGAAATTGCCCAGAAATGCATGTATGTAAGTCAATTAATAAGACGACATGAAACTGGCTTCTGAATTTACCCTCAGTTTGCCTGATTTAATGTGTCAAAGTGTACCTCTGAGAAGTCAAAAGCAGCCCTACAACACCCTCATCCCAATATACACCAGTACATCATTTTCAAGGATAGGAAGGAATAAGCAAGACTCTAGTATAAGGACAAAGAAGTCTGTGGCTGAAAATAGGAGGTCCCCATAGACTGGAAGACGGCAAATATTGTCTTCAAAAAGGGGGGGGAGAGGGCCCAAACAACTACTGTCCAGTCAGCCTGACATCAATACCAGAAAAGATTCTAGAGCAGATCACTAAACCGACAGTCTTTAAGCACTTAGAATGGAATGTCGTGATTACTAAAAGTCTACCTGTGTTTCTCAAAAATAAGTCATGCCAGACTATTCCTCCCTCTTTTTCTAACAGAGTTACTTGCTTGGTAGATGAAGGGAATGCTGTGGAAATAGTATATCCTGATTTCAGAAAGCCCTTTGCAAGGTTTCCCATGATATTTTTGCAAACAAACTAGTAAAATTTGGGCTACACAATGCTACTGTTAGGTGGATTTGTAAATGGTTGACTGACCAAACCCAGTGGGAACTCATGGATGGTCCTCTTCCATCCTAGAGAGAAGTGACTAGCGGAGTGCCATAGGGTTCTGTCCTGTGCACAGTGCTGTTCAACATTTTTATCAGTGACTTCAACAAAGGAATAGAAGGCATTTTTGCGGTAGCTAACACCCCAGAAGACAGGATCAGAATTCAAAATGAACTTAAAAGATTAGAGTGCTGGGCCAAAACTAACAAAATGAATTTCAACATAAGGTACTATACTCCGAACTAAAAAAAATGAAATGCTTAGGGAGCTGGGTATGTTTAGCCTGGAGAAGAGAAGATTAAGAGTTGATATTACAGCTATATTTAAATATTTGAAGGAAGGAAGATGGAGCAAGCTTGTTTTCTGCCACTCCAGAGGCTAGGACATGGAGCATGGAGCAATGGCATCAAAAAGAGATTCCACCTAACCATTAGGAAGAACTTCCAGATGGTAAGAGAAGTATGACAGTGGAATACACTGCCTTGAAGTGTGGTAGAGTCACCTTTGGAAGTTTTTAAACTGAGGCTGGGTGGCTATCTGTTGGGAATGCTTTGATTATGTATTCCTGCATGGCAGGGATTGAGGTCCTTGTGACCTCTTCCAACTGTATTATTCTACAATTCCATATATTCCAACTGTCCCAATTTGTCAGGGACAGTCACAATTAATCTTCTGTTGTCCTACTTTTTGAGCTACTTTTAAAATGTCGCAGTTTCTCTCTCCTTCTCCCAGTCTTCCCTTTCATCCTCAGCTTACTTCCATTGCTGGAAATGGAATCTAAAGTTCAAAAGTAGTTTGCATTAAATTAATTCAGCAGGGGGAAGAGGATGGGAGGGAGGAGAAACTCACCTTTCCCACTTGGCTCAGGCAAAAGCAAAGTGCTGTAGCCTCTCCTAGCCTATATGTTCTTTCTCATTAATAACTTTTCCCATCTTGACCACACCCTGATATTGCTTGGCTACGTATGTCCCAGGTTTTAATCCATGAAATGTTGAAGGGTATAGCCACCACCTATTGCTAAAATAATTTCCTGTGCATCAAGCAAATGTCTACGTAATCATCCAGGGAGGAGGCAGGTAGAGATCCAAAGTTGTCCTTTGTCACTAGAACTTCTTCTAAAGCCTTAATTCTCCCTGACAGTGGTATATGTCAGAGGCAAACCTTGTCTACACTACAGGTCTATAATGATTTTACATGTTTAGGAGCCATGGCTTCTCAGCAGGGATCTTGAGAATTGTAAAGTGAAGAAGGTGTTTAAATCCTAAGAGTTTTCCAGTTGCCCCTTACATGAAATGACAATTTCTATGGCTACCTGAGGAAAGGGAAATGATTATTAGATCATTTAAGTTTCTGATGTTGATGTGCTCCAGTAAATGCAAAAATTTCAATGGGTTTCAGAAAAAAACGGAACTTGAGAAGGTGAGTATATGTTGTAATCAGATTCTGGATAGAATTATCTCAGCTAGTTGTAGCCAAATGACCAAGGGCTTTTCTGTCCTACACTGTTATAGTGCTATTATTCCACTTTCAACATGCTGTGGAATTCTGGGGTTTGTAGTTTACTGAGGCCAAAGAGCTCTCTAAAGACCCCTCCCTAAACTGCAAACCCTTGGATTCCACAGGATGTTGAAAATGGAATAATAACAGTATATGTGGAAAGACCCCAAGAAGCACTGGAATTGTGCATTTCAAAAAATGCCATGCAGCCCCTTAATATGGGAAATTGTCCTTCAAGTTCATTTAGGCATTCATATGACTAGCGCTAGAAGGATTAGCACCAATTGTCTACTTGAGAAGCTGTTGCCCAGCTATTTCAGCCCCCTCCCAATGTCCTCCAGCTTGTCACCCAGCATGTGTCATATCAAATCCTTCAATGGGAATGCAAGGAACAGTATGTCACTATGCAAATGAACCTTTGGGAAAGAAGAACATCACTTATCTAAGCCTGGAATGGTGTGGAGAAGGTGCTGGGTGATGGGAGATAGGAGCAGGCATGTCTGAAAGACTTCTGAAAGAGCTTTTCCTTCACTAACAGTAGGTGTTGCAGCAGCAACAACTTCTTCCTTTCTAGTAGGTTGTTCGAAGATTATCTTTAATGAACACCTGTCAAAGACATTTGTGCAATTTTGGGAAACCAAAGCATGATCATTAAAATATGTTTAATGGCCTATGTAGTTTGTGAGGAGGTAGTAGCACTGTGTTGACATAAACATGCAACTGCGTTCCTTGCCTTCAAAAGAGTAATCAAGTCCCCCTACAAGAGGGACCAGAAAGAATATGGAATAATAATGACTTTTTTTTTCTCCCAGAATCCCTGAACCAAGATGGCCAGTGACAACATGCTGGCTGGGAAATTCTGGGAGTTATAGTCAAAAGAACAGTATTTCCAAGCTCTGAAGGCAGGCCCAGATATGTAACACGGGGCTCTTCCAGATCAGTGTAAAGAAGTGTGACTTCTTGCAAATTAAGTTCTTTTGTTTTGCCAGGTTTTGCTCCTTTCACGTCCACTCATTTCATTGTTTTAGGGAGCTGTTTATAACCATTTCTTGATCAACAGATGGGCTTTTGCAAAGTTTTCTTTTTTAAAGAGGAGAAGGAAAGATTTGCTGAAGTTAACAGATCATTCAGATGGCTTTTTCTTCTGATGCACCTGATGCACTACAACACTTTAAGTCTAAGAATTTTTTTAAAAAAATTGAAAGGGAAGGGAAAGGAAAGAGATTTTGTTTCCAACATGTCTTGAAATGATAATGAAACTCACTTGAGGGTAGGAAAAATATTGCTAGCACTTAAAATTGCCAAAAAAATAGTCTGGGACAATACAAATTATATTTGAATATTTATTTATTTTTTTTTAAAAACTACAGTAATAAATACTGCAACCTCTCAACACATTGATCCCATCTAAAGGAGCCCATAGTGAAAACCAAACAGATGTCATTTCTGCACTAGACTGTTATAGTGATATGATTCCACTTGCAACATCCTCTGGAATCTTGGGGTTTGCAGTTTAGGGAGGGTACTTTATAATTCTCAGCCAGAGAGCTCTTTGGCCTCAGTAAACTACAAACCCCAGAATTCCACAAGATGTTGAAAGTGGAATAATAGTGCTATAACACTACAGTGTGGAAATGGCCTTTAAATGCCATGACTCCATCTCATGGGATCCTGTGATTTGAAGCAAGGTAGTATTAATTGCAGTCCTTTGCTGTTTGGCTGCTCCCCCAGAACTATAGCCCTGGAGCAGTCTAGCAGAGGGTTCGAAGTATATTACTGAACTACAAATCCCAGAATTCTGTAGGATGGAGCCAGGGCAGTTGAAGTGGTATTGAACTCATGTAACTGTGTAGTGTAAATATACTTCCCCAAGATCTCCCTTTAGCACCATAATTCCTGATTGATGGGATGCTATTCTTAATTATATGAATAACATTTGGAAGTAACCTAAGAAGTCTGGGCATGGTAGAAGGAATGGGCAGTGGAAAATACATAAAAGATAGGTGAAAGTGAACTGAAATAGGCTTGGTATAATCCTCGCATTTATCTCAAAGTGAGTTTCAGGTGCTCAGTACATATTTCTTCAGCAATCTGTAGTTGTAACAGCTAATGTGATTCCTGGCAGAACCATTGCATCAAGATAAATTTTCCAATGGGCACTGCATTTCCCTTTCTCTTTGCCATAAAGAGTCCTAAAATGAGACTGCTATTACTTAGCAGCCAAAGCAATTAAAGTGATATAGTTTCCCTCCAATTCACAGGAGTATGGGGAGATATATTGCTTAGTAAGTGCAGATGGCTACTGCAGATTCCTTTCTCTTCAATCATTATCTGATTTTACAAGGTCATATTGATCAACAGGTGACTTTTCTGGCTTCTGGGGATAAGTCTTCTTCTCTGTCCTTTTGGGAAGAATAACCATTTTGTTGCTTTTGGACCCATTGTATGGTTATGTCCATTTCCGCACGGGGTATTTGAAACGGTGAAGTCCGTCCTCCAGGGAGGACGTCTGCACCTGGGAACAGACTGGGTACGGACTATTTAACGTAGATCTGCAACTCAGCCCGCTCTGGAATGACCCCAAGTGGTCGTCCAGCGTGCTTTTGAAAAACCTGTTTCTTTCGGTTTCTCAAAAGCATGGAGTGCGGCACTGAGACCTTGCTCCCTTGTGCAGATTTGCAGGCTCGCACCAATGCGAGCCTGCAATCTGCTGGGGGCGGGCTTTAGGCTGGTGAGCTTCAGTGGTTGATCGAGACCCTCGACCAACCGGAAGCCACCATTTTCAACACCGGAGCAGTGCGGAGCGACGAGCATGCACTGCTCCATAGCAGCCTGGACCAGACCGGGGAGCCATAAGACCCAGTAAGTAGCAGCACGGGGCGATTCCCTCACCCTGTGCGGAAATGGCCTATGTTGGATGTATCCACACTAGACAATTAAAGCATTTTAATAGCAATTTATCTGCCATGACTCCATCCTGTGCAATCTCAGCAGTTGTAATTTGATGACGGACTTCAATTACTCTGCTAGAAAGCGCTAGTATGATAATTCAGGGATGTGCAATAGACACGTACATACTTCACCAAACTACAGATCCTAGGATTCCATAGGATAGAACCTAGGCAATTAAAGTGCCATCAAACTGCTACAACTGTGTGAGTATACACATCTCAACAGCAAGCACTCAGTTACTCTGAACCAGATAAGTGACAAACATAGAAGCAGTCTTTTCAATGATTCAGTCATTCCCTTTGGGCATTATCACACTACATTGCTATAGTGCTATTATTCCACTTTAACTGCCATGGAAATATAGCATGGAATCATGGGATTTGCAGTTTAGGAAGAGGCATTTAGAATTTTCAGCCAGAGAGCTCCAGTGCCTCGCCAAACTACAAACCCCAGAATTCCACAGAGCGCAGCCAGGGCACTTAAAGTCGAACAATAGTGCTATAACAGTGTGCTGTGATAAGGCCCCTTCAGGAGAGATTTTTGAAGCCATGGTGAAGTCAAAGGAGAAAAGGTAGGGGGAAAACAATTAAATGGTTGAATTTGTTATCAGTGAGGTATGTTGATGCTTTGCAGCTCAGATGAAAATGCATTTGGGGGATGCATGTGGGACAGGAGCTTACGTATAACAGCAAACTACATAAGCTGTTTTTTCAGAGGTCAATTCAGTTTAAACCATTTGTCAATCTGTCTCCATGTTACCCACTCTGCTTGCAAGTGATGTTCTGGGGTTTCAGCCTTTATACACACAATGAAAGGCATGCTTCCTACCACATAGATATTTCTCTGAGCAATCAAATTGGACATAAACTGTTGATTTCTGGGGTCTGGCTCTCTTGTAAAATAACGTATTCCATTTTGTATGTAGTTGGCTGTAGTGGTTGAAACTGTGTTGAATCCAGCAGGTTCAACACTGTATCTTTAATTGGTTCACCTAGGAACAATGGTTCAACTATTTTAAACCTTCACATAACATTAGCAGAGCATGGCCAATTTTTGCCTTTGTGTGGAAAACATGATTATTTGTTAGAATGTGCCTTCAAGTATACTCTGACTTATGGCAACTCTCTCCTAGTGTTTCCTGGCCAGATTTTGTCAGAGGAGGCTTGCTATTGGCTTCCTCTTGGACTGTAAGAGTGTGACTTGCTCAAGGTAACCCAGTGAATGTCCATGGCTGGGTGGGGATTTGAACCCTGGTCTCTTGGAGTCCTAGTCCAACACTCAGACCACTATGCCAGCCCTGTAAATGGCTAAAAAAGCTAACTAGTCCAGAGGCCATTTCATCAGTTTGTCTAGGGCTAGAAGATGAGGAATAGACAACTCCATTCCTAAACTCTTAATGCATCTCACTGAGTATCTATGCTGCCTGTAGAGGTGAGAGCTCCTCCCAGACCTTAGAAAAGTAACTTTTCTAAGGTGTGGGAGATTACTAGTATATGTTGTTAGCCACTGTGGGTTCCACTATTGGGCAAAAGGCAGGAAATAATACAAATACTAATGCCTTTTGAACTACTAACTCTCAGAATTCCCCAGCAGGGGCAGCTAGTGGCTTCCATGCCAGTGGGATAATGAACCTACTCCAGGTTTTAGTGTGAACTTTAAAGGCACTATTCAAGGTATTGGGGATAGGTGCCATGTCCACAGCAAGCAGGCAGTAAATCACAAGCAGCACAGCTTCTACTTATGAGGTGAGAGTCAAAGAATGTCCAAACAGAAAGGAAGCCTAGAGCAAATAAATCCAAAGGGGCAAATCCAAACCGTAGTCCAACCAGGCAGAGTTCCAAGACAGCCCAATCCAAAAGCACAGCACAGGGTTTCAGGGCTAAAGAGACCAGCTGCTGACCATGGGAGGAAAGGCCAGCTGGAGCCCTCTTTTATCTATGGATGCTGTCGCCATAGGTGTTCCCTCATTAGGGCTCGATTACTACTTCAACAGGCTGAGCGATGCAAGCGCTCCCTTTCATGGGGTCTTCTGCTGCAAGGTAGGTGTTTCAGCTATGTCTTCCTCTGTTTATTCCCCTGGCTCAGGCCCTTGTTGTTGTTGTGTATTATCTCCCTCTGGGCCAGCTTCTGGGGACACTTCAGCCTCTGGGGAAGCCTCTGCCTCAGTCAGAATCCTCCTCCTCACTGCCACAGTCTCTAAGGCAGGGCATGACAATAGGGTTCAGCACTTTTATAGGTCTCTTGATGTTCAGTCCCAAATAGATTCACCACCCCACTCATATGGATGCCACCTGCTGGTACTGTCTTCCCTCCAGTATGGCTATGGATTCTGCAACTTGTAGTCCAAAATTTTTTTTTAAAAAAGTATTTCTTGTTTGGTAGGCTGATGTGGCTTCTATCTCTCTTCGGACATTCACCTGCAAGTGGATCTTTGTCACCTGTTTACGTCCAGGCGGTGTGTAAATACAAGGTCCACCCCAGTTATTTTCTGGGCCAGCAATGGATAGAGCTGCAGCTCTTTGTTGTGCTGCCTGTGATCACAGAAAGTGAAAAATGTGCTGCCACATTTGGCTGACATTCAGCACAATCAAACTTGGGCCACGCCACAGTTCTTCCATATGTGGGAAAGACAAGCTGGTAAAGCTGTCTCAGTTGATCTCTGTGCTCTGTGGGAATTGAATGTAGCCTCTGAAGAAGAAAGATCAAGGAGGCAATGTTATCGATCAATTGAAACCTGACATCCATGTTAAGGAAGAGTTCAAATAAGCTATGCTGTTTATCAGCGGGGTTTAACTGGCCATTGGGTATGAATGGTAATTGTTCAGTGTTCTCTTTCCTGCATCTATTAGCTAAAGCATTTGGGCATTCTTTTATGCATCAGGCTTATGACTGAAACAGGTGTTTCACGTCTCATATATTGTATTTTTATGTAAGATATTTTTAATGGAAGTTTTCCAACATGTACTTTATATATGGGTTGTATTTTCACATTTTTATGCAAAATTCATGTATTTTATGCATTTTTTAACTGGATAGGAGAATTGGGGTTTATCTTCTTTTGTTTGCAATACAGTAAACATGTGTATTGCATTGCTCCATATAGGCAATTGTGGAAAGCCTTGTCAAAAATCTCCTATTGTGGCTGTAGATTGACTGGGGCCACATGTTGTTGCTGTTCCTGTTGTTATTTAAAGTGCATTAATTGCTTTCTGCCACCCACACTGAAAGCAAAACACAACTTGCCTGCCAAGTTCTTTGCAAATATGTATCTCAGTTAGGATGAATTGCACAAGGGAGAGGGAAAAAAACCTGGTGCCCTCCAGATGTTTCAGGCTATAGCCAGAATCCTGTTTCACACTGCAAATGTTTTCAGAGGGACTTGCGCTTTTCCAAAGGGTGTGTAAGTGTGGGCACTTATGCAGCCAGTGGTCCTGGAAACACACACACAGCCTCTTTCTCTCTTTGCTTGGGGAGCTAATTCACTGTAATGTTATAAACGAGGCCAAGGTTTTGATACCTCTTGTTCAATCAGCTGCAGGATCCAGTTTAATTATACTATATTTCCAACATGTCACAGATTGAAACTGGGATACATGTGGCCAAGCAATATCAAAATGTGGCCAAGAGAGCAAAAGTTAATAATGAGGAAGAACAGAAAAGATAAGAGAAGCTACAGCAGTTTGTTCTTCCTTGAGCCTACTGGAAAGAGCACAGTTCTACCCCCTCAGTGCAAACTACTTTTTGCATTTTGAAATCGATTTGCAGCAATGGAAATAAGCTGAGGACATGGGGGAAAACAGGAGGAGGAGACAGAAACTAGGACAATTTAAAACCATCTGAAAAAATTGGAAGATAGAGGATTCATCAGCACTGTCTCTTCCAAATCAGGACAGATGGAGGATATGCTACACTGCCGTATACTGCTGTATAGTGTTACAGTGCTATATAATTACACTGTGCTAAAAGTGTGTAGGATCTTGGCCCCTTGCTCTCACAACTGATAGAATCATAGAATCATAGAGCTGGAAGAGACCACAGGGGCTATCCAGTCCAAGTCCCTGCTATGCAGGAACCCACATCAAAGCATTTCCAACACTCCTCCCCCCAAAAAAAAACTGTAGCAGGCTTTACTTGGCTAGCACACCAAATTCTGGGCTGAAGTTCCCATGCTGGCATAGAATCACACAAGTTCGAAGGTCTTTGAAGTAAACTCCCACCAATGCAGAACATCCACAGTTAAAGTATCCCTGAGAGATGGCTATCCAGTCTCTGTTTACAGATCCACCGCCTTCAAAACAGCCTGTTCCACTGATGAACAACGTTTACACAGTCTGACCACTGATTCACCCAGCTTAATATTGTCAATATCAACTTTCCCCAAACTGGAGACTTCCTGATCACAATCCTCCCCATGCCTAACTGGGAATATCCCTAAGAGCCATGTAAATTGACAATGATGGCAGCTGTTGTCCAATATATCTGGAGAACTAAATTAGATCCTCGGGTGTACAGATATATAATTAAATACGAAGGTTTAACTCATCTGTCCGATATCTGTGTATGGTTGGAAAAGCTGGACAGTAAAGGAAATTGACAGAAATCAATTCCTTTGAACTGTGGTGCTGGAGGAGAGTTCTCCAGATACTACGGATTGCCAAAACAACAAATAAGTGGGTCCAAGGGGGAAAAAAAATCAAGCCTGAATTCTCCCTATAAGCCAAGGCTATTGTACTTTGGACACGTCATGAGAATCAGGAAGCCACAACCATGATTTTGCAATCAGGAAGCCACAACCACGATTTTGCAAGACCTGAGCAGGACTGTTGAGGACTAGGACTCTTAGAGGTCTCCCATTAGTAGGGTTGCCATAATTTGAAGCTGCTTTGAAGGCAAGTAACAACATCTGGAAAGCACCTACCTGGGGAAGCCTGACACTGTTGTTAGGAGTCTTTCTTTCTCTCTCAGCCCTACTTGGAGATGCCAAGGATTAAAAAATAGGACCTTTGAAATACTAAGCGGAGGTCCTACCACTGAGTGGTGGTCCTTGCTACAGATGGAGATGCTTCCTCCCTAAGCCCAGTATATGAATAGCATCTTTTCTCTCCAACAGTGTTCAGCCAAAGATACACCATCCAGGACACATGTCCCATTTACATCCCAAAAAGAAACCCAGGGAAATATTTAATGTTCAGTCCTTTGGCAAAAACCCTCTGAGAGAGTGAAGCGACAATTAAAACTGAATGCTTGATGGCTTTCATCATGCTTTCATTTTTCCAGATAGCATTAAAATATGTCAGCATTAATTGTAGCAAGCTATATTTCCCCCCTGATAGAGCATTTTACTTAGCATTTGATTAAAGGACTTAAAAAAAAATCAGGTTTTTTTCTTATGGAATGAGCTCTTTTTTCTTCTTCTTCCTCTGTCCTCTCAGCCACAAAGTCGCTCTACATTTCCTTGTGGGTATGCTTGCTTAATTTGCTCCACACAATAACCTCACCACACTCCCACTCTTCTTTAAACAGTTGATTCACTTCAGTCAACCATGCACACAGATCTCAGCAGTAAAGTCAGAGGAAGAATCTATCTTAATGGAACCTTACTGAAACTCTCAGATGATCTGATTGTCGACATCCATAGATTATTATATAAACAGAGTCAAAGGTAAAGGTGGATGAAGAATGGAAAAGTGAATTTGGGAAAACATAAAGTCCCATGCTGTCTGGATTATTCTGGGAATGGTAGTCCAACAAGGTAACTTTTCCAAGCTCTGTAAGTGCACAGATCAGCCTATATCCCATCTATGATAGTTACACCAGCATTCACTCCTAAGTCCATTCCTTCCTTTTGTATCCATTTGCATCCATCTGTAAATTTTAAATGCAAATATGAAGAAAAAGAATCATCTGCAACTTTGCCTAGCATATCAGTTTTGTATGCCTCTTTTGCTAACACATGCATTTATACACAATTTTCTCTAATATACACCTTTTTAAATGGCTTTTATAGCTGAGAACTGGACTGCAAAATTCAGAGAAGTACAAAATCCAATGGATGTTTTGATAGCACTCCAGCTTGCTTAAAAATGTGGACCAAAGAAAAGCCCCCCCCCAGTCTGTTCCTATTAAAAGTTCATTGGCTATATTTTCACTTCTCTTCTGCATCTCTTTCGCACTTGGAATTCATTTTACTATACAGATCAGCTACAAATTCACATCTCACCCCATGCATACAATTGTATGCAAATTTAATGATACAAGATCCTATTAATGTTGGTCTAGAATCTCAGCAGAGTTTGGAAATGTTACTTTTAAGTCAAGATATGAGTCCAAGGAACATCTATGTTCATATGTGTGGAATTTAAACCAGCGAAGTATATTTATTTTTACATGAAAGTTCATTTGGAAATTGGGGGGCAGGTGGTTTCTTCTCCCTTCCCTCATACTGCTGCAGAAATTATTTCAAGCATACATTCAACATGTGCAGTACTCCCTGTGCCAGAGGGTCAAATAAAGGCTGTCCTTCAGACAGCATCGCTTTTAAAGTGAGGACTCATGGCTTTTCAAGAGGCTTCATGTCTAGCAAATGAAAATCTTCCTTATTCTGCTCTTAATTCATAGCCCACAAGGTGAAGGGCATCTCGGACATCATTTGGGTCATCTGCTTGACTGCTTTGGTTTGTTGAGAATTCTGCCTGGTATGTATTGCTGTCAGCTTTACACATTACTCAGCAATCTTTGGACCCTCTGATGTTCAAGCTGATGTTGCACAACAGCACATGTGATAAGGCAATGTGGCTCTGCCATCTTCGATATTGCTGGAGGAGCCTCAGGCCTTTAAAAAAGAGATCAGTTGTGCTACATCTGAGTGCCTGCTGGTAGCCTTCATCTTAGGGAGTGGGTGACTCTGAGCTGTGTTTTAATCTGCAATCTGAGAAAGTTGTACAAAGAGTGTGTTCCTGTTCCCCAAAATAGGTTCAGCACTTTGGACATGACCTTTAAATTTCAGACTAAAAGCTGGAGTGAATCTGCTGTCCCACTGACATGGGAGCCAGCAACTATAGCCATCATATCTAGCATTGTCCTTTGGGCTAGTTCAGACATCTCATTGAGCCTTCATGTAAGCATTTCAGGTCTCCATGGAGCCAAGCTGGCCCCTAGGTGAGCAATGTGCACAAAGTTGCCTCTATTTCTGTGACAATGGCATCAACCTCTTTAATATGGTGGCCATGTGTCCTGTCTGACAGAGGTCAGTTCTCCCTTTGAAGGTATCTTCTACATGAAGATCTGTCCAGACCAAGACTGGGATAAACACAAGAAGACAAGAGATAAAGTACCTTCAGCGCTTAAGCTGCAGCTGGTCAGCAGACTGAGCAGGAGGCACATGGACCATAATCCTTCCCTACGATAGTGAGATATATTTCTATCTAAATCAGAGTAGTTGTTTGCAAATGTTCATCTAGATATATGAAGAAGCATATGCAAATCTTTTGCAAATCTTCTTTTGACTTCTTTTTTGGTGATGCATTTTCTGTTTGGAGCAATGTGTAAACAGCCACCAAATTCTTGAACTACGGAATAACTACTGAATAAAGCAGACTCGAGTGGGGTAAATTCATCAGCACCTCCATTTATCTGCAGACTTTAACACACACATTGTTGGCTAATTAGCACTGCATGTGTGAGCTGGCCCTGTGAGATTTGGAGCTGAGGCAGATGGCACATTTTCAAAGGTGAAGAATGATGTTGTGGGAAAGACCATATCTATGGTAGAGATGTGGGAGTTTTCATAGGATTGTCATAAGCACAAAGAACAAGATAAAGCCAGTAATTTAATCTACAAAAGAGCTCCCTGCTTCCACAACTTTTCTTACCACCCACTTCTGCTGCAACTAGCTAACTAACTACATTTCTTTCCATCATTCATAACTTCCTCTTCAGGCTTACAATCATAGAATCAAGGAGTTGGAAAGGGGCTTCATGGGCTATCAAGTCCCACGCCCTGCTCAATTCAGGATTTCCAGCTAAAGTATTCCCAGCAGGTAGCTATACAGCCTCTGTTTGAAGATGGTCCAAACAAGATGGATGCCACCTCTCTAGGCAATTTCCTGGATCTTCTTTTCAGCCTTTTTTGAAGAGAGGAACAATGTTTGCCCTTCTCCAGTCCTTTGGCACCTCACCTGTTCTCCAAGATTTCTCAAAAATGATGGCAAGTGGTTCAGAGAGTACATCCACAAGTTCCTTTAGTACTCTGAGATGCAGTTCATCTAGTTCTTCAGATCTGAACTCACTGAGGTTAGCTTGGTGATCCCTGACTATCACTCTTGATTTGGAATCCAGATTGGCTAGTGACTACCAAACTCAGCTACAGCCAAGTTTTGAAACTGTCACTAAAATGCAACAATAAAATACAAGTCAAGTAACAAGGCAACTAAAAGAACAACACAAATACCAGCATATAGGAAAAGAGCAAATCAAAACAGTGTGAACAGTGGATAGCAAAAGCAGGCAAAAGCAGCAGTCCCCAGAGTAAAATGAAAATTGCTGTTCAACAGAAAGCACAAGAAAATGAAAAGGCACTTGCCTGGTGCCTTAAATGTAGCAGTTACAGTGCCAAAGAGACATTTCGGGTTGTTCCTGCAGTTCCAGCCCCTAGGATCATATCACACATCTGGGTATTTTACCCTTAAGATCTCTCCTTGCATCTGGAGCTATTTCTGCTTGGCATCGCTAAAACACGATAGCTGCAGGTTGTAGTTGTTTCAGAGGCCACAATTGTGCACAACACCGTCACCATCCAGTAGCCATCTAATAGCCAGCCTGTCCACAAGCATTGCTAGAACGCAGTATCTCAACTCTGGAAAAATTTCAGAGTTGAAATACTGAGTTCTAGTGACACTTGCAGGTGGGCCAGCAACTGAATGGCTCCTGGATGGTGATGGCATCATGCAGAATCACAGCCTTTGAAATGACTACAACCCATAGGTATCACTTTTTAGTGACGCCGTATGGAAATAGCCTGGTATTTGGGCCTCAAGGTGATCACCAACTGGTTGTATTGATCAGTGGGTTCCATGTGGTAAAGTATGGCTGGTCCTTTTTGTTCATTCTTAAATAAAAACTGTTTAGACAAGAGTTGTAGAAAACGCAGCCAGCAATTATTTATTATATAGCAAATAAATGTCTAGCTTTATGTTGGTTCGGTACACAGTACATGGTAACACCTCAGTTTCATACAAAAGAAACACTTCTCCCTTTCTGCATTCTCAGCTCAAAACCCTAGTCAGATCTCTACCATTATCCACTTCCTAACTGACCCTATCTCAGTTCCTAACTGGTCCTATCTAACCC
Source organism: Ctenosaura bakeri (assembly GCA_948474755.1). NCBI lineage: Eukaryota > Metazoa > Chordata > Lepidosauria > Squamata > Iguanidae > Ctenosaura > Ctenosaura bakeri. Next base: position 616,899 of record CAOLHI010000157.1, read on the forward strand.
CTTTGCAGACAAGCCTCTGGTTTTTATATTTGTCCCCACCCCATAGGCCACCCTCACACCAGTCCATGAGCTGTGATTGGTTGGTTCAATTTAGGTTTGCCCAGCTTATGGCTTCACAGACGCCACTGCTAGCAATGACTGTTGGTGGCGGAGGGAGGACAACTGATGCACCATCGAGATAGCTTGCATCAACACTGAGGCGGTCTCCCTATTTTCAGGTTGTCAGATTAATGTTTGCATCAAGTTAATTTTCACATGAGTCACTGCTAAATGATTTAATCTCTATTTGAACAGTCTTGAAATGGAACTGACCTTTCCATTCAGTTGCAGGCACAGGTAGGGATATTAAAGCAAGAAGGGGGAGCTATTCACACATACAGAGGCCAACCATCAAGCAGCTTAGGTAGCCAGCATGTAGCACACACATGGAGAATTCTCTGTACCTCTTTGATCACTCATAATCCACTTGCTACCTTCTCAACAAAATTCCTAAAAGCATTTCAGACAAACACAATGGCAGGCATCCAAATGTTAAAAGTATGCCTCGGGCAAACTCTGCCACAAAACAACAAAAACATGAGATTGGCATTAAAATTATAACATCTGTGCATAAATTGTAATTCAGAGTTATTTATTCTCCATTCCTTTTTTGGGGTTGCTTTTGAAAAGGGCACTGGGTAGGGGGTTTTCAGAGTTTCCAACCAATTTTTGAGCAAAGCTCAGTAAAGTTAGTTGTTTCAACTACAGCTCTCAGAATCCAGAGGTCACGATGGCTGGGGGATTCTGAGTGTCGCAGTCCAAAAAAGTAATTTCCCCAAACTTTGGTCTTGAGAGCTAGAAATTTGCTGGTGTTTCTTGAAAACAAAAGGGAAGCTCAGAGAGAGAGAAAGAGAGAGAGAGAGAGAGAGAGAGAGCATGTTAAGTGCTTAAGAAAAATTCATTGCAAAATAGTAAATTTTGTCCAAAAAGCAAACAGTGACTAAACCTGGGCCATTTCTGCACTACACTGTTATAGTGCTATTATTCCATTTACAACATCCTGTGGAATTCTGGGGTTTGCAGTTACCTGAGGATAAAGAGGTCTTTGGCTAAGAATTCTAAATGCTCCTCCCTAAAATGCAAACCCCAGGAGTTTCTAATCTTCTAATCATGACATTGCACTGGTTTGCAAAAATAAGTACATTTACAAAGCATGATTACAAAAATGAACAATTAAATATGAGCAAAACTGTGCAGGCTGGAAAAGTTATTATTTGCAAAAATGTTAGAGTCTACTCATTTTGCCATGATATATACAAATTCTGGAACCTTTATAGTGAAATTCACTCCAGCCAGCCCACCTCCCCCAGTTTCTTTCCTAGGAAACAAATACAAGTTTCAATCTAGAGGTGTCCTTCAAGGCCAACCCTAATGTAACTGTTAGGTCATAATGCCCAGGAAAATTCATATCTGCATGCCTATGTGTGCATTTATGTCACTACAGCTGTACAAAGGAAGACAAAACAAGGCCCAAGGGAGGATGGACATAAATGTGTAGAATCTGCAAGTGCTCGAAATGGAAAACAAAATTGATCAATGTGCATTTTGAGTCTCTGATCTCCAAGGGTAGCAGGGGTCAAGGAGAACTCAAAGAGATGCCACATCTTCTTCTTTGTTAGCTTAACTTTGTACATTGTAACTCTGTTAGAGAGGTCAATAAGATGGAAATTCCAGGTAGGGAACTCCCATTCCATAGCCCCCACTCACAATTTTAAAGCTATTGTTTGGACACTGTAAAACGGATGGATGGATGGATGGATGGACAGGATTAGATGGAGATGAGGAGCAACAGAGGGAATAAAAAACCCAACAGCCTATGTGATGTTGTCATTTTTGTGAGGATACAGTAGAAAAAAGGAGGAAAGACAGGTGCACCATATCTTGATCCTTGCAGGATATAAATGCAGAGTGAAATGCAGCTACTAAGAGCATAATGTAGACTTCAAAATTAACTGGCTTACTTGCTTTCTATGGTGACTGTCTTTCTTTGTAGGAGGAGAAAGAATCTCAGTTTCTATCAGGTCAGAATAATCTCCTTCCAAGTCCAGCAGAGAGAAAGCAATGGTGTCATAAAACAATGTCCTTTATATAAAATGGCAAAAGCAAAGTTTACTTTTTGGATTTTTTAAAAAATATTTTCAAGCCCTGGCTGGTTGAATCTATGGATTCAGAATCTGCAGGTATGGAGGTCTAACTGTACCTGTGCTACCCTAAAAGGTGGAGGACTTTAAGGTCCACCTGCAATGTCAGAGTCACCCTAGAATTTGGGAATTATAGCTCAAAGGAGGCCTGTGAGTGGTGTGTAATGGTAGGATCTTTTCACCTGTGTATACCAGTACTAACTGTAGAGAGCACACCAGCTAAAAGTTAAACAGCGTATTTTACTGGGAATTAACAGGCACATTAGAAATCAGACGCTTTCAAGAACCATACAAGACTATGAGTCTGAGGGTAGCACAGAGGAACAGAGATCTGGGCTGCACATACTGTGTCCTATGTACAAATTATTGGGGTTGGAGCTAGGGTATTTATATCCTTTTTCCTGTCCTGAAGGAGGGTGTGTGGACAAAGTTGTAATGGCTTTCCCATGAGTTTGGACAAAGGAGTTTGGAATGGACTGATTGTCTTAACTCTAGGTGACAAAACATTGATGGGAGTCATGACAATCTCTTAATGTTCTGGTCAGGCAGTGTGAATGGAGAAGGTCTCTGTAGAACATGCTCACAGTAGGGGTCTCTGATTGCTTCACCTGGACAGTTTCACTTGTTGCTGTTTTTGGGAGTGCTCACCACTTACACTTAAGACAAGATTATCCCAACCCCATCAGCATTGGGCTTTTCCACCTAATCCTCTCTGAATTTATGATCTGATCATATCTGAGGTCATCTTGACCTGGCATATGCATACAGCCAGTGCATTTCCAAATATATGTTTCAACCATGAAATATGTCCAATTATGAAAATAGCACTTCCCACAGAGTGGGGGTGTATGGTGTGGTCGTACCTGTGGGGGCACAGTCCAACACTAGGAAGCTGCCTTGAGCAGGAAGCAAAACGGGTAGCCCAGCAGAACTGTGCTGGAGCAACTTTGTGCTCCACCAGTATGATGCAAGATCTCAGCCTCTCTGTGCAGATCTCTCTGTTTGAGAGCATTGTGACTGACATAATGCATGTTTGAATTTCAAACACACAGAGAAAGAATTCTACACCAAATCTTCTGTCAAAACTTACAATAGAAATCAAAATTTGACACCTACATTCTTATGTTCTGTAACAACAAAACTTGGTTTTTATACTTTGGTTTTAAAAATCTCCTGTTTTTCCTTTTCCAGTTCAGCAGCAATGCTACTTCTGTAGGAAAATAAGGCAGAGCCTTTCAAAAATCAGCATCTTTGCAGGCTATGATTTCATTCATCCAGGAAATGTGATCTTTTCTCCTGCTGCTGCTGAATCCCTCAGCAGAACTTTGTTCATGCAGTTGCTTAAAGGGAACTTTTTCTTTTAAAAGAAAAAGAATGCCAGACAACAAAATCTTGTGGTGGTGTTATTTAAAAGTAATCCCATTGGGAATAGCAATAGCAATAGCACTTATTTCTATACCGCTTATCAACTGAGTGTTATCTAAGCGGTTTACAATGTATTTTAGCTAATTGCCCCCAACAAGCTGGGTACTCATTTTACCGACCTGCAGAAGGATGGAAGGCTGAGTCAACCTTGGAGCTGGGCAGGATCGAACTCACAACCTTGTGGTTGCAGTACTAGCATTTAACCACTGCGCCACCAGGGCTCCTGGGAAGCTGTTAGTGGGGGCTATCTCTTGAAATCTGAAGCAGCACAGCTACTAAAAATCCATCTGGAAGAGGAGAATCTTAATGCAACCTAATGAAAGGTGATGTATTTCCTTTGCTAATCCCCTGTGTTGCTTGCCTTAATTGTTTAATGTGCTCAAATGGCCAACAAGTTGTCATTGATGGACTTCTTGCTTTTCATAGGGGGTTCTTTCAAAGCTAACAGAGGTACCACTCTGAAATTTTTTCTCTCCCGCTGTAATATTCACCCTCACCTTGCAAAGACTATAAGTAAGATAAACAGAGGATTCAGGAATGTTCTGGGAGTTGGAGAAATGGGATTCTTCTTGACTTTTATTGTATGCTTTTTATTTTAATATCTGTATCCCAGCTTTCTAGCATTAAAGCAAATTCTCTGAGGGGTTATCAAAATGCTAAAGCCCATATGATACAGACCTTTTTCAGGAGCCTAGGAATATACCCAAACAGCAATCCAGCATTGTCCGGTTCTTCAAAGGAATGTCCCATTCTTTGGTTATCTGAGGTTCAACAGAGAATCTGATTGCGTCTGATGGCAGTCAGATTTAGGCAGATAAAAGTGCTATTGCAAGCAGAGCCAGGTCACACAGATCTGGTGATTCCCACATCTGTGGGGCAGTGAATCTAAGTTTAGGGCTGGACTTTTTAAAAGATGCTCCATGATGCTGAACAGTTTTGGAGATAAGTTCACACATCCCCCAGCTTTGGTTTACAAACTGAACATAGAACAGTTAGTTACCTTAAAAAAAAAAAATCAAAGTACATATGCAGTTTTCAAAAGTAGCTGAAGCAGTTATAGAGAGACACACAAAATCAAGGAACAGGTGAAAATGAAAGAATTTGTGAAAACAGGTATTTTCCATGAAAAGATCAGTGAAAGTGGAGAATCAGAGGTTCCAGAATTGCCAAAAACAAGACACCAGTACCATGGATTTAGACAAAAATATTCCCTTTTAGCACTGCCATAGCAACAGATAGTTATATATGATTGACGGGAGAGCAGCTATTGCTATATTTATTACATTTATGCAGACTCTTAATGTTCAAGCTGCTCTCAGAAGGTTTTTAGTTAGGATGTGTGAAATGGAAATGTGGGGAATTCTGTTATGATGCTCTTTTTCATAGGTTATAGCTATATCTTTTGATTTGGAGAGCTGCTAGTTAAGTTTTAAAAGTATTAAGCAGACAATTAAATAAACAGTTTAAATACAAAGAAATTATAAGATAAAGGGACATCCTCTAACACTACGGCTGGTGATATGATTAGGCCAACTTAGGCAGCTGCCTAAGATGTAGACCTCGGGGGGGGTGCAGTACTGACGTTGAGGGGGGCACAACATTTGCTGAGAAAAGGCACACATTCTGATGTGCCTGAAATTTACACTTTAGAAGACTTAAATTTTAACATCACAATTCACAAGATTCAAAATGAATTTGTGTGCTAAAACATTTTCTCATCTGTTTGAGAAAGATAATCAAAGATTGTTGCACTATTTATGTTCACAGTTTAAAGTAAATTTAGCCATTTCAACTTTTGTGCTTTTTCTTTTTTTCTGCAAGACATCTGTGTTTGAAAACCAAAGTTAGCAATGTGGAGGACAGTAGTTAGTCTTGCCTAGGGAACAAATTAGCCTGGGACTGGCACTGCCTAATATTGAGAAAGTAGTATCTGTTCATGAGACAAAGGGCAGACCTTGGAAAAGTTACATTTTTGAACTGCAATTCCCAGTAGCTGGCATCCTTTCAGGGTCATATCTGAGTGTTGCTGTTGTTGTGTGCCTTCAAGTCATTTCCGACTTACACAGTGGCCATAAGGCAAACCTATCATGGGTTTTTCTGGGGCTGAGAGTGTATGATATGCCCAAGGTCCCCCAGTGGGTTTCCATGGCTGAGTGGGGAACAGAACCCTGGTTTCCAGGGTTGTAATCCAATGCTCAAACCACTACCCAGATTGTCTATTTTTTTTTTGTCACTACAGAGATTGGTATTCGCTTCCTCCCTTTGCAATGCCCCACTCACCCACTGAATCGCTCTGAAGGCCCCTACCACAGCCATTCCATGCCTGGTCACGGAAGCATCCCTGTAGTAATTACATGTAATTACAAGTAATTACATGGGCTACTGAGTCCTTTGGAGGACACCAGCATACCTCAGGGGTGATGTAATTGCTTCACATCTGGCTACAGGGACATGACCAGCCTCTTCTGTGTTCTGCCCCCCCTTCTTTCCGACAGTCTCCCAGCTGGCATGGCCATTAGCTATGCTGGTTGAGGGATGTGGGAAACTGTGAATGAAATGTTTCCCATTTCTGAGTGGTTCCTCTTTATCTTGCTCGTGTTAATGCAAGAGCTGTGTGGCACTGCTGTTCCCCAAGAAAGGAAAATTAGTGAGTGATAGCAAAATTGGATCCATTCCTATCTAATACACTAGAATAGTCTGAGGCTATTTCCGCACTACACTATTATAGTGCTATTATTCCACTTTCAACATCCTGTGGAGTTCTGGGGTTTGCGGTTTACTGAGGCCAAAGAGCTCTCTGACTGAGAATTTTAAATGCCCCTCCCTAAACGGCAAACCCCAGGATTCCATAGGATGCTAAAAGTGGAATAATAGCACTATAACAGTGTAGGGTGGAAATGGTCTCAGTGAATGCACCAGTTCCTTTGCAGCAACTATATTTATATGTTCTGTTCATTTATTTGAAGTATTTTTATTCCACTCTTCAGACAAATAGGCTCCCCAAGCTGCATACATGAGGTTAAGCAGATCAATAATCCACATGTGGTCAGAACAGGACACTATTTCAAGAGGTGGTGTGGATTGGCAAGTCACTACTTCTTCCTCCTCCTCTTCCTCCTCCTCTTTCTCTATTCCTGCATCTGGGCTGTAGTAGGTTTCAGAGACCAACGTTTATATGAGGTGGCGCATGTAAACAGCACATATTCACCCCCATTCAGGACCCAGTGCCGTCTTCATCTCTCCCAGCACACCCTTTGTGCTGCTTAATAAATCTTGATTGAATTATATCTGCATTTGATACCAGGCATACAAACATACGGCTAGCCCGATTTCCTCTGCTCTCTAGTAATCTAATCATGGCTGGGTAATTAATGTCCTCCCACCCCCACCCTGTCTTCTTTCTAGTCGCTAAAAAGGGCTTCAGACATATCCTAGTTTGGAGAAATCCATGGGCACTGGCTCATTCATTGAGTTTTCAGTTATGTCACAGTCTTGTAGCCAGAGTGCCTCGTATTTTGCAGTATTATGTGTGCACAGGCACTTAGTTGTCTATTTTTTTATTATGTATACACACAGCGGCAACATATGGGCTCAAATTCTATTCGAAGAAGAGACCCTTTGAATCAATTGTTGAAAGGCTCAACATTCATGTAAATGCCATTGATTCAATGTCCAGTTGGGATGCAGACTACACTCATTGGGCAGCGCATGGAAAATTTCAAGAATTAAATATGGTATCAAAATAATAAAAAGCAACATTCAAAGTCAGAGAAAGTGGGGGCAGTAGGGCTACGACTTCCAAAATTCTATATCCAGCATGGCTTCTGGGACTTGTGGGTTTCTGGGAGTTGTAGTCTCCCCCCCCCAAAAAAAGAAGAAGAAGCTAACTTTTTAACACTCTGAGCAGCAGATGGTTTATCTGAAGCTAGAGGAACAAACCCAAATATAGAGGAATGCAATGCAAAGCAGACACCAATTTAACACAAGTCCAGTATACTGTGTGTTTTTATGTATGGGTTATGTGTCTCCGTGTGTGCCATTGATCAATGGTTACTCATGTCCTATTGCAGCAATGTATTTTTTTGTCGTCTTTGGTGCTGGGCAGGTGGTTCCCCACCTGTGTTGCCTTTCAAAAATGCCCATCTTTAATCCCTCCTTTGTTAACTGTGCCGGCAATAAACCTGAATTATTGTGCTCCAGCGAGAGCTATAATCTGCAGGCTTTTCGCTAGGCTTTTCTTGGCCTTTGCTCATGCCGTATGTTTTCAGAGGTGATTAAAGGACGGAACACATGTCCTTTCTTTCTTTCTGCTCATGTTTTCCTACTGCATAGTGCGGTTGGGGCTGAAAGGAGGGAATCTATCCAGAAAACAATTTAATCAATTTTCTTTAATACACCATAATAAAGTACATTAATTGGTGAAGAGCTTTTGAATGGAAAGAGCTTTGAAGTGCCAAGTTCAGCCTGCTGATGGGACTTTATTTAGGCTGAAGTAAATGGCTGGGCGGGTTTCATGCTAACAAGGCCCAATGGGGAGGCTTTTAAGCAACTGCAGTAGGCTCACCAGCTAAAAAATGGTTTGTCACCCACCAGTAGCGAGGAAACAGGCTCCCAAGAAATCTAGAGACAGTACTTGGTTTATAGCTCCCCGAAAAACAAATTCCTAGCCAACATCCTGTTGGTGCATATGGATGTGTAAGTTCCCTTATGCATATGTTTGTTTTTTTGGCTCTTGTACAATAGAAGTATTCCTTTCATGGTTGTATGGACAGAGTTCTACAAGAGTAACCATTTCACATGGGCCGTAAACTGTTAGGTCCTTTCCATTCCACCCTCTCAATCTGCCATAGGGATGGGAGAAGGACAACGTCATCACAGTCTCATCCTTCTCCGGTCCCCAGGTGGCACAAACACACCGCAAATCATTGATGGGTTTTCCCTGCCAACGACCGACAGTTGCACTGCCATCTCGCCTTTCTAATACAATGATTTTTAAATTCAACATGTGACTTAAGTTTATCACACCAAGCATAATGCTGCCACCCAAATCTTAAATTATGACCTTCAGGTTCCAAAGTCTCATATCTCTAAGAAATATCCATTCCTTCAGCCTCATAATACAATTTAACATTAGGAACTCCCAAGCTGCCCCTTTCCTTAGCATCATATAATATTTTTAATTTTTATTCAGGGTTTCTTTGCCAGCCAGAAAATCTGGGAGTCTCTTTCTGCCATTGCAAAATAGGGATCATTTGAAAGAGATGAAAACATTTGCTTTTATTACCGCAATTCTAGCCAGAAGAGATAAATTTAACTTCCCCCATTTTTCAAAGTGTTTTTTTAATTTCTTTCCAGACTTTCTCATAGTTATTTTGAAATAATAAGCCATTATTATTTGTCACTGTAACTCCCAAATATTTAATACTCCTTTTTTCCAGTTTAAAATTTGAAAGAGAAGTTAATTCATCTTCCTCTTCTAAGGTCATATTTTTAGTGAGCAATTTCGTTTTATCACAGTTTACTTTAAACCCAGAGCATGTCCCAAATTCCTTATTTTTTTTCCAAAAGAGCCTTCACTGAATCCAATGGGTTTTGTGTCATTATCACAAGATCATCCACATCAACTCTCAGTTTATACTGTTCTTTTTAAACTCTCACCCGATAGATTCTGTCATCTTGTCTGATATTACTCAGTAGGGTCTCCAACGCCAAAACAAACAATAAAGGTGAGAGGAGGCAATCTTGTCTGGCCCTCTCTTGTATTTCAATCAGTCTTGTAGCATTGCTATTTGCTAAGATCTAGGCCTTTTGAACTGAATTTATTGCCCAGATAATATTTTCATCAAAGTCCATTCTCTCCAATACTTGAAATAAACAATTCCAAGAAATATTATCAAAGGCTTTATCTGCATCTATATATATAAAAAAAAGTCTTGTCATTATGATGTTTAAAAAATTCAATAATAGTAAGAACAGTCCTTACATTATTACTTAGTTGTCTTTTTGGCAAAACAAACAAACAGAAAAACACTCTGATCCTCATGGATATTCTGAGAAATACGTTTCCTCAGTCTGCTTGCCAAAATGGTAGTAAATATCTTATAGTCATTATTTAGTAATGGCATAGGTCTATAATTCTTTGTTAATGTCTCATCTGTCTCTTCTTTATGAATCACTGTAATACAGGCATTTCTCCAAGAATCTGGCATCTGCCCTTTTTCTAATAACTCATCACACACCATTTTTAATGGTTGAATAATTTTGTTAATCAGAGGAACTATATCATATACCTAGTCAAAGGACATATATCTAGCCAAGGTTGGGTTTATTTCTGGATGATGGATGAGACAAATTGTGATCTGTTTGTGGGTGGATCGGTGTGTACACAGGAGCTGAAATGGGAGTTCCTTGGGTGATGTTTCTCTGGAAACCACAAATCCAGGCCCTGCTCCAGGAAGACAGGATGTCTTGCACTTCAGTTTCTGCTAAAACCTAATTTGAACTAGAATTAGACAGGCATTACACATGTGCACTGTGACTCAAATGGATTAGATAGCTATTAGATGAGTTGGTCACTGGCTGCTGTTTCTTCCAGAACAAGAACTGTTACTGAAGTCAATCTACTTCAGGAGGAAAAGGAACCCTCAAATTTTAAAAGATGACATCAGTGATGGCTACTGGCACTGAGTCCACTACAAATTTTTATCCAAGACGCCTGAATATCAAAACCATCAATACAGGTACAGCACACTGGATAGTTCCTTTAAAGTTCAGACTAAAAACCAGAGTGGATTCAGCACCTCACTGGTATGGAAGTCACCACCTGCCACTGGTCACCATTATGTTGGAAGTCTAAAGTTTTGCTAGGTGTGAAGGGCATGCTGCTGTGTTCCATCCTCTCTACCTAGCTAAATTGGAGTAGGAGGCACCAATTCTGGATGACTGGAGAATTCAGGGAGTTGGCATCCAGAAAAGCAGATTTTCCAAGGTTTGTTCTCACCAGGGGCTGGGTTCAGGGCTCAGAAGAGGTACTAGGAATCATATCACAAACATATATTGGCTAATGAAGCATATCAAAGAAATTCAGAAGAAAACCAGTCAGTGCTTTATATATTATAACAAAGCCTTTGATTGTATAGTTCATGCAAAACTGCAAATCACTCTTAAAGAAATGGGTGTAGCACAATATTTGATTATCCTAACATGTAACCTGTACTCAGGGCAAGAGGCCACTTTTAGGACAGAATATGGAGAAACTAAGTAGTTTCCAAGTGCCAAGATGGTCAAACAGGGCTGCACCCTATCTGTTTAACTTGCATGCTGAATGTATCACATGCACAGCTGGATTAGAATCTACGGAAGGGGGTATAAAAATTGGAGGAAGGAACATCAACTGTTCAAGATATGCAGATGATATCATATGACTAGCAGAACATAGCAAAGACTTAGGATGACTACTAAAGAAAGTCAAGGAAGAAAGTGCTAAGGCCGGTTTACAGCTGAAAATTAAGAAAACAGAAATAGTGATCACTGATGATGTACATAACTTTAAAGCAGACAATGAAGACATTGAGATAGCAAAAGATTTCCTATACTCTGGCTGCATCATTAATTAAAAGGGGAGTTGTAGTCAAGAAATCAGAAGACTAGGATTTGGAAGGATAGCTTTCAAGGAACTAGGCAAGATCCTCAAGTGTATTATTATTATTATTATTATTATTATTATTATTATTATTATTATTATTACCACTTTTTTCCTGATAAGGACTCAAAGCAGTTCCTTCCAACTCTACAATTCTGGGACCTTGAAAGGGCCCCTGGGAGATCCAAGAAGTTCACAGCTGCAGAATCTCCCACTAAGCTTACTATTTAGCGTTATTTTGTTCATTCACAAGATGCTGTCCAAAGCAAAAAAATCAAAGTGAAGTTCTAGGTTCATCTTCACATGACAACCTCTAAGCAATTAAAGGGAACCCAAAAGAAAGTGGGGAAGAATGACAAAAAAATTTGAAGGGTCTTTAACTGTCCCCCACCTCATTATTTAACCACTTTATTCATTATCCAGCTTTCCACTCAAAAAAACCCCAAAAATATCATTAAAACATCAACCCAAATGGATAATATTAAAACTTAAACCAGTATTTGATGTTGGTGGAATGTAAAGTTCTACCAGAGTACTTAACACAAGAGATCCAAGAATCTTAGGCCATTTCTGCATGGCATCGCAGTCCCACTATGGGGATGGGATGGCAGCAGTCCACGGGCTGTCCTTCTGCATGACATCGTTGTGGTTCTGCTGCCATCCTGCCCTCACCCATCATGGTCATCATGGCTGATCATGGGATATTCACTTAATGGATTAAATCTGTTAAGCACCCACAATCACGCAATGCTCCCGTCCTTATCTGCCACACGATGGAGGTGCTTCCTTCCCAGAGCAACATGGGAAAGAGCCCAGTTGCACTGTGGAAGGCAGGTACATGTCACTCGCACTTCCTTCCACACAGAGCTGGCCAGGTGCGGAGGGAAGCGTTCCTGTCCTGCTCCCTTCCCAGAAAAGGCACTGCCAGGATTGCGACGGGAGAACAACGGGAGAAGGTAACATGCGGAAATGGCCTAAGAATCATAGAGCTGAAAGAGATTCAAAGGGCTATCAAGAATCCACCAATGGCTGCCAGTTAGGCAATGGGATAAAGTAGCTCTCCTGGCACACACCTCTGGGCAACCAGTAGTCATTTGGGTTAGGGAATGTAGCTGCTTTCTGGTACTGCCTGTTGGCGGTTGTGCAGCCTGGAATTAAATGCTTCACAAGAAGGTACTGGGCATTTTTTAAAAAAAGATATTGATGGACAGAGTAAAATTATTTTCACTAGAACAGGCTAGTCTACCTTTCTGGGAAATTTTATAACTATAGTGCTGCTAGCAAGGAGACGCTGTCATATGGTCCTAGCCTCATTGGGTGGTGGGTCACACAACAGGGTGTTTGAACAATTCGGTGCAGGGTTATAAAGGTGGAAGTGGCCCTTTTAGGGCTTTACAGATGAAATGTAGAGGGAAAGGGCATAGTCTTGCTCTGTCTATGATGAGACAGTAAAAAAAAAAATCTCTACTGGTTGCATTTCCACAGATTTCACTTGAGAATAAAAGCAGTGTACACACAAGCAGCTCATTGCAATTTTTCCCAGATACACATCAGCAACTCATTGCAGTAATAAATGTTTATCTGAGAGCATTAGACTTCCCTCCTCCCTTTTGAAAATGTGTAACAGGTACTATTTTTCTCTCTTGCGATTGCCTCTATAGGGAGGAACCAGCACCTTGTATTGGGACTGGAAACACCCTGGAAGCCAGTGCAATTGATATTAAGACTATTGTCATCCCCACCGGAAAGCAATCAGCTGCAGCTTTTTGTATGGTTGCACTATTTGGACACTCTTCAAAGGCAGCCCTCTGAACAGATTTGTAGTAATCTAAATGGGAAGTGGAAGTAATGGAGAACAAAGTTATCAACAGCTATTCACCTTGACAGCTATACACATCCTTCCATTCCAGAAGCAATGTATCGGTTGTTAGAATGCATCGGGATACAGTTGTCCTCAGCAACTGCTCTTGGCCTTCCCATGGACATCCCATTGGAGGAACAAAATCCAAGATTAGATATCTCTTTGGTCTGATCCAGATGGGCTTTCTCCTATTCACATCCCCAAAACCTTGGAAACTGTCAAGTGGCAACAGGTACACATTGCTCTGTCTCCCTGTCCATCAGAGCTTGGAACAGTTACTTTTTGTATTACAATTCCATGGTTGAAGGGGGACGTTCTGATAGTTCAAAAGCTGTTATTTCCCCAGGTTCTGCTCACTATATGTGCTTCAGGAATAAGTGTGCAGGGGTGTGTGGACGTGGAGGTCACCTGAAATCTTGTGGGTGGCAGAGATCACATTGCTTAAACCATATGGACTTGCATAATGGTTTATTTTGAGTGATACCTCCCACTCACTCACCCCCAAAAGAAAAAAAAAGTGCATGGATTGTGAACATGCCTGCTTAAGGCGCTGCTTGCTTGCTTGTCAGCAGAAAAGCTTGCTCAGTAGTGCAGAAATCCAGCACATGAAGGGAATGAAACTAGCCAGTCAACCTGCCTAATTTTGCCCAAGGGTTTCCCTGTGCTACCAGCAGTCTTTACTCTTGTCTCACTGTATGGGTGCATCCATCCGCAGTAAAATGCCGTATGAGATCTGACCAGCAGCTGCCAGCCTCCGTTCCCCCTTTTCTGCTCAAAGCTAGAGAAGTTGTATCTGTCTCACTTTCCCAGGTAAACACTCAGAAAGACATCCCCAAAGCTCTGTGAAGTGCCAGGAATTTTGCTTTAAAAAAATGTTATACAACATGAATTCTTCCCCTGCTTTGTCTTGGCCTAGTGACCAATATAATCAGCCTAGGCCTTTGTAAAAATTTGCATATGATTTGCACCCAGGGTTGGGCCGGGCAGAACCTAGGACACAGAAGTGATCTAAATGTTACTTTTACTCTGATCATGGAAAAGACATGTCTTGCGCTATGTTCCATGACATTTGATGGCTGTTGGCAAACACAGGGGGTGAGCAAAATGCAGTTCAGGATCTACTGATAGATTCTGAGTAATCTGCAGTCAATCAGCAAAGATTTCTGGCTCTTTTTAAAAAAAATAACACTGTAATTCTAAGTTTATGTCTCCTTTGTGAGGCTCCAACTATGGTTCTTGGAGGACAAAGTAGGTCCTACCAATCTGAATGCCTACTACTTAACGGGGTAGGAGTAACAGAATGAGTTCTATTCAACACTCCAGAAAGGAGCGGGCATTCAAAAATGGGATGCTGATTTCCAAGAGTAAATGTAATGATGACAGGGCTGGCCCTTCCATTAGGTGGAATGAAGTGGCTGCTTAGGAAGAAGATACTGGGGCACCTACTGCAGTGGCAAAACAGAAAACAGAGCTGTGAGAGTTCATCAATACACTTGTGCTACAGTTTCCTAAGCTACTTTGCTGCCTTGAGTAGTGGTGGAAGATGCTGCCTCATCACTGCTGTGGAAGTAATAGTCAACTGCCAGTCCATTCAGTTGCTGTACACAGAATGTGAGGGACACCATCTTGTCCTTTGCGTCAAGTAGTAAAATGTCCTCAACTGGTCCCTAAAAGATGACTAAATCATGTTGACACACTCCTATAGCAACAAGATGGATGTTGTAGCAACTGTGCAGGCTACTTTATATGACTCTTCTCATTTTATCTTCACTACAAACTTGGCTGAGGAGTTCACCAATCCAAAGGTGCCCAATAAGTTTCATGGCTGAGTAGAGACTTCTGCCCGGATCTCCCAAATCCTGGTGCAGCACTCTTAAATATGACACCACACTGGCTCTCAACTGCTGCTATTAGAGCTGCTGATGTACACTGGGATTCACCAGGTGTTACCATACGCTACCACCCCTCCTACAAGATAAGTGATTTTCACAAATTGTACTTATTAATGACCAGAAAACATGGTTGAGGTCAAATTGATTGGAGAAAATTCAGATAGGATTATGCAGAAAACTGTGACGTTGATAGGTTTTGTTAATCCCTTCACCGATTCAGGCTCTTGGCGATTTTTGAATATAATGAAAGACGAACTGCCCAGATTGGTGAGCAATCAGAGACCATCTCTCAGTCTTACCTTGCAGAGATCTTCCCTATATACCTTACCTGACTGAGCATTAAGAGACTGTCATGAGTCCCATCAATGTTTTGTCACTCTGGAGTTCAAGCAAATGGCCCATTCCGGACCCCTTTGTCAGTCCTGTGGGAAAGCCATTACGACTTTGTCAATGCATTCATTTAGGATATGAAATAGGGTATAAAAAACCCTAACTTCATCGTCAGCCAACTGTAGTATATAGAATATAGTCTGGAATGCTGCTCCTCTGTGCTGCCCTCAAACGTCGTCTGAGTCCCTCTACTGTAACCTTCTTCTTCAAGATTGTAATATCACTCTTTCCACCCAACCTCTCTCTCTGAACCTTTCTTGCCTCACTTTCCTTAAGAGTGTCTGGCTTCTTTGTGTGTTTGTCAATTCAAATAAAATACTTTGTTTAACTTTAACTGGAGTTCTCTCTACAGTTAGTAATGATTTACATAGGTGAAAAGATCCTGCCGTTATCCTCCTCTTGATGGCCTCCTTTGAGGTATAATTTCTCCAAAATTCTAAGGAGATGCTGGCATTGCAGGTGGACCCCAACGTCCCCCATGTCTTAGGGTTACACTGAATAAGTGAAAACTTTCCCCAATCATTTTGTACCACTATGGAGAAAACCACTGCATCTGTCTGCTAATGCTAGTTCTCCACATGCTGAAGTATTCTGATTTGTTTGCTTGTTCTTTGATACAACAGATGATTCAGACGGGTACAATAGGATTCATTCTGTGTGCATTAACAAAGATAGTGGAGCAGAAATTACGACCCAACTGGCCTCTATAACTGTTTGGGCTTCAGATTTGCTTTATTTCTTTTTAAAAAATCCTGCCTGATCAAACAAATTTTTAACACACAGCAGAAAGGATAGCCAGGGAAGAGTTGACCTAACCCATGGCAATGATACCGCAGAGCCCAGAACAATCTATATCCTTCAGAGATTCTCTTACGCTAAAAGTGTCCTAGTTCAGAGTCAGCTGAAACTCTTGTGTTGCATCTTTCAGCTTCCTGGTGGTGCCTGCAATGAATACAGAAGACTTTTCCACATTTTTTTCACTCTGAAGCACAAGGAAAACAAAGAATGATATGGTACCATGACAATCAAAGGCTGACACCACTCTTGATATCAGATACAAAGCATGGAAAAATTAACAGCGTTCAACTACAGCACCCCATGGTCATGTTGGCTTGAGCACTCTGGAAGCTGGAGCACAAAAAAAGTAAGTTATCTGGGTTCTGCTAGCATGGTGGTCCCTACGTCTGGTTGTGGGGCCGTCATAGAGGAGACCGTTCCAGCAGAACCCAGAAAACATACTTTTTTGTACTCCAGCTTCCAGAATGCTCCAGCCATCATGGCCACTATGAGCTATAGGTCTGTATGTGTGGTTGTGAGAGCCAATGTGGGATAGTGGTTTGAGTGCTGGATAAGGACTCTGGGAGACCAGAGATCTAATCCCTCATGGTCATGGAAACCCACCTAGGTTTTTTTTTTTTATTCTATATTTTTTAAAAAACAAACTTAGCAATATAAACGTGCATAATATTCTTCTCTTAGTTTCAAATAATTACATATAAAACGTTGCTAAATTTCCATGTCATCTTAAACATTTCAAATATCACTTCCCCTCTTCCCTGGTTTGATCTTACAATTTTTAGCATTTCAACACTTAGATCTCCTAAATTTAAACATCTGTTTGTAGACTGGTCACCTAAACTTGTACATACTAACATGAATACCGTTCAATTTATCTCTTATCTTAATGTACTCTTTTGTTTTCTACTGTATAATTAGCTTTGGAAATTTATTTCTAAATTACCTTTAAACATTCTCAAATTGATTGTTCTCCTTCTTGCTCCTACTTTCATTTCATTTTTCATTCTGTAAGATAACTCTTCCATTGAGCAATATTCTTTTATTTTATTTTATTCTCTATCTCCGCTATTATTCATAATGGTGTTGGAAGTCCTCTTGAGGAAAGTAAGATCAGAGGAATTGATTAAAGGAGTTAAAATTAAGGGAGAAGAGACCAAACTGAAAGCATACGCTGATGATTTGGCTATCTTCATAGAAGATCCAGAAAAGGGGATTTTGAAATTGCTGGAGATATGCCAAGAATTTGGAGAATTGGCGGGCTTTAAAATCAACAAAGAAAAGACAAAGTTTCTGACAAAAAATATGAGAAAAGAAAGAATAGCAAAGATAGAATCGGCGACAGGATTTAGATCGGAAAAGAAGATTAAATATCTGGGGATTGATATCACAAACCAAAATAATAAACTTTTCGAGAATAATTATGTAAAGAAATGGGGTGAGATAAAAAAAGACCTTCAGAACTGGCGAAAATTGAAATTATCATTATTAGGCAGAATGGCGGCAATTAAAATGATGATACTACCCAAGATGAACTTTCTTTTTCAAAATCTGCCGATTATACTGAACTGGAAGTGTTTTGGTATATGGAGAAAAGATCTAACCTCCTTTATATGGGAAGATAAAAAACCAAGAGTTAAATGGAAAATCCTGACGGAAAGGAAAGAAAGAGGAGGATTTGGTTTGCCAGATATGAAATTATATTACATGGCCAATGGGATGACATGGCTGAGAGACTGGGTGACATTAAAAGAAGATAAATTGCTTAATCTTGAGGGAAGTGATCTAAAATTTGGTTGGCATGCTTATTTATGGTACCAAAAATCAAAAGTAGATAAATCATTCTTGAACCATTATATTAGAAGATCGTTGTACGAAATTTGGAAATTCTGGAAAAACAAATTGTATACGAAAATACCCTGGTGGGTCTCCCCTCAGGAAGCCTTTCAAGTAAAATGGAAAGATCCAATATCAAAGTGGCTAAAATACAGTGATTTAATCATAAAAGATGACAGTGGACAACGTATTAAAACAAAAGAGGAATTAGAACAAGAAGGTTGGGTATGTCATTGGTTCCCATATAGGCAACTGAAAGAGAGAACGAAAATCGACTTAAAACTGGAAGGTATAGAAATCACATCACAATTAAATCAATGGGAAAAATTAATGTTTGAACAGAAAGATCACCTAACATCACATTTATACAAATTTATATTGGATCGAGAATTGGAAGGGGAGACAGTGAAAGAATCAATGATTAAATGGGCGCAAAACATAGGCCATCAAATTGAGTTAGAATATTGGGAAAGAAGCTGGAAAATATCAAATAAATTTACACTAGCACAAAATTTAAAAGAAAATTATTTCAAGATGTTGTATAGATGGTACCTGGATCCCATCAAGCTTAGCAAGATGTATTCTTTGAAAGAGAAAGCTTGCTGGAAATGTAAGCAAGTAGAAGGATCTTTCTATCACATGTGGTGGCTATGTCCGGAGGCTATAAGATACTGGAAAAGAATTCATGGAGCTATGGAATCCTTATTGCAAATAGAGATCCCACTGACTCCGGAATTATATTTATTGAATATGACACATCAAATTGACAAAGATAAAAGACAATATGAGACTGTAGTATTATATATGATTACGGCAGCTAGAATTCTATGGGCAAAATATTGGAAGAGGACAGAAAGCCCATCTTTGGAAGAATGGATAGAAACCCACCTAGGTTTGAATCCTAAGTTGCCTGTGGAAACCTACTGGATGACTTTGGGCAAACCATGCTGTCTCAGTCTCAGAGGAAGGCAATGGCAAACTCCCTCTGAAAAAATATTGCTGAGAAAATCCCACGATAAGTTCACCTTAGGGTGAAATCCACTGGGTGACCCTGGGCAAGTTACACTCAGAAAGCAGAATGTACAAAATAAGCAAACATAGGCATAACAGTACTGATTAATATGCACTGAAAACAGAGTATAGAATGTGTTTATAGGCTGGTGAATATGGTAACAATTGGGTGTAGGAAAACTGGAGATCCATTAGTCTACTATGTAAAGATCAAGGGAAAAGGGTTGCTGTCTACAGATTAGGGAAGTAATTCTTTGTTCTCAGAAAAAGGCAATGGCAAGCTTCTGCTGAACAAATTTTGCCAAAAAAAAAATCCCATAACTGGTCCACTTTACACTCAGCATAAGTTTGAAAATACTTGAAAGCACACAACAACAACAACAACAACAACAACAACAACAACAACATGTGGTTGTAAGATACTCCCAGTTCTGTTGCCCATTGGTAAACAGTTGCAGTGGACGGTGCAGGAAAGAGTATGCAACAGTGCTGTGGTGAATGAAGGATTAATATTGGGAGGCAGGGCTATTTGTCTTCTACAGGCAGCTACGATCAATCCTTGCTCTGGTTGTTGCTGTCAAGATGGCTGACTGTACTTTGAGGGTCTTGGCCTCAGATGTGGGGATAATACTAAAATAAACTGATATATCTTAAAAGAGATGCCATCTAAACACGGGGGGGGGATCCTGATAGTAAGAGCCATTCAACAGTAAAATAGATTCTCTTGGATGCTGATAGAATCTCCTTCATAGAGGTCTTTAAACAAAGGTTAGATGGTCACCTTTTGGGAGTGCTTTAGTTGTGTATACCAGCATGGCAGAGGGTGGGACTAGATGGCTCTTGTGGTCTCTTCCAGCTCTATGATTCTGCGTCAGTTTTGAAAAGTTCATCTAGAAATAGGTGTGCCCAACACAATGCAGAAGTTGGCAACTGTAAGGGGTAAGGGGAGCACAATGGTCTTCCACAAGGACCCTTGAACAATTGCTTATTGTTACCATGCCATACACCCCCACTCCATGATATGATTGGCCATGAAGATTATTTAATTGACATAAAATATAAATAATACACTGTTATGGCTGAAAAGCCATGCTGGCAAAGAGGACTGGCTAAGTAAGTGCAAAAGTAGGTCAGATGGGACCTCAGGACATGTCTGGGTCATAGTTAAAGGGATCAGTATACATAGGTGGAATGATCCCGTAAGGTTACCCTCCTCTTGCAGACCTCTCTCTGACCTAATAATTCCCCACTATTCCAAAGATGCACTAGCACCATGGGTGGACTGCTGAGTCACCCACATTTTGGGGTAACAATATCCTCCAATACCCTGAAACTATCTTTTTTTGTCCCTAAATACATTCAGTACTCCAGTAACTTTGCCACATTTTTTGCCTCCTCTGGTTTTTTTTAGGCCTTGAAATGGCCTAGAGCACCAAAAATGTGGTGAAATTGCTCCCAAACTCCCAGAGGGGGAAAATTGGGGAAACACTCCTGAATGTGGTCCTGAGATACTGCATATGGCCACCTAACTCCTGACAATTGCTCACCCCTGGACTACAGACAGTCATAGTTACTTACTAATGAATGTAAACCAGTTGTTAATGTGCCTATAGTTTCCCTATCATGTCTTAGTAGAAGCTAGAGAAGATCCCACACCTCTACCACAAATAAGGTTGCCAGTTCAGGATTGTTCCAGACCTCAAGGTTTCAGGGACAAAACCTGAGACCTAGGAATAGCCCTGAGGATGTCATTAAGCAGAATACATTAAGTACCAACCATGGTTGCTGACAGCATGCCACTCAAACACACATACACAGAACATATTATCCTGTTTGGAAATTAAGAGTGAATTCTCAGTTAAAGGAACTGTTCCTAAATTAAGGTAAAATGAGGAGTTTATTCTTTCTTCCTGACCTAAAGACAGTGATGGAGCTTGGAGTGTGGGGAGGGGGGCGGGAGGGGAGGGGGCTATGGGGTGAGGGGCGTGGCCACTGTGCATGGGGGCATGACTGCGGTGCATGGAGGCATGGCTAGGGTGCACAGGGATGTGGCTACAGGCCAGGACACTCCAAAAACATTGCCGCCTGGGGCAAACCACTCCTCACTCCTCCCGGGTCCCTATGCAACTGGCTAAAGAGATAGAATAAGTAATCTTTAATCTAGTTTATTTGCTTCCAGCCAGGAGGGTCCAAAGCAGAGTGAACAGTAAGCCCTGGTACCAGAATGACTGTAAGGGAAGGAGGAAGTGAAGTAAATACATAGATCCACTGGAGAATCTTTGGAAGCTGTAGCACCAAATCAATTATGCTTTGGAAATTGTAGCAAGCAGCTGCTCTTCTAGCTGAGCTGGAGATCTGCAGACAGAGCTGTTCTCTTGCCCAGAGCTGAACCCTCAAAACTGGAGTATTTACACTCTCACTTCCCACGTTCATGACCCACAAAAATTGGAGTGTCAGATCCAGACCCGAGATCTGGCAACCCTAACCACAACACACAGCAGATTCTATGCCTTTTCACACAACCAATTTTGAAACATTCTGGAGTTTCCAGAGAAGTTTGCCAAATGATGTGAGGGAAGGACTGTTGTTTGAGAAGTGCATACTTTCAGTTTGGTGACATAAAAGTAGCAATATGATGCTCTGAACTGGATCCATTTGATGCATCATTTCCAGAAAAAAAAAATCATTCTGACTCAGGGGAACTGCTAGTACTGACTTAACACTATCATTTTCAGTGGTGACCTTTTCCCTCCTAAAATTATGTGAATTTTTGACATGATGCCACCCTACCATATCATTTCCAGTATTTAATGCTGATGTGATATCAATTTAGTAAGCTTACAGTGACTCAGCATAATTGGCTGTTTATTGGATAAAAGCCACTCTTGAGGACTTCGCAAGAAGGCAATTGAGAGTGTTGAAAGTCGCCGCATACATTAAGGGTCAAATTGCATGTGTTAGATCAATGCCATTCTGAGCTTGCCACCATTTTGTTCTGTGTCACCCATTAGATATAAGTGTTCGTGGCCTGCATGTCTTGTACCTTGCCTATTTAAGTCTGGAACAGAAAGAGAAAATAAGGAGGAGGGTCAGGTTGTCATACCCTCCAACATTTCACAGATGGAAACGGGGAGATGTGTGGCCAAGCAACCTCAGAGTCGGGTGAAGATGGGCAAAAGTTATTAATGAGGAAAAGCATACAAGCTAAGACAGGGTGAAACAGTTTGGTTTTGTCTGAGCCCACTGAAAAGGGCAAAATTCTCCCCCTTCCTTGTTTGTCCCCTCATCTGAGTTAATTTGAACACAAATTACTTTTGCACTTTGAACTCACTTTTCAGCAGTTGAGGCACGCTGAGGACATGGGGGAACGTGGGAGAAGGAGAGAGAATCTGGGATATTTTAAAACCAGCCGAAAAGGTGGAACAACAGAAGATTAATTAGGGCAGTCTCTGCCCAGTTGGGACAATTGGTGGGTATGGACTGCAGCATGTACAACGCCAACTGAAGCATTCCAAGGATCCAGGGGAAAGTTTTCTTTTTCTTTATATTTGGCTAAAGGTGAGAAACTATATATCTTCACCAATGACTTTATATGACAAACGAGGTGGAAAAAGGAATACCGTTGGCCCTTCACGTTAGTGGGCTTGACTTTCACAGATTTGATGACAGTAGCCCCTCCACATTTGTGAGGGTTAGGGGCTCAGAACCCTTGCAAAAGTGAAAAAAAGTGACTAACTCCCCCTCCCCACGATTCCCCTCTCATTCCCCTCTGGAGCTTCCCCTCTCATATTCCTTTGCCTTTGGCCCCAGTGTTGGCAGGGGAGAAAAAAGACAACCTAAAAGGCTTCCTGGTACTTTCCCCTCAGACAGAGAAGAGGGGTGTTCTGAAGTTCTAATTACTTCTGGCAGCCATCCTGAGAAAGGAGCACCTGACCAATCATCAACCAATACACAGCAGTATGTGCAACCACATGGCTGAGAGTGGGAGGGGGGCTTTGCTCAACCAAAAGGGAAAAAACCCTCCATTTTAAACACAAGCCTGGCAAGCCTGGGGTGAGGAATGCAAGGGTTGGGAGAAGGAAAATGACGGGGAAGGCAAGCACATGGCAGCAAATAATCAAATTCACAAAGGACAAACCCACAAATGTAGAGGGAAGACTGTATTTGCAAGTTTCTTCAACCTCTGCCCTCCCACTTCAGGTGCTTCTTTTCTGGGAGGAAACCTTCCTTCTGAGTAGCTCCAATCAGGCCACAAAGCCCTTTAAAAACCCAACTCTGGTTCTCCGCTTCCTCCTCTACCAGCCACTGCTTGGCCAGCAAAAGGTGGACTACATCCCAATTTCTCAGTGTCACAAACCCTCTCCCAATGCCCCTCCCAGCACCCAAAGAGAGAGAAAGAGAGAGGAAGTATAGGGTTACCATGCCAACCCAACCCCCTTTCTCTCTCCTTTCCCTAACCTGATTTGGACTCTGAGTGCCTGTTCTCCCCACCATGCCTTGACCCCCTTCCTACAGACACACTCATACATTTTGATATTTGTGCTTTTTCCCACTTTTGCAAGGATCTTGTGCCCCAACCATAGTGAATGTGGAAGGTGAACTGTATTTAACTCCATCCTTGCTGGCTGTGTGCTCAAAAACTGTCCTTGAGGACCTTGAGGCAGGACTTTCCTCTCAGTCACACCACTTTCACCACCATGTTTGGTGATGATAGAAGAGTGAGCTTTCTTGGTGACTGTTGCCAGCTCTGGATCTCCCTCCCACAAAAAACTAGGGTGGCTCCCTCTCTGTTCTCCTTCCATCAGCAAGCAAAGACCTTTTTATTTAAACACACAATTAACAGTTATTGCAGAAGGTTCTTTTAAGATGTGTGTCTACGTGTACAACGTTGCACTTTTTACTCTCATTGTTCAGTTTGTACAGGAAGCCCCCAACTTTCTTTTGCCCTGTTATCTGACCACTCACTCTTTTGATGCTTCCAAATTAAGGACAGGTTCCCTTAATTCAATGGGGATTCCACTTCTTCATCAGTTCTTCTTGCTTACAGAGGCTCATTTGGAACCTCTTGCACACACAAGCTGCTTGCAAAGCAAGCTGATAGAGGGGAAAAAACTCCAAGCCATCTGAGAAGACTCTGCAAGCAGTACATGCACTTCTTGTACCAAATGAGTCCCTATAAGTCCTTCATGCTCCCTACAGTACAGTATATGGGTTCTGCTTTTCAACCAATTCTGTTTCTTGACGGTGCTCCAGTCCCTAACTTGTCAGATAAGTGAAGCAACCTTGTAAATGCTTTTGTACTGCTTTGAATGCCTATTGTTTTACTAGAAGTGTATTGTTTATTTTACTGGTTATAACATCTTTTTCCTGTACTTTGTTTTAAACAGTGCTGTTAACCACCTTGAGTAGCATGTTTGAAGAAAGGCCAAGGTATAACTTAAATCAACAAGCAGGCATGTTAAGGTGTGAATCCATACCCAGGGCTGCAGGAGGCCAAGAGCAGACATGGAGCTAAGTGTCACTGTTTCCATTTTCAAAAATGCAAACTAACAGTCCAAACAGAGCAAAAGCAGCCAGGTGATGATGCTTAATGCATTCTCGTTCCACTTGGCTTGCTTTCTTGTGCTTTATCATGCTGCTTTCTGCTTTACTTTCAGATAGATAAAATATATAAGGGATATTCTATCCTCCTCCACAACACAGATGAAAAAGCAGCTTGGAAGCCATAATTTTGAGAAGCCAAACAGCAAAAAAAGAGTCAAGTAGCTTTCCTCTCCAGGTCTTCTACTTAATTAAAGTCCCTGAGGACTTAAGAGACTGAGAGCTCCTTTGTTTAAGCAAAGTGACTTACGTTTAATGTAAGGTAAGAAGGACTGAAAATAAATGAAATGCATTCATCACAGCAGGGTATTTAGTAACTTTTAATAAACAACACTATTCTCAAACCAAAACTTTCAGATGACTTGGATATGCCAAGGTTTCATGGCAGCCATTCTAATTATTCTTCAGTATGTTCAGATACCAAAATCTATTAAGCCTTCCACACTAGATTGTTATAGTGCTATTATTCCACTTTCAACATCCTATGGAATCCTGGGATTTGCAGTTTAGGGAGGGGCCTTTGACCCCAGGATTCCATAGGAAGTTGAAAGCGGAATAATAGCACTATAACAGTCCTAGTGCAGAAATGGCAGATGTTGTAATGTAATGTTTCCTTTTTTCATTACCTGGTCTCAAGGGGCCCAGGCTCTCTAGGGCCCAAGCCCCAAAGATTTTGCCCTCTTACTCTTCAGTTTGAGATTGTTCAAATTTTAAAAAAAAATATTTGGAGGGAAGAGAGAGGGAACTGAATATAAATGAATAATTTGGCCCTTCATTGCTGTGAATTCCCTAAACATGTTTAAAAGCCCATACCTTCCAACTGTCCCAATTTGGCAGAGACAGTCCCAATTATTCCTTTGTCATCCCACTTTTTCAGCGGCTTTTAAAATGTTCCAGCTTCTCTCTTTGCCTCTCACTTCTCCTGAGCTTATTTCAGTTGCTGCAAACTGTGGCTCTTTCCGCACAACAGCACCATCCTGGCATGGGGACATGCTGCTACTGGTCTGCAATGTGTGCCATTGCGTGGCATCATCATAGTCCCACTGGTCTCAGCTGTCATGATCATGCAGTAAACCATTACCAGAAAAAAATCCAGTAATGGTCTCCCCTCACATAATGATTGCATCGCCAGCAGCCGTGTAGGAAGGGAGGAGTGCAAACAAGCACTTCCTTCCTCATTGCAGTCCAGGAAGAGACCAGCTTTACTGCAAAAGAAAGGAATGTGTCCCAAATGCAAACCATCCACTGGCAGCTGGCTGGCTGTGGAGGGGAGTGTTCGGGTCCCACTCCCATCCCGGCAAAGGCACTGTCACAATGATGCTAGGACATTGCGGTATGCAGGTATGGTGTGGAAAGGGCCTGAGTTCAAAGTGCAAAAGTGGTTTGCATTCAAGTAACTCAGCTGGGGTAGAAAAGAGGAGGGAGTGGGATCTTGCCTTTCCTGGTAGATTTAGTTAAAAGGAACTGCTGCAGCCTCTCCTAGCTTGCATGTTCTTCTTCATACATAACTGTTACCATTTTGATGTTGCTTGGCTACACATGTCCCGGTTTTCATCTATGAAATGTTGAAGGGTACGAAAGTGCTGTGTACTCCTCTTAACTTGCAAAAAGTTGACTTCAGCAATCCTTGCACTCTTCCTTTACAACACCTAGGTAGTAGCAGTAACATCATTCCTGCTTCCAAAATGGCGTTCGAATTTTCAGATATCATTTGTGCTCCTCCTTGCTTTGTAGGATTTCCATGAAAAGAAGGAAGCTGACTATTCTTGGGAGCTCAGGTTGGCATGGCTTTCATTCACACTTCCTTGACACAGCGATTCTGAGACTATTGTTGTTCTACAGCTGCTAATTTTGCCCTCACCAGGTGGGAAAGCCACTCTAATATAGCAACTTGAGGAGCACAATGGGAAAGGATCAAAATACTGCTCACTGAGCAGGAGAACAAGACATGTACTGTTTCTTATCGGAGTTCCTGGACCAAGTGGATGCTCTCATGGTATTTTTAGGCAAAGACCTCAAATCATTCTTCAGTACATCCTTGTGACTTACATGAACACCAGGTATTCCATTAATTATGGCAGCAGATGACGATTAGGAAATGGCACTTCTAGTACTGTGCGTAGGTGAGGTTGATTAGACAGACCTGAATCAAAGGAAGGTACATTTCCTCTGTCCCCGCTGATTGCAATTCTTTTACAGTGTGGCAAGGAAAGCTTTTCCTGTGCACTTACGGGAGGAGCCAATTCAAAAATAACAAGGCTAAAGGTTTCTGCTCGTCTCCCCAACAGAATCAAAGCCTCTGCTAAGCACTTTCAGCATGTGTGTGTGTGTGTGCATATATGCATGCACATGTGTGCATATACATCATTTATACACACACACAAATAGTCATGTGTACTCATTGCTAGGCAACTAACACTGCCACAAGCAGAGTGACCGAACTAGAAAACATACTTAAATACATCAGATTTAGACAACTCTGGCCCATCAGATTTAGACAGCTGTGAATTAGTCTATCAACTGCTGTTCATGTATGTGAAGCTAAATTGTATCTTCCTGTTCAGAAACAGCATGCCACTGGACGTCCAAGGGGAGAAGACGCAACAACAGCAGTGGAACGCTATTGCCATCACGCTCTACTTGTGAACGTCCTAAAGGCATTTGGTTTGGTTGCAAGGCAAATAGAATGTTGGGCAAGATGGATATGTGGCCAAAAGCAGCAGAGCTTTTCTTATGTACAGCCATTCCTCCACATTGGTGGGGTTAATGTTCACAGATTTGAATATTTACAAGTTCCCCAATTCCTCCATCCCCACCACATCAAGTGCTTCTTTTCAGGGGAACCTTCACTCTTGGCAGCTCTGATCAGGCTGCTCAATCCTTTCAAAACCTACCTCTGGTCCTCTTCCTCCTCTTCCAGCTGCTCCCTGGCCAGCTAAAGATGTCTTGCAGCCTGATTTCTCAGCACCACAAACCTTCTCCTGATGCCACACACACACAAGAAAAGAGATGAGTGTGAGAGAGGAAGGATAGGGCCACCACGCTGACCCACCCCCCTCCTTTCCTTGATTTGGTTTGGACCCTGGATGTCCATTATCCCCAACATGCATCAGCCCCCTTCCCACAGGCACACATGCATACATTTTGATATTTTTCCACTTTTGCAGGGGTCCTGCACCCCTAACCCCATCAAATGTGGAGGGCCAACTATACTTACCCAATGACTGCTGGTCTAATATAGCAGCTGAAAATCAGAAACCACACATTTTGAATCTCACTCTTAGGGCCTTTCTGCACTACTCTGTTATAGTACTATTATTCCACTTTCAACATCCTGTGGAATTCTGGGGTTTGTAGCTTACTAAGGCCAAAAAGCTCTCTGGCTGAGAATTCTAAATGCCCCTCCCTAAGCTGCAAACCCCAGGATTCCATAGGATGTTGAAAGTGGAATAATAGCACTATAAGAGTGTAGTGCAGAAAGGCCCTTAGTGTGAGCTCTTGCACATAAAGCCAGTTCCCCTTGGCCTTAGTCCTTCGTCTACAACATAGAGGGATAAAACAAGTTACAAGGTTGTTATAAAGATTACAAGCAGAAAATCCATGTGAGGCACTCTGAACTCCTGAACGGAGTATATAAATATAAAATGGTGCTCTTAATAATATCCTACCTTTCTGTGGTAGTTGGATCGATTTGCTTCAGGAAGCGAACAGAGTACTAATTTCACTGCACTTTGTTATATGTTAACAGACTGGAAATTTCTGTACGGCATCTTGAGCCTTTTGGCTTCAGCAGGATGAAAATCCAAATAAGGAAACAGGCAACCTTTGTCATCTCCTAGGAACTGATGTGCTCCTTTTCCCTCACACTCAGTATTTGTATAATACAAATGGTCATCCACCATCCTCATGGGTACTGAGACGGGACACAGTTGGAGCAAATAAAGAGCATAATAACAACAGCAGTGCAATATAATGCCATAAAACTATATAATGACTTGCAACCAAGAGATGGTCACTGCCACAACACTGTTAGCTCATCTAAGTGTTCTGCAGGTCAGGTATGCATAGCGATTTTGTAGTTAGAGATGGGGGTCATTTCCACACTAGACTTATAGTGGTATTATTCCACTTTCAACATCCTATGGAATCCTGGGGT
The DNA here is from genome assembly GCA_948474755.1 of Ctenosaura bakeri. Lineage (NCBI taxonomy): Eukaryota > Metazoa > Chordata > Lepidosauria > Squamata > Iguanidae > Ctenosaura > Ctenosaura bakeri. Next base: position 645,688 of record CAOLHI010000157.1, read on the forward strand.
TTGCAGTTTAGGGAGGGGCCAGGGAGATACATCGAGGCAATACACTGTGGGAAGACATAGGAGAAGGCCTTCTTTGGTGTCACACCCCAGCTTTGGTCTACCTTCCCCTTGGAGGCCTGTTTGGTGCCAACACTGGGGTCATTCTGGCAACAAGTAAAAACATTAAAAACAAACAAACAAACAAACTTCTAACACCTTTGGGGCACAACTGATTCCATATAAATCTGCACGTGTGCTTGGTTTTAAATTATCTTGAATATTTTAACTGGTCTTAAAATGTCTTGTTTTAACTTGTCAGATTGTTCAATATGCTTTTGGTCTGTTTAAACAATTTTTTTTTCTATTTTAAATATGTCAAATTAATTTTATTGCACACTTGAGATATAGGACAGGATATATATATTTTAATAAATCAGGTATGTTTATTGATGCAATTGACAAACAGAACTGAAAATGTTTTGGGTTCCAAAGTGAATCTAATTAAAAGTTAATAAAATAAAATAAATAAATAAATTGATAGATAGATAGATTATAGACAGACAGATGACTGATTTCTATTTGTTTTAGAGATGATGTATAACCATCTTCCTTCACGTTGACAAGTCTCTTTTCTTGCCTCTCTGCTTTATCACCCTGCAGAAATAGTACTGAAGTCATGCAGGCACAAGGTGTAATGAACGGCTTATGTACACAGATACCTCTCCTAATTTGAGCTTTTGAGGAATGGCCCAGTTACTAAATATTTGCTCGTCCTGAGTGTATGCATGGGCCTGCCTTGTTCTGTCAAAGCTGCAGAGAGAGGGAACAGCCTGCTTTGGTGCACAAACTCCCCTGCGCTCAAAGCAACACCCAAGTGATCTGTTCTCAGGCACGTCCATCAGTGTTACGACTGATCTCCAAGGCTGCCATAGGGGTACAGAGAAGAGCAGAGGTGCCACCTCTCAGGAAATGAAACACAGGAAAGCCAATGTGTTGCTGTAACCAAAAGCGGATGGCATATTCCTTCACTTTTCTACTCCCCTGTGTAACACCCAAGGTAGGGATATCAGCAGAGAACGCCAGTTGTCACTGCTAAAATAGGTAAAAGATTCCATTGGGGGTCTAAAAATATCAAAATGAAACTAATCTATTTTTCAAAACAAACAACCCCCCCCACACACACACACAAAACAAAGATACCTATCACTTCTCACAGTTGAGACTCTAGATATTCCCATCTGAATAGGATTCCCCATCTGCCACACAATTTGACAGACAGAGAACATCAAGATTCCTGAAAAACTGACTCCAGCTGAATCTTTGAGCCACCTATGGAGGCTGCTTTGAAAACATAGCACTCAGAATTCAATGTAGGATTTTTAATAGACCAGAAGGATGGAGCTGGGACTTCATTGTCCTGCATCTTTCCTTATTGCACTTGTGATAATGGAGCTTCCCATTATCTAGACTTAGCTGAAGGGGGATACTTCCCTCTTCAAGTAAATCAAGGGTTAATGGGGTGTTGGGGTTAAGTTACACTTTTTATTGTGGGTCAGCCTCACAGGTCACAGGGAGAGAATTGCCCAATCAAGGGGAAAGGTGAGCATCTTCGAGATGCTTCAATGGAGAAGTTATAAAAATCCTTGAGAGACCATGTGGGAGAGAGACAACAAAGAAGCATCCTGGAGATGAAATCTGTGCCAATAATAGGCTGCAGGCCCTAGACCTTGTCTCCCGGCCTCACTCTTCTCTTAGACCAGCTAAGCCTGTGAACCCGAAGGTGAGTAGCTAGAATATTAGGTAGTTAGTCGCGTTAAGGCTTTTATTATTTTGGAGGTTGGCTGATCTTAATAATGTATCTGTTTTTATAACTACTTGTAACTTAAGCGTACCTGCGAGGGGGGAGCCTCTCATAAGTATTATTGTCTTGTTTACTTGCATGCCTTAAAATAAATACTTCTCTGTAGAACCTCTGCTTCCTGTCCATTCGCACGCCATTCTTCGGCACACACTTAGATAGGACTTCTCTCACTCAGAAAGGGGAGGTGAGGGAAGGGAAAGGGCCTTAAACATAGAGATTGTCAATCCACTGAGCAGGGTCCCACTGTACTGTTCAGTTAATTCTGAATTCAGTGGGTGGTGGCAGCGTGAGAATTAATTAACAGTGGGGAATTTCCTACTCCTTTTCAAGGGTAGAAGTCAGTCTTGGGAGGCTGGAAGTAAACCCAGGGCTTTTCCACATGGGGTTTTTGAAATGGTGCAGTCCGTCCTCCAAGGAGGAGGTCTGCACCTTGGACCGGACTGGGTCGGACCTATTTAAGGTAGAGCCATACCTCAGTCTAGTCCGGAACAACCCCAAGTGGTCCTCCAGTGTACTTTTGAAAGACCTGTTTCTTTCGGTCTCTCAAAAGCATGCAGCGCGCCACTACAAGCCTGTCCCCTTATGCAGATTCGCAGGCTCGCACTAATGCGAGCCTGCCATTGCCCGGGGGCGGGCTTTAGGCTGGCGAGCTTCAGCGGTTGGTCGAGACCCTCAGCCAACTAAAAGCCGCCAATTGGGACACCGGAGCAGTGCGTATTGATGAGTACGCACTGCTCCAGAGTCCATGGACCGAACCAGGGAGCTGAAAGTTCTGGTGAGTAGCAGCATGGGGCGATTCCCTCACCTGGTGTGGAAAAGGCTCCAGTGTGACAGCGCATCCAAAGCCTCTCTAATAAAAATGAATAATGAATTAGCAGCAACAAAGTGTATTCACTGCTTAAAGCACTCCACAGTTGTTGTGGTCCTGACCAGAACACTGTCAGTGTCATTACGTCCCTCTATCACAGAAAGAGGCCAAAGGACGAGCATGGTTTACTCAAGACAGCATTGTGCAAGGATTGGCAAAATGTGGACCCTTGGCAAAGTGTGGTCCTTGGGACCCGTAAATGGAGCCTCTAAAGCTCCTTAAGCCCCCCAGCCCCCACCCCAATTTTTAAAATTCTTTTTCAGGATAATTTGGGGCTGATTTGTCACCCCCAAACGCGACCAAAGCTTCCAAATCCACCCACAAATGTGGTAATTTGCTCCCCTCCAGGGCCCTAAACCTTGAAAAAAAAAGGGCCAAAATCACATCCAGCGTCCTGAAATGTATGTTGTAGCCCCCAGTGGACAGGCACGGATGGAGAGAATGCTCCCCCCAACACACACAATTCCTGATCTAGTGGTCATATGGCAGAAGTAAGATTTTGAGCTCAGGATTTCCTGATGGTCAGTTTACACTTCCAGTCACCCCATTTCACCTCTTTCTTGTCCCTCCTAACATATTTTCCTGATTCTTTTTTGTTTTAATGACAAAAGTTTTATTGACTGAAGAAAAACTAGATATAGCATTAGAACAAACTAGGTTTTGAGCACCACTGTAATATTAGTTTCCAGCTTCTCTTCTTTACACTAGAAGTACAATAGACTGAATATTCACATTGTTAGTCAATTAATCCTTACTCCCAACCCCTTCTCAAAACTGCATAGTTAAGCAGTAGTGCAAATATACATTTCTGCAAAACCCTGAAGATTTTTTTTTAATTTCCATTGCAAGTGTAATCACCTGCACTAGTCACACTCTGAATTTCTTTTTCCTTTTCTTCTACCCTTATATTTTGTTAACTCTGCTTGCATCTGCTAATTCTGTATGTATTCAAAAGCAGCTGGAACATGATTTGTTTTCTTTAATAAAAAGTTGTGTTTATCTGTTTTATATAAAAAAAAAATCTTTAAAAGATTTTCAATCTGATACAAGCATAAATCACCTTCCCAGAAAGCAGGAGAAATGGGGCTCACATACTGTCTTGCATGATGATGAATTCTTCAGTAAACTGATCTCTGCATTCTTGATTTTTTACTATTAAAGTGTCATTTTACTAGTAAAACATGGCTGCAAATATGTGAATTCTGAAGTGAACTCCTCATGAGACTTGATTTCAAGAGTCTCCTCTAATCCCCAGCCTCGTGACTGCCCTCCTGTGGATTGTGTTCCAGTCAGTCGTTTAGGGACGGAGGGGCAACAGGGGTGGATTGCCCCAGGTAGCAATGCTTTTGGGGCATCCTGGATGTATCCACGCCCCTGTGAACCCTGGCCGTGCCCCCACATGCCCTGGGCACACCCCCTTGCTATGTGGCCACACCCCCTATGTTGTGGCCATGCCCCCTCTGCCCCCCCAACACACACTCCAAGTTCCACTCTGTCACTTTCTTGTCTAAATCATAGTGTCCAGGACAGGACACAGTACTCCAGAGGCAGACTGACCAGGACAAAATAGAGTGGAAATATTGGCTTACAGCACTGTTAGTGAGGTACATCAATGTAAGCCCAAATTAATATCTGCATTATTCTTTTCTTGGTCATAGCAAAGGCCAAAATCTTCTACCAACCATTTAGTGACCAAACTCTCCCTACAAGCCACCTTTTGGCTGCTGCATCCCCCCAACATAGCTATTTTCTGGCCAGTGAAGAGTGAGGCTTGTGGGGGTGAAATGTCCGGCTATGCTCCTATAGCTCAGGGGTGAGAAAAGTGTGGCCCACAATCTACATGCAGACCCCCAGGGCTGTTTCTGTGACCTCCAGAGATCAATTCCCCTCCCCAAATCATCCAAAATGCCCCCAAACACCCTCTAAAGGCATGTGGATGGCATCTATTCCACACTGGGGGGGGGGGCTGCCACCCAAGGATAAAAGAAATTGAAAAATCTTTCAAAAAGGTTTTGCAAAATTTTTCAAATGTCTTTTTGTCCCAAGCGCCCTCTAAAGAGTGTAGGGACATTTCCACCATGTTTTGCCCTTTCTGTCCAATTTAAGCTCAGGAGAGACATTTTTGAAACAGGGGGTGAACAGGAAGTGACAGCTTCTCATTTCCTGTTTTCTAAAATTCTCTCCTGGGTGTAAATTGACCTAGGGCATCCAAAAACATGATTAAAATTGCCTCCAACCACCTAGAGGGTGGTTAGGGACTCCCCAATTTATTTATTTATTTGTGAGTGTGTATGGGGGAGTGAGCCCCTTCAAGGTCTTCTGGGGGGGCTTAATGTGGTCCCTAAACCTTCCAGAGTTGCTCGCCTCTGCAATAGCTTGGTCCCCAGGGCTTGCCTATTTGCTGCTTGACTGTATTTGTTGTATTTATTCCTTGTGATTTTTTTTTGCAGTGCTTATTGAGTCTCTTCATAGTCTTATTTATTTATTTATTTATTTATTTATTTATTTATTTATTTATGCATAAATGTTTTAATATCATCTTTTTAGCTACCATGAACATCCTTTCCAGAACATGGAGCAATGGGTTCAAACTTCAGGAAAAGAGATCCCACCAAAACATTAGGAAGAACTTCCTGATGGTAAGAGCAGTTTGACAGTGGAATGCACTGCCTTGGAGTTTGATGGAGTCTCCCTCTTTGGAGGTTTTTAAACAGAGGTTGGTCAGGAATGCTCTAATGGTGTATTCCTGCATAGCAGGGGGTTGCACTCGACAGTCCTTGTGGTCTCTTCCAGCTCTCTGATTCCATGAAAAAAAGGCATACTCTTAACCGTCCTACAGGGCTCTGTTCTCTCAAACAAATCTGCCTGTTCTGTCTTGCCATCCCTTCTGTCCTGAGCTCACTCCCACCATGTCAGGTCTTTCCCTTGCCCTTCAAATGCCTCCTCAAAAACCCAAATGTTCTCATCAGTGACCACACAGTCCCCGCAAATTTAAAAACAAAATAAACAGATGCTATCTTTTAGAACACATTTCTCATCAGCTGGGAAGCTAGAGCTAGGTACTATATTTTGCTGCTTGAGACAGCATTGTTGCTTTCAGACAGGTTATGTTCCTTTTTTCTTCTTTTTTTGGTGGGGAATTGATGAGTAAGAAAGCATGTGGCATTTGTACAACCCTGCGCTCCTCAGCTGTTCAATGAGATTCATGGAGGGTAACAGAGGATAGCCTGGCATGAACCAAGTGCTAAACAATGCAAAGCAAAGGGGTGAGGTTATGCACAGAAACAGTGCAAGTGAATTTCTCATTTCTCTTTTGTCAGCCACAAATACATACTTGCCTTGTTTGTTATTGTTCCACGGGATGTTTCACTTCCCTGGAAATTTTACACCATGTTGTCCAATACAGCATTCGATTCTGCCTGTATATTTACAAATCCTCCCCTGTCTGCCCATCAGTAAAACTAGCTGGGTTGTTGGTATAAGAGACAGGGGCTTTCTGCTGGTGGCCCTCATGATGAAAATCTCTCCCAAATGAATCATATTTGGCCCCAAGAGGGCAGCCTTAAGAGCTGGTCTGTTTGGGGTTGCCTTTGGCTGATATTTTCTCTTTGGTGATATTGGCCTTTCATAATTCCAAAGAGTTTTGATGAATTTAATGGAAATCCTTACAATGTAAGCATCTTTTATTGCTCAATTAGTTTTTAATTCATTTTGTTTAACTTTTTTGTTATTTGTTAACAGCCCTGAGCATTATTTTTTTAAAAGTGGAAAGGTTGATTAAAAATGCAATTAATAAATGCAGTTTAGATCTAGAATGCTACAAGCTCTTAGGCAGTAATGAATAGGCATCTGATGTGTCCAATTAATCTAGATATCATTTTTGTTCGTTACTGCTTTGTGCAGGCTTCACCTCTCAAGGGCAGCCCAGAAAATATAGACACCTCAGCATGGAGCGTGTAAACTTAAAAACAAAACAATTTCACTCCCAGCAACTGTGGCTACACACAAATATGAAGCACAATTCTAATAGGATGAAAAAGCATGAGGATTTTTTCCCCCAGGAATTATAGGACAGCCAAACCAATACTCTCTGTCTTAAAGGCTAAGTTACATGTTACCTTAAGCTCATACTTGCCACCAACCCATATCTTGGCAAGCAGCAGACAGTGACGTGGAGTAACAGTAGGGAAACACCAATCACAATGACTTTGTGTCATACAATATTGATCTTCTTTAATTAAATGTACCTGGATATGTGAGGGAAATATGTAGGCCAGCAGCAACCATGTCTGTAAGGTAGCATGAAACTTCTGGAAGAAAAAACAGAAGAAGACTACTGCCTTCCTGTTGTACTTGGGGACTTCTGGACTGATCCAGGAGGGCTCTTCCTGGGCACTTATGGAGTTTCTAGTCTATATCTAGTTAGACCTGGTATCTTAAAGAAACCATGTTAATTGTATATACTCCTATTACAGCTCTTCAGTGCCCTCTAAAGACCAAGTGTTTGAACTTCATGTGCAACTCTTGATTCTGTTCTATGGTCCACAGCCTACGTGGCAGCACTATTTGAAACCCAAATCCTGAGAAGATGCTTTGACAATATAGTGTGACATCATAGGTATGTCAAAGGTATTTTTTAAAAAAAACAACCTTGTTTTTTATTACTTGCTTTTATATGCAGCTCCCAATGGTTTCCTATGCAGGGACCAATCAGATACATTCTTACTGAGCTTCAACAGTGCTTCTGCATAAGAATTTTCTCAGGTCATTCAACGGATTGAATATGTGTCCTTAGACCTTTTTTTTTAACTGAAAGGTACAAAAAAAAAATTGGCACCATAGAATGTAACCTCCATAATTAGCTGGCAAGCATATGGTCAATTTCATAACTGGGATCTTTCTGTATCCCGTTACATCCTGATCCCACTCCACAACTATATAACTGTGGCTTTATATATCTGCAGAAGTAGATTGAAATCCATAAAAGCTTACACTCAATCAGTTCCTCTAAAAGGAGTTCCTAGATTCCTTCTCCTCCTCTCCTTTTTGTGCTGAAAGAAACTAGCACAGCTATCTCTGTGAAAACTCCTTTATGGTTATCATGGTTTTTCTTTCCTGTAGAATCCTATCTAAGTTGGTAATTCAAAAATTAAATGTAACAAAGAGGAGTTGGGGCTCTCCTCTTACCTGGAAGCCCGAGCTTGGTAGTTCTGCTTTATTTTCAAGCAAAGCAGCCTTCCTAGTACAAGATGAAGGGCTGTTAGCATGATAGTGCCTAAAAATCATGTTGCAAACACTACTGAAGAGCTTTTGATACCACTGACCTTCTGAAGGGTCTGTTTGAGATGGGACTTGGGGGCACTGTTTCATGGTGCCTTCATTTCTTCTTAGAGGAACAACTTTAGAAGGTTTCAAGGAACACAGGACAAACTGAGAGCAATGCAATTCTGTAGAGAAGTTAGGAAAGAGAGGAAAATAACTACAGAGCTAGAGGCAGTGAGGGACAAGGCATACCTTGGATGAAAAAAGGTGGAACACAAATATGCAGTTACTCTGGCCATTTCTGCGCCTTACCTGATTCCGTTGTCCTCCCGTCATGACCCCAGCAACACCTTTGCCTGGAAGGGAGTGCAATAGGTACGCTCCCCTCTACACCTGCCCAGCTCACCGTGGAAGGGAGTGTGAGCAACATGTGCTGGCCTTCTGCAGCACAGCTGGGCTCTTTCCCATTCTGTGCCAGGGAAGGAAGCGCCTCCATCGCATTTCCTGCCCTTTTGCACAGCTGGGAAGGGTGAGAGTGGCACACGATTGTGGGCACTTAACAGATTTATTCCATTAAGCAAATATCCCACGATTGTGACAGGTGGGGATGGGATAGCAGTGGGACTGTGATGTCATGTGAATGCATGACTTGCAAGCTGTTGCCATTCCATCTCCATAGCAGGACAGCCCTGTTGTGTGGAAATGGCCTTTGGAAGTACTGAAAAAAGTATTGGTGGTGTGACCCATAGCTGACATCAGAGGGCAGTGATACAGAGTGGCAATGGCAGCACCCAGCAGGGAGCAGCACTGGCGACAACAGCCTGGTAGAGATGGGAGAGAAGGAGCCTGGGCCCCAGCCCCACTGCCACAAGGACCTCCACCAGTACAACCCCCTGCCAGCAGTGCAGCAATGAAGACCATCCAGGAGCACAGGTCCCTGCCTTGCCTGGAAGCAATGTTGGGGCAGCCCTGGGGCAACTGGGTCAATATTCCTAAACTTCATGGGAACAGCAGAGCTGCCATAGAGGAAAATTTCAAGGAATATGGGAAAAACTGAGAAGCAAGACAACTCAGTGGAGAAAGGGGCAAAAGGAGAGAAATGAATGTAGAGATGGAGACAGAAGGATTCATAATTGTCTGCTCCAATATATGTGCAATGTTTGTCTTCTTGCCAGAAGACATCACCAACTACACCTGCAGCAAGTGCAAATTGGTAGCTTTCTTGGAAAAGAAGGTCAGCGCACTACAGCTATGTGTTGTGTCTCTTCAATGCATTAGAGAAGATGAGGATTTCCTAAATAGAACACAGGGAGAACTGATCATACAAAACTGAGGAGATGAAACTGACAACTAAAATGAAGAGGCCTGTAACAGAGTACATACTGAAGGGATTCAGAACCTTTCCAACTAAGGAATCTCTTCCTCTTCCTTCCAACATGATAGCCATGTTTAAATATCTGAAAGGGTGTCATATCGAAGAGGGAACAAGCTTGTTTTTCACTGCTCCAGAAACTAGGACAAGGAGCAATGGATTCAAACTACAGGAAAAGAGATTCCACCTGAACCTCAGGAAGAACTTCCTGACAGTCAGAGCTGTCCGGCAGTGGAATGTGCTGCCTCTATGGAGTGTGGTGGAGTCTCCTTCTTTGGAGGTTTTTAAACAGAGACTGGACGGTGTCTGTTGGGAATGCTTTGATGTGTATTCCTGCATAGCAGGGGGTTGGACTGGATGGCCCCTGTGGTCTCTTACAACTCTATTATTCTATGATTCTATGGTTCTATGATCTTCAGGAATTAGCAGCAGTGAAGACACTCAAACAGAAAACCAGCAGCAAGGGATACTGCAAGCTAAGAAAGGAGTCAAGGTAACCATCAATCACATCAAGAAGAGAAGAATGGGTGCTGGTGGATGAGGACTTGTTGCTCAGGGGTATAGAGGCACCTGTGTGCCAGCCTGACAAGATGAATCTGGAAGTGTGCTGTCTTCCTGGTACATGCATCTGGGATGTCACTGACAACTTGCCAAAACTCATCAAGAACTCTGATCAGTACCCCTTTCTCCTTGACACAGCCTAGAACACCACTGAGTAGATCATTTCTGACTATGAAGCTATGGGTAGGAAGCTGAAGGGGTTTGAGGCACAGGTGGTATTGTCAATTCTGCCAGTGAAGGATAAGGAACTACAGAGGGACACAAAGATACTAAAAGTAAATGACTGACTATATAGGTGGTGTAGATAGGAACAGTTTGGCTTCTGGGACCATGGTCTTCACATCTTAGATTGAGGACTACTGGCTACACATGGGCTGTACCTCACAAACACTGGGAAGAACATCTTTGGTAGTAGCATGACAAGTCTGCTCAAGAGGGCTTTAAACTGGAGATGATAGCGCAAACATCAACACAAAGGCAAGCTCTAAACACAAGGATGTGAATTCTAGTGGAGAAACTGAAGGAAAGAATGGGATCCACAGAAAAACTAACAGAAAATTATTAAGTGAGAACAAAGCTTCAAATGCCTCTACACCAACATGCAGAATTTGGGAAACAAACAAGATGAACTTGAAGTCCTAGTGCAAGAAGGTAAATATGACTTTATAGGCATAATGGACACCTGTCATCCTTGGAATTTTACAAGTGAAGGGAATAAGCTATGCAAAAAAGAGTAGATCTGGCAGAAATTGAGAGCAGCACTGTGTGTAGAAGACACGTGTACAGAAATCCATAAGAGCAATCAGAGTGGACCAGTTGAGAGCATTTAGATAAAAATAAATGGAGAAAGAAAGAAATGCAACATTTTGTGATAGTTTATTCCCGTCCATTAAATCAAGGAGAGGTTTTAGATGATGCTTTTCAGAAACAAATCCCAGAAAAGATGATGCTTTTCAGAAACAAATCCCAGAAAAGATGATGCTTTTCAGAAACAAATCCCAGAAATCTCAAAGATGCAAGAATTAGTAGTTATTGAGTTATGCTGATATCTGCTGGAAGACTAGCTTAGTAGACTACTAAACACAGCTTGTCCAACAACTTCCTGATGTGCCTTGCAGATAACTTCCTGTTTCAAAAGGCAGAGGAAGGAACAAAAAGACTGGCAATCCTGGACTTGATCCTATTCAGCAGGGAGGAGTTGGTCACTGGAATCAAAATGGTCAGTTGAGGGAAGTGACCATGAAATTGCTAGAATTCACAACTGTGGGATAGAAGAAAGATCAAGCATAGTCCAACATGGACCTTAGATTTCAGGAAAGCTGATCTTAACAAGTTCAGGGAAATATTGGGTGGACTTCCATCACTAGATGTGCTAAAGGAAAAAGATACCAAGCAAGGGTGGGAGTTCTTGAAGAATGAATTGCAAAAAGCACAATCCCAAACAATTTCATGGAAGAAAAATGGGAAATATTTGAAAAAGCCAATATGGCTGTTTAAAAAAGACTACAATTAGCCTGTTCTGTTTAACAAGATCCTGGTTTGTCCTATAAGGTGCTATGCAACTTTGCAAGATATTGGTTTACTCAGATAGTAACATCTTTAATTAAACATTAAACAGGGATGGAGAGAAAAAAAGAAGAGGATGGGGGCAGGTAAAAAAGCAGAATGGGAAGGGTTGAAGGAGAGAGGGAGACAGAAATAGAGAAGCCAGGAAAGAAATTGAGAATGGGTTTGAGAAAAACTTTTTGATTATCCAAGATTTGAGCACTATGTAATACACTCTAAAAATTGTAGCAGTCACAAGTATTATAATGTATATTATACAATATTGTCTAATAGAAATCAGTCCAGATTATAATCAATTGAGAGGGTGAAGTTGCTGAAGAGAGCGAATTCCTACTCACCTCCAGAAAGATTCCACTTTCCTCTCATATAAGCCCATGAGGGGGGTGCACCAGTCTAAAAGGTCTTTCTGAAAAGACCACCAAAATATTACATAGTAACTACACCACAATATACAATAGAAAACAATCCATATGTAATTAGAGGAGGAGAAGGTACTCAACAGAGTCACAACACACTTCTAACCCTTTAGAAAGACTCCAAATTATTTCCTTCTTTACAGGACCATGGGGAGCATTCTGAAAGATCTCTGGCTGTTTGAAAGAGCTGGGGTCTTGCCAAACAAATAAATTGCCCCTTTCGCATTCCCTTTTAAGAATCACTTTCTTCTTCTTCTCTATTATTCTGTTTTCCTTCTGCCCAGACATAGCTATTGTGTTCCACAACCCAGCTAGTTGAACTGGACTCCAGAAAGTTCTCTCTCCTGGTCCCTACTCCCTGCTGTCTTCTAAAGAAATCACACTGATTAGCATGCCTAATGGCAGAGCCCTCCCATTCTAGTCTTATTTCTCTCGAGGCCAGGAGATCTTCCTGTTTTACTGAATGTGGAGGGGGAAGGTACCTAACTAATGAGTTCTAATGACCCAATTCACTAAAGCAGATTTTTAACTTCAGCATTTACTGAGGACTGCAGGAGGTTAGGTGAAATCAGTAGAAAAAAATAAGATGATTAAATCAGACAATTGATTCCAAGCTCTCAGAAGGCCTTTTCTCAATCCAACCAACTACTGGAGGCATATCTTCTGTGGAATACAAGATAAAGTCTTTTCTGTGGCTACTGCCACACTCTGGAACTCCTTTGCAATAGAAGGCTTGGTTGGCTTCATCTCTGTTGTCCTTCTGCCAGCAAATAAAACCATTTCTATTCAGGCAAGTCTTTGCAATGAAAGATGGCCTGCAGTTGAAGATAGCAGGGTGCGTGTGTGTGTGTACTGTCTGTATCTTCTATGGGTATCTCTTAAATTTTGTTTTTATATTATGTTTTAATTTAAGATTTTGCTTTTAATATGTATTATTGTTGGATGCCTTAAGAATGTTTTTGGCAGAAAGGCAAGGTACAAATGAAATAAATAAGAATAAACTCTGCTATCAGGGGTAACATGCCTCTGCCTACCAGTTGCTGGGAAACCTGAGTGGGCGGCTGGTGCAGTCATGTCCTGCTTGCAGGTTCCCTATGGGCATCTGGTTGGCCACTGTGGGAACAGAATGCTGGACTAGATAAGCCTTTGCTCTGATCCAGCATGGTTCTTCTTATGTAACAGGGTTTCAAAGGCCTATTATCGACTGAAACATTTCCTTTATAGCATCTGCAGCTCAAACACAGAAGCTATACATCAGAGCCAAGAGAAGACCATTGGCTGTGACTCCAAGAAGCAGAGGAACAGATCTGAACACATCCTTTCCCCTGAACTGCATCCTTTTCTGCTTCCAGTTTTGCACAATCTTCCCACAGTTTAAAAAGGAACTTGGGATATAGCTCAAGAACTATGGCTTGGAAAGAGGGGGGCAGAACCACAAGAGAAAAAGGGAGAAGCTTCTGTGTAAGCAGGAGCCAATATAGAAAGAGATTCACAAAGACAAGTTCTAAAATTAAGCTGGAACTAAAATGGGAGTTGGAATTAAAATCTTTAGGGAGCCGGTTTATGAAAAGTCAGTTGCAATGCATATATCTTCCCAAAACATCAGTATATGCAAAGAACCACTTTCCAGTGAACTTGTTTTTAAGTAGTGAATGAGAACAAAAATAAATATACTGGAAAACTGGGGTGTTAAAGAGCTCTTTCGGTGATATGGCAAAACAGAGGAGTTGGCGTTTGCTGACATTTATGTTTAATAAAACCTTGGATTCAACACACAACATGCACCTACTAGGAAAGAAATATAAAGTGAAATGTTAGCTTTTAGGAAAAAAGAAGGGAGGCATTGAATGGCTGCAGTGACAGCAGAACTGTGATTGGGCTTCTTCCTTCAGAAGAGATTGGATGGTTGAGGGTGGGGGGACTGTAAGCAGTTGGTAGCTGTTTTGATTACTTACTTCCCTTTGGGAGAATGATACTAGTTGCTAGTGTTACTTATAAGGAAATTTAAATACTTTGTTATATGTCCCATGTGGCTTGGATGAAATCAATTTCCACTTGATTAACACTGACAGCTTGTCCAGAAGCAGCCAAGTTACCTTGAGGGCATAGTGTAAGGGAAGAAAATTCTTCAAGTGCTGGCAAGAGGCTGGCAATACAAGCAAACTGAAATGATGGGGCCTCACCATGAAAGTTAATTCTAGACTGCAGAGAAGGAGACCACAGTGTACACAGTGGAGGTAAAAAGAGAGAGGCTTTAATTGAAGAACAAAGATCTTCCAAGAATCTTCTCAAAGTGTTACAACAAAGAAAAGGCACATTGGCTTTTAAAACACAAGGATTAGATGAAGTCCTGGACAGAATATACATGCTAAAATGAGTGTACACTACTTACATAAATCCCACTGATTTTAATTGGGACTAACATTGGGTTTAGCTCCTCAAATACACTTTCCCTGGTAGAACACACAAAACTTCTAGCAAATGTTTTAGCTAAACTTTTTGGAGATAACAAGTTCTTGTAATTAAGGCTGAGAGAAGGGAAAGAGAAGATAAAAATGAAGTTACTTTCTTTTACAGACAATATTTTTTTAAAAGAAAATTATATACTTGGAAGTCTTCTATAGTTTAGTTGCATGTTTATACAAAAGAGACAAATCACAACATAATTTTAAAGCATCATGTAGAAAACGAATGTTGTGGCAAAACACATCATACTTATATTTCCAAGATGGCCATTTTCTATTTACTGTAAGCCCACTTGCCAAGCTGTGTTACCAAGCTGGGGAGAAGACATTCGCCCTGCAAAGTGCTTCACTTTTACCAGAGAAATACACACAATCACAAGGTTTCAAGTTTTCTTTTTAATAATAGCAGACTCTCTGTAGCAGGCTCTTTCTGAAAATACACAAAGGGTTTTTTTTAAAAAATGATATTATTAACCAGCTCTCCCTTCTCTAGCTTCTGCTGGCTTTTGCACTGTTAATTCTTCTTTCTTCTTCTCATAAACTTTTAAGAGATATTCATCAGGCTTGATTTCTTTTTCCCGTAACTCAGACATGATCTTTTCCAACCTTTCCAGTGTTCTAGCACTCTGCAGCTTTCGAGTGGTGATATACAAAGTAAACTCCTCCAAGCCCATCAGTTTACAAGTATCGACCTCACAGAGATCTCTAACATCTTTCGTTTTATTCACTTGTGGGAAGAAAACAAGGCCTGACATTTTCTCCAACTCTTCAATGCTAACTTGGAATTCCAGTAGCTGGTGGTCAAAGCTGATAGGGTTGTTGGGGACCACAAAGGCTCCGAGTACCAAAGGATCTGTGGATGTTTCACTGTGTCTGGCAAGAATCACTTTGTACAAATGCGAAGGTACAGCCACATCATCTTTTCCAATTACCTATCAGCAGAGCAGAGAGATTGTATCACTCAAACTCATTTGAAAGTAGCCCACAATCCACCCACATCTACAACTAATATTTTCTATGTAATGTGCAACTGGCAGATAGACGAAAGGCCACACGATATTTGAAGTCTTTGCTACACCCAGTATCTGACCAGTTCTAACACTTTGATGCAGAGCTCCCAAAACAGAATCAAAGTAGTAACTAACAATGTTCTCACAACACAAAAGAAAACAAACATGGTAAAAAGAAAGACATTTTAACTCTTTTATAGTTTGACAGAGAGATAAGAACAAATGTTGCAGGATAGACTGTAAAACAAATAATAAATTTTCTGTGAGGGCACATCTACTCTGCAACAATCTTGATGAAATACCTATGCTCTCTTCTGTCTCCCAGGAATCCTGAGAAATGTAGCACTTGTTGAATTATGATGACCCCATGAATTTTATACGATTTTCTTAGGCAAGGAATACTCAGAAGTGGCTTCCCTAGGTCCCTCCTCTGAAATGTAGCCTACAGCACTTGATATTTGCTGGTGGTCCCCCATCCAAGTACTAACTAGTGCTGATCCCAATTGGCTTTCAGGATCAGATGGAATCTGTTGCCTTTAAGGATATTTAGGTCCCACTTTAATGGTCTCAAATATAAAGAGTGCATGGTATGTGCTAACAAGATGTTACAATGCAGATTGCTTCTGTTCTCTGTTTTATCTCACTAGCTCCCTTTCCAAGATATTAATATGATGCACATCTTCTTGTTTCAATTCCCACCCCCCAGCAGATGCTGATTTTTCAGTAGGATTAGTTCTTGTTGAGTTGGGTTTATTTTTCCCTCCTGAAAGTTGCATTTGCATTTTTTAAAAATTCGGGGTTCTTCCAAGCCTAGTGATACTTGCCTCTTGTAAATGCGTAGACCTGTTTTGGCTACGTAAGGATTAGTACTGTGATAATGAAACAGCTATTAGTATATATTATTCTCTACTGAAAAACTGTCAAGTTGGATTGAAGTAAGTCGAGACAGTTTAAACTCTAAATAGAACATGACCAGTTGCAGAAAAACTGATAAGTCATTTCCGCATGATGAGAAGCAAAATAAAGGATAACTTTGTAGCAACTTGGTTCCCATTTTTAATTTTATTGTTTATTTATTAAAATATTTATATCCCACTCTAGAGCCAAATATCTCATGTATTTTTTAGAATTGATTGGTGAAGATGGACCTCCAGCTAATCATCTGGGTTTGCCAAAGCTAATATTAATATATTACAGAAACAGAATAAATAATAGGCATTTCATATTAGTGGGTGGATATATGGATAACTGAGCTTTATGTATTTAATTTAATCTATATCCCACCTTTCTCCCGGTATTGAGAAATATTTATAGGTGATTTGATCTTGTAATATATGGCTGTATCTGACATAATGTTATGATTGTATTGATAATTTAGGGGGAAATTATTAAATAAAAATAAAAAATATTTTAAAATGACAATTTAAACCACTTTACTATACAATTTGTTGAAAACATTTCAGGAAACCTCTAGTGGGTTAAAAAGATACTGTTCAAATCAACCCTGATGTCTGCCTTTTGCTCAAAGATTGGTCCACTACACTGATTGCACAAGTTCCATCTTGCACACTGTACAACTGATTTGCCATTAAACTGATCAAAATGAAGAGATGTTAGATTTACTGTGATTGCAGGAACAAGCAATATTTACAAAAAAAAACAACAGATGAATTTTATTTGTGACACATACGTTTGCTTTCCTTGCAGTTACAGCAGATTACGTAAAAACAAGTACTTAAAAACATGTGGCAAGTATGAAGTATATATTTTGCATACAATTTTATAACACATACACACATGGACTAGTAGGACACTGCATTTGCTCATTCCCAGGTAGAATAAGAGCAAGGAAAGATTGGCCTGGTCTCAAATGCAATTAAAACATCTGTTAGAAATCTTCTGATTATTCTTGAATTCTCACAGATTTTCTTATACATTTGCACCCTGATTCCCTCCTTCAACACATCTGGTAAGTCCGGGACACACACAGAGTTCTGTAGATGCGCTAGATTTCCTGTTCTGTTTGCTGTTACAGAATGTTCCTTCTGCACAGCATGGAATCCTGAATTTAGAAAGAACCGAGCACTTCTGCAAGCATCAAACTTCAGTACTCCCATACTTCTACCAGAATATCTGTAGTGGCTGCAATGATGGTTAAGGAATGAGCACTCTTTGCTTACCAGCTATGGCAGTGCTTCCCTATTTATAATGGGAGGTAGAAAAGTGGAGAAACAAGCTGTTTCACACTTTTGACAGAGCAAAAGAAAAAGCCTTCCTTCTACCAAGTAAACTACCCTGCAATAGACTTTTCATAATGTAGTGCATTCTTTAGACAAGCACTCTGCATTGTGTTACATGGGTGCTCAACCCTAGCAAACTGACAAAATTATTGTGCTAATAAGCTGTGTCTGTATTAGTTTAAAAGTACTGTCTTCATTCTGAGATGCAGAACTAGCAAGAAAGCTTGAGACTCTAAATATTTGAAACTTGAGTGCCACCCAGTGGATATTCTGTTCTAACTATACTATTCGAAATGTTCACATCAGTCATCACCATCTAGAGCTGACACATCATTCTTTTTGATGCTTGCCTAAGAAAGAAACATATGCTTTTATGGTAAATGAAGAGAAAAATTTAAGACTATCCATGCTCACATCTCTTTTGATTTGTGATCATCTACTGACATACAAAGAATAATGGAAAAGTCACTACCAGCTGATGCAGCAAAAACACATCCTGGACAGAGAACAGCAGTGGACTTTAAGGATAACTGTGGCTTGCTACAATTAATAGACAACAAAACTTAAAAGAAAATATGCAAAATTAGATCTTGTGTTTCTGTCCAACATTATGGTCATTTCTACACTATAGTACTAATATTCCACTTTCAACATCCCATGGATGTTGAGGCTTAAAGTGGCCTTAAAGGCCCCTCTCTAAACTGCAAACCCCAGGATTCCATAGGATGTTGAAAGTGGAATATTAGCACTATAACAGTCTAGTGCAGAAATGGCCTATGTTCCAGTGTCATGGCAGGATACTAAAAAAAATCAAATAGTATGTCATATTTAATCTTTCATCAGATAACTGTCAAATCTCCTCTTCTGAGTGCCAAGACATTTTTATAAAAATTCAGCCTTCCTATATATGCAAAAAATGGTTTAACACATATATCTACCTAAAAATAAAAATGACTTCTAAAAAAAGTTTATCTTATTTATCTACTTATTTTATAGACCTTATTCTTCACGAATTATTAGTTAACTGAATCCAGTTAACTCATCACAGTTTAGGGCAATAATAGTCATAGTTGTAATAATAATAAATCTGAAGGCATTTTGTTTCCTCTTACACGTATCTACATGGAAAATATCCCTTCCTATAAACAAAACCATCCATGCAGACTTAATGATTATTGAAATACAGAGAACTGGGGATATGTTTATTCTTATGTTTTATTCCTGTCTTCAGTATACAAGCAAACTAGGTTATGTCTAGTCACAAACCAAAATACTGTCACAAAATACTATCACCCACAGGCAAAGAGAAAATATTATAAGGATTTCTGGTAAGTGAAGAAATATCCAGAAACACTGAGGAAGAATACTAAGGAAGAATACAAAGAAAAATGATTTCTGAAAATTGGAGGAATATCTCCCAGGAATACTGAAGTCATATCTAGGATGTCCAGAATTAAGGGCTCAAAAAGACAATTTAAACCTGTATCCAGATGGATTTAAAAACAAACAAACAAACACAGGCTTGCAGAGAATGACTTCTAGATTAGAATCATGGGAATTCTATTGTACTTCAGAGGATAAAAATGGCCCACGTATAGAATGGAGTGAATTCTGCAATACAGTACTCAAACACCAAGAGCTGAAAAACACATGTTCACATGAGGCAGAGCATTTCTTTCTTTTTTTTTTAGGAACTAACATACCTCCTTTTTCTCACCTGCAGAAAAAAGTTAACCAAAATAATAGCTATGTCCTAATAACAGTACCAGTGGTGTTTTTTCTTCCAACTGGGAAAAGAAATCTCATTATGAACCTAAAGAATTAAGAAATGGACATAAATTCTGATGGAAAACAGCTTTTAAAAAATCTATTTGTATTTAACATGAATGGTAAAGTAACTTTCTTCCCCAACAATAAAATAGTGTCTGGTTGGGGAACAGCTTCGCCAGCAAAGTTTGATGGTCAACCATCTGTGAATGTCTGCCCTGGATCCTTCCATCCCTACCTCTCATGACATCAGATGATATCAGTGGCTCCTCTTGGTCCTTTCAGGACAAGAGCATGCACTTGCTGTTCTTCCACCTTTGGGCAAGAAGAGATCAAGAGCTCTACCCCCATCTAAGTTTCCTGTTGCTCAGAATAAAAAAGAAAAAGTGGGTTTTGGAGGTTTTATAGCAACAGGAAGATTCACTGGTTCTGCGGAGCACATGACAGATAATGAATTAGAGTTAGGCATGGGCCGCACCTTTTAACCAGCAGATGTGACAGTATTTAAAGGCAAAAAATAACTACTTTTATCAATTGAAAGGTCCTACTTCTGGTCAGGAGCTTCTTGGAAGCAAGTAGTACAGTACTGGTCTGTGGCTTCCAACTCTGTTACCTACACTGTAGGATGCGTGGTAAGGAAACATCCACAAAGCTGATTCTGTGGACTACACAAAACTGGAATGCTGGATGCAGAGCCTGGAAAAGGTACACTAAGATTCACACAGCCTGTCCTTCTACAGGTACACTGCCAAGAATCATCTGGTTTGCAGGGATGATCTGTATGCTTGTCATGTGACTGTGGGGAGGCAGTGAAAGTGTTAATGTGGCACATCTGAACCCTTCTTGCAATACTGTGTGATTATTCTCAGCTGAACTCTGAGTAATCACAGAACCAAGTATTTCACACAGCTGACTGGTCTTTGATCTTACTTCTTCTCCACTTGGGTAAGCATGGCTTAACTTGTAGCTTCCTTACAGCAGCTCAAATCTTCTTATTTGTTCATGTACTTCTACAAAAGATATCCTCTGACTTCATAGTGGTATGTTAGGTTCCCCTTTTAGCCTGGCAACTATAATTCCTTGGTGACTCCAGCTTTCTGAATATGCTTTAGCAAAGACTATGTTTGTCCTCGCACAGCTAAGAATTGTTGTTGCTCTTTAGCTCTTACGTTGCCTGTAATATTTCATAGCTTACTTTTTTCTTTCTCTCTTGGTTGTTTAGATAAATGAAGAGTCAAACTGCAATCACCTTTCACTATTATTTCAGTCACTCCTTCTAAGGTGACAAGGCTAAATATCATATCTGATCTTAGAATAGATGCAGATGTCTGAGAACGAACAATGTATGTGTCAGGCAAAGGGCAAGCCTTAAAGAGATAATGGCAGAAAGAAATAATCAAAGGAAGATTTGCAAAGCAGGTTGCTTTTCATGCAAATTACCGGTTTGGTTGTGGGGGAAGAAGGTGACTGGGGACAATGTAATACCCACAATTCTGCACGGATGCAGAAATAAGCACTACCACAGTGGTGTTAAGAAAGAAAAAGTAACCATGTTCATTCAGTAATATATCGTTGTTGTCATGTGCCTTCAAGTTATTTCTGACTTGTGGCAGCAGTAAGGCTACCCTATCATGGGGTTTTCTTGGCAAGATTTGTTCAGAATAATTTGACTTTGCCTTCTTCTGAGGCTGAGAGAGTATCACTTGCCCAGGACACACAATGGGTTTCTATGGCTCAGTGGGGATTTGAATCGTGGTCTCCAAAGTCATAGTCCAACGCTCAAACCACTACACCATGCTCAAACCACTACATTTATCTTGTTGAAAATAATATCCTAGAAAGAGCTATCAGAAAGACCTTTCCGAGTAGGAACTATCTAACACAAATGGATCCAATCTTGTTGATTTAGGACAAGCTGACCCTTTCAGCTTTCAACAAGGGCTCTTTGGTCATTTGGTTCCAGTACCATCTGTCTGAAGGACTGTCAGTGAAACCCTGTTCTGGGCTAATTAAAAAGGTCCAGGCTTCAATGACTACTTGAAGAAGTATAGGCACTCCTGCTTTATCACTAGCATTAAATATCAACAAGCCATCCTTATTTGGTAATTATTCCCCATAGTGCAGACATCTGGATAGCTTTATACTATTCAGCAATCATGGGTGATTTCCCTGTTGCTCAATAAAACTGAACTGTACCTTTTCCCCTTTGTTGTCTGGACATCTGATTCTGGTCTTTTTAACCCTCAGGCTAACTCTATGGCAGCACTTACCAAGTTAATGCCACAAATTCACCAGTCACTGTAAACCATACTTAAGAAAACTGCATCTGCTTCTAGAAACGATGACTCTAAGGGCTAGCAGTCCCTTCACTTAAGCAGGACAATTATGTACATCAGAGATCTGGTCCAGCTTTTACTACTAGTTTTAAGAACATTATTTCTATATTTAGGCACATCCAATTAGTACAACTACAAGACATTTGTGATTCCATGAAGACAATGAAAACTAATCATGACAGGTACAAAGCCTGCTTATCACCACCACTGCCAATTACTACTAGCATAACACTGGTTACATTATTGACAGGAACAAAGTTTAGATACAATTATATTTTTCCCCTCAGGTTTTGCACTTCTCATTACTATCTGGGCCTCACAATAAGTTGGGCTTCCATATCTGTGGGCTCTGTATCCACGGATTCAACCAATCATGACTTGAAAATATCTCCCCCCTCCAAAAAAAAATAAAAAAAAATCTAAAAAGCAAACTTTGATTTTGCCATTTTATATAAAGGGACACCATTTTACGACACCATCATACATAGTGGAACTTGAGCATCCACAAATTTTGGTCTCCACAGGGGTCCTGGAACAAAACCCTAGAGATACTGAGGGCCCACTGTACTTTGAATCACTGGACAATGTTTTCTCACAAAGGCAGTGGCCGAAATTTCTAACTTCATAAGAAAGAGAAGTCAGTAAATATTATTATACCACAGGATAGGGCTGTCCCTGTTGTTTTATACTCCAGCAGCAATGGAATCTGGGAACAAGAGAAATCCCACAAATCATGTTCACACTGATTGCTACATCAGAAAACGTGTCAAGGCCAACCTGCAATTCCTGGTAGATGTGTTATTAAAAAATCAATACATGACATGACAGCAAGATGTTGGGATTTTAATATTCAAGGTAGAATCCACACACATGTGCGAGTGTGCATGCATACTCAGATCCCAAGAGAACAAAAGCCTTCCTAAAAATAATTAGAATGCAATCCCATCTTTAGTGAGGCTGTTTAGAGTGTACTGAAAGCAATGGGACCAATGAAAAAGTTTCAGGTTCAATTTTCAACTTCTCCAAGTACAGCAGAGAAACAAACCTGAATGAAACTTTGGAGAGAAGTTGCTAATGCAGACAACAGTCCAAAGTAGAAGCCGCAATGGTCTCAGTATAAGGCAGTTTCTTGTCCTTCTAATGGTTTGTTGTAGTGTGCCTTCATGTTGTTTCTGACTTATGGCAAGCCTAAGGTGAACCAATATGAAGGTCTTCTTGGCAAGATTTGTTCAGAGGGGTTTTGCTTTTGTCTTCCACTGAGGTTGTGAGAGTGTGACTTGCCCAAAGTCATCCACTGAGTTTCCATGGTCAAGCAGGGATTCAAACATTGGTCTCCAGAGTCATAGTCTAATGTTCAAACCACTACACCATATTGTCTCAGTTTCCTTGCGTTCAAAACCTTCTCTGAGAAGATTCCTTTTGTTATATGTGCAGTGGCAAGGACTCTTGTATTAATATATATAGTATGCCATAAAGGCATTGTCTTGGTTCAAACCTCTGCTGATGGATTGGAATTTCTGGATATAATTCAATTCAGCAGTTTCTCTTTCCAGTCTTCCTTTGTAATTTCCTTGTTAAAGGACTGTGACCTATAAATCCCATACTGTATGTCCAGGAAGACTGAAATGTTCTGCAACTGGTTTTTGGGTATTGCCATTTCTAATGTCAGATTTGTTTCCATTTATCCTCTTATGTAGAGACTGTCTTGTCTGTTCAAAGTTGAATGCAGAGAGGCATTGCTGGTACAGGATGCCATACATCACACTGGAGGAAGAACAAGTAAATGTACCTCTGATACTGAGTGATATTATTGGCCTCTGTAATACTTCTCCTAGAGTAGATGTGGGGACAGAGTTGGCATCTTCGTTTGTGATAGCATCTTGTCCCTGTACTACCATCTATGTTATGTATCCTGTTCTAAGTGAGTACTTATTTAAGAGCTGGAGGCTGTTTGTAGCTGAATAAAGGTTTGCAATCCAAAGCTTGTGAGAAGGTTGTATTGTTCTCCAAAGTTGGTTGTATCATTGACGCACTATTTTATTAATCAGTGAAAGGGCGCCAGTGCCCCCCCCATGATATTCTGTGGGATGTACCTTAGTGCAAAACTTAAAACAGTATGATGTCACTATTTTTCAAACATTTTCTGCCTTTTTTTCCTTAGTATTTAAGAGGAGTTGGGGAAAGTAAGTGAACCTTTTGCATGAATTGTAAGACAAAAAAGCCAAGGAGGAAAAAATTAGATAAAATTATTTTGGGGGCCAAAGGGGCTTTCGGTAAGGTATTGGGAAATTAGGGGCTGTCTGACCCTCAGAGGCCACACTTTCTTCTCCCTTGCTGCAGTATAAGGGCTCCAGAACCAAAGTCACCTGGAAATCATAAACAGCTGCCTCTTAATTTTCAGCAGTACCAATTAAATTACTTTTGATTAATCAATTACAACTTTCATGGAATAATTTACCATTTAAGTGCCGTTCAATTTATTTTTAACTTTTAAAAAAGTTGTTACCAATATCTCTGGGAATACGTGAGCAAAATAAGATGGTTCAACTTGTATTTGTTATTCTGGTTACAAAATCTGGGATTTTATGCAACAAAATTGGCACTAATTTTCTAGTGCAGAGAGTACAGAAATATGTATAGAAATACATGCTATTTGTAAGTTGTTTGCCGCCTCGATCCATATGGAGAGACAGGATACAAATAAATAATAAAAAAAATATACAGACATTCTTAAAATAATACATTTAAATAATATTTTAAAAATCAAAAGGGTCAAAAAGGCAAATAGTATCGGCTTCTGAAAAAAGGCAGGGAGAGCACAAAATAGTGGACAACTTTGGCCACAGAAAGAAATTTCATTTTCATCCAACTTTTCTTAACATTTCCATCCAGTCTTTCTCACAATGGGCAACACAAAATATGACAGTAAAGCTTAGCCTGCCAAACATCCTCCAGATAAAGTATTCTTGGCATTTTAGCAACCTTGTGTATAATATTGCATAACCCTTATCCAATTGGACCCATTATACCAGAACAGACAAATGGAGAAAGACATCTTAAAAGGAAGATGTTTGCTTTGTTGCCAACAGGAACAGGCAGAGTGTAAGAAGAAATTTATCAAGGTCTTAAAAGAGTCAGTGCCCTCTAGTGAGAGGATGACGCAATGCCACCACAGTAAACAAAATTAATGGAATTTAATGTGCTTTTGTCATAGTAAGCTTTGCCTGAAAAATGGCAATTACCTAAGACTTCTGCAGGATACAGTCAATAGGAATCAAATTCTACCAAGACTTAGATGCCAGCACACATTATCCTGCACAATTCTCCCTACATCAGAGGCAATATTGTCAAAAACATAAAACCAACATCTACAGGCATTCTCTTTGTGATCCGGTGACTCTTTCTTTCCAGAAAGTCCTTTGTAATCCTTGAGATCTTGGTTGAATTCTATACACGGAAAAGAAACTTATTCCACCTCGTCCTCAGAAGACATTGCTCAGGTACAGCTGAGACTTCATCTTAAGGATTCCTGTGCTGTGCTCAGGAGCATAGAGCAAGCTAGTCAAGCATTCTGTTTCTGATAGTGGCCATCCAGGTGTCCCAAAATGCTCACAAGAAAGCATGGCGATGAATACATTTCTCAGTAAGACTATCTTCCTACAAATGATCCAATTTTTTTTAAGCTACTAGACCCCACTGCCTATGATAGTGATGACCACCATAGATTAATTGTGCATTGCATGGAGAACAATGTCCATTGGTCTAATTCCACTCAGGTTTACTGGATGACCTTAGAATTCTAGTGTTTTGGAAAGGAATCATTGTAATTGTCAATGTGAATCAGAGAGAGTTGGGTAAAGTACAGCCCATAGGTTGTTCTTCTGACCCCCAGGGGTCATCCCCCCCCTTTTTTTTTCAAATTTTGAAGTAAAAATTGCCTCCAAATGCCTTCGGGCAGGGTGTGGCAGTCAAAACAAACGTTTTGCAAAATTTTCTAAATTTTTTTTTGCCCCCCAAATGCCCTCTGGGTTTTAGGTATTCATTTTCAGCAGTTATATAAGATAAAAATTAATGAGATGCACATGTACATATCTACAATACAGTCACCCCTCCACATTTGTGGGTTTGACCTTTGTGAATTTGATCATTTAGGAAGTACTTGCTTGCCTCCCCCGCTCCTCCTCCTATTCCCTTGCATTTCTCACCCCAGGTTTGTGAGGCTTGTGTTTAAAATGGATATTTTTTCCCTTTGGGGTGAGCAAATCCCACCCCCACTATTGAAGGCATGTCCTCTCTGCCATATGGCTGCACATTCTGCTGTGTAATGGCCACTGAGTTGCCAGGTGCTCTCTTTGCTCCTACCCCTTCCTGCTGGGAGGAATTTCCTTTCTCAAGACACGACCAAAAGTAGCTACAACACCAGAACTCAGTGCTCCACTCTCCTCTGTCTGAGGGGAAAGTACTAGTAAGCCCTTTCCCTTGTCTTTTTATTTCCTCCTGGGACTGCTGGGGCCAGAGGCAAGGGAATAGGAGGGAGATCATGGGGCATGAGTTATTCATGGTTTTTCTACTTTTGCAAGGGTTCTGTGCCCCAAACCCTCACAAATGTGGAGGGGCCACTGTAATTCATTTTGGTGCAACTCAACTCGTAGCACATTTTCCTCCTTTTTGCCTACCTTCTACCATGGTGAGCAGCCCCCTCCATGGGAGCCAAATCCAGTGGAAAGCCTGTCTGCTCAGAGCCATGTGCCTCTTTTGGCCAAGAAAGATGTTACATTTCCTTCCTCAGCTAGAAGAAAACATAGCTTCACAAAGCTGAGCTTTCCCAGCTGAGGAAGGAGTGTCCATCTCCCTCCTCAGCTGAGAAGCACAATTTAATGTGGCTTTGTGGAGCTGGATTTCCTGTGCATCTCTCAGCTAAAAAAAGAGTGTGTTTCTCCTTCCTTGACTGAGAGAGAGAGAGAGGTACACACCTTTTTAAAGCCAAGTTTCCTGTGCCCCTCTTGGCAGAGGAAGGAATATCTCCCTCCAAGAGAAGCACAAGGGGAGCCGTAAACCTCTATCCTCTGAGCATGGTGGGAAACTCCTTCTGTAGCTGAGAGAGGCGCGTGCGGCCCAGCTATGCAGAACAAGGGCCTCAGCAAGTGGCAGCAGCCATGGCCCTGGAGCAGACTGCAGGTAACTTTGGATACTCATCTATCAAATACCAGGAACCTATTGTATCACAATATAGACCCTGATCTCTTAACTATCGTGTTATATTCCTGATTTTTCATTACCCTCCCAGAGATGTTTCCATTTCAAAATACTTTAGGTATTGGCCATATGTATACTTATCCTTTCACAACACTATGTATCTTACAAGGATTTTGTTTACATTTTCCCTAATATCTAAGACATTTGCAGCTTAATATATACTTGTTAAAAAACTGAAACCCTAATGTTGCAAATGTATATTCTTTTGCTTCTGAGAATGGCTGAAAGTAATTATAAAATACCGGTTTTCCAAATCTGGTGGAGTGTGTCTATTTAGAAGGAACTCCAAGTCTTTTCCACAATACTGTTCACTAAAGTATAAGTCCTCCCCTACAAAGGTCCAAAATGTAAGTTGGGTATCTGATCTTCTTCAAAATGAACAAACTCTGGGGTTTCATGGTAGCAGCTTGTAATTCCTATCATTTCACCTTTTGTGAATTAACTAATTCAACATCATTAACACAGAAAGGCAAACATAGCTGAGTATCTGTAATTGAATAACTAGGCAGATATTAATTAATGTGTATGCTTAATCAGCTAATTCATACACCATTTAGATTTAGTCCTTGCAGGAAGGAAACCCTCTCTTTACCATAAGGGGCAGTTTAGTAATGCAGTTTTTTTTCTCCAAAGAGCTTGGACAGTTTCATTTTTTGCATAGCTTATTCAATCTACTGTAAAGCTGTTGAGTCTGGAGAAAGAACAAGGGATCTGATCCACAATAAAAGGAATAGTTCAGTGTACGCAGGGAGCCATTTTTGCAAGGAAGCCTGTTGTCACTTTTACCATGCAGTTTTTGCAGCTTTTTTATATCAGGAATTTTGAAAACGTGAAACAGTTCTTATAAAGAATAGAGATGCATTCAAAACATATGACTGATAAAATCAGTTTGTGGTGCCATTTCTATACCAATGTGAATATCAGCAGTCAGACATCTTGTTTTTGTATTGTGGTGTTTAATGGCAGATATATGTTGCAAACTGATTACATATCAACCCCCTAATGAGGCCCACCGAGTTTTCCCATGTGAGTATAGAATTGTAGGTAGAAGTGACTTCTCGCTGTCTGAAGCAGTAGTGTATTGAACCTGGAAGTACAGCAGAATAAATCTACTTGTACTTTAATGCCAGTAAGCACACCAAAATGCAGTTATCCTCTGAAATGTGTAATTCTCTGAATTTTGCAATACAAAGAAAATATGTGTACAAAAATACACATATCAGGAGAAAGTAAGCACATATATCAGCAGGTACTACAGAAAAATACTTCCAATATCCATATATCAGGAGAAACATGCATGAAATGCATATAAATGTTCATGCAAACGTCTTCTTTAAAAATAATCTCAAACTGATACACAGAATGAACTGAATTAGAAACCAGAAAAAGAAGAGATCACTCATATGTTATATTAATAATTTTTTAAAAGAAATCAGTATGTTTGTTTGCCTAATGCCTCCTCTTAAATTCTTAATCTCTCTGCTAATTTTGGTTTTTAGATGAAACATGGTTAGTTAGAAAGAGATTCGGTGGCTACCCATGTTAACTACTTTAGCAGTGAAGCTCCCTCAAACAAGTTGTTTTCACTGAAGTATAAAACAAATACAAGAAAAAGATCCAGATTGTGGCAACACTTGGTGACAAACTTCTAAATTATGCATTTAATCTAGGTTCATTTTGAGTGAGGCGTAGGAGGAAAAATGATTGTAAAAAGATACATTTAGGAGTGAAAATCTGCTAGCAGACAAAAATCACTAAACTGATGTTCTCTGGAGAGCAGCAATGCATAAAACAAGATGCTGTCATACTGATTTGCTCTGGAAGAAGATGGAAAACCTGTTTCTGTCTCTTCAGTGACACAGAACAGATTCTTCCTGTTGGCATGTTTTTTAAAAAAAACATTTTCCAGACATATATTTATATTCTGCAAATGTATGTCTCAAATACCAAGTGCAGTCATCAAGCTACATTTGTTTAAAAAATTTTTCCAATGCAGACTGAGGTCTTGTGTCTAGAATACACAAATTCAACCAACAGATGAAACAACATTATCGCAGCATGTATGAAATTTCATGTTAATTCCCTATGTAATGAAAACAAACAGCAGCTTAGTGAAAGAATGAACACGGAATAAGGCTATGAACAAAATCTTGAGTTGGGGGGATCTCTTCTCTCTCCAGAGATATATAAAACAGCCAACTATTTAACACTACAATTGTTGCTAATTTTTAAGTGCACAGCTATCAGCTGGCAAAAATTCAGAACTTATAAAAATTGTGTTTTGGATGACACTTCCTAGATTCTTCCAGTAACTATTCCAAGGTCTAGATAAAATCTAAGTGAGAAAATGCAGTTACAAACCAATGATAAATCGATTTTGCAGTTCAGAACAAACCCTAAATATTTAGGATTGTATACAAAAACAGCCTCCTGAGAATCTCTTTTATCTGAAGCAGAGGGAAACATATAGGTTTCTAGTTCATTTGCCTTTAAATGTAGCAACATTCAGTGACAGCAAAGGAAGCAGTTCCAGAATGGAACTGCATACTTTCTCAACATTTCCCATAATTACTATTAACAGAATAGCTTATGCTAGTATATGCTTTAAATCAGGGGTGGATAACTTTGGAAGACTAGGGTGCCATATTAGCCCTTGGGTTGGCTGCACATGCTCTTGCAAAAACAATTACCTTTTTTCCTGTTCCCAAACATCCACTATGGGGCATGGTGGCTTGCTCTGGGTCCTAGAGGGCATGTTGAGACATTCTGAAGTAAAAAAAATTTGAGAGGGGGGAATTTCACAGATTTTCATTTTGATCCCTAGGAGTTCCACGGGAGTTCCAACCATGTAGAAATGCCCCTACACCCCTTAGAGATCATCTTTGGCACTCTGGAGTGCTCTATCTATCCATACATATACACATACACACATATTGCCCACCCATGCTTTAAATAAATAGAAACATTATTTACCCATCACACACAACCTCACTGTTCTAGACACAGAATTCTGATTTATTTCACACAATGCTCTATTAAATACCCTCCTCCAGGCTCCTAGTGTCTACTCCCTGTACACAAGGCATGCCTTGCCTTGATTCCGTGCCCAGCTCCCATGGTCTGTCACCAAGAAGGTACCATTGCTTCGTCTCAAAAGACATAGCTTAAGTTCAGTGACTTAAAGTCACTGGCCTTCCCCATATGTACAATCCCATATTTGTATTCAGCAGGTAAGAACAGCACAGAATGAGAGCACTACACAACTGCAAAGGCACATGGGTTCCTAGAATCATATTTTCTTCATGCATGCAATCCCAAGATGGCATTTGGTACCAGTAATAAGAAAACCTAGAGAACTCATGTGGTGTCTTGGTCTGAGCTTTTGACTAGGACTTTGGAGAACAGGGTCTAAATACACATTTAGCCATGGAAATGCACTGGGTGGCCTTAGGCAAGTCACACTCTCTCAGCTTCAGAGGCAAAGACAAACCCTTGAACAAGTCTTACCAAGAAAACCCCATAATAGATTTATCTTAAGGTCACTGTAACTTATAAACAACTTGAAGGTACAGTAACCAGCAGAAAACTTAGAATGAAGAAAGATCCAACAAAATGGACTTTGCTCCCAAACATTATGGCTCAGTTTACACAGTGTTGACTGCTTACCTGATAAGTAACTCTTTTCTTCCCATCACTTTCCACCTGAGGTAATGTCAAGGGTCCTGAAACGATCCAAACATCTTCAAACCTTTCTGTCAATTCTCGGCAATACATTTCTATTCTATAAACATGCCAAACAGATTGGGTAAACAGATGGGAATCTGGAGAGGGGAGAATCTAACAATGTCCACAACAAAGGAGTGCGAGTGGACAAAAATGCAACATTTTCCAGGTATACGAAATTAAGCATAATGAGCAGACATATTCCAGAAATCTGATACATGTAAGCATTAATTTTCAACTGATTCCTACATGGAGCTTTAGTTCTGTAACCTGATCACCAATCAGTTTTCTGGCCCATTTTCTACTGTTGCTAACAGAAATATTTTTCTTTATTCTCAGTAGCTAAAAGCCACCCCATATTCATTCATTTGCAAGAGTCTTCTTATATATGTTCTGAAAGTATTTGTGAAGGGATTTTACCATAAACCAACAAAACCCAATGCTACTTTTTTTGTGCCAATTAAATTTGTTTCTAACACTCTTTCACATTTAGACATCATGAGGAAAAACCAAAAGTGTCCAAAATTCAGTCTGAAAAGTACAACCCCCAAAAGGTAGAGAAAAATCATAAGAAATAAACTACTTGCGCACAAGGAATTCTATGGATAGCATCCAATACTGACATTCAACTGGCAGAAGAGGAGAATCAAACACAAATTAGGAGGGTGTGATCTGCCCTCCCATATGCCTCAAAAACCTGTTCCAAATATGTATTTGTTTATTTATTTTATATCCCCCCCTTTCTCTCAATATGGGATCCAAGTTTCAAAGGGCTGGGAAAGCATCTAAAGCCAGTTTTCAGAAGGCTCCAAAGGCCACAGAACAGAGAGGAGCAAACAAAAAGTCTACAGTGCTGTGATGACAGGCCAGTACATGCTGGACTAAGGCCCAAATTACTTTTTAAGGGGATCATTACAGGACTCCATCCATATAAAATGACACTGAAAATATTCATTTTTCCCAGCATGGTTGTTTTGAAATGGTAGCTACCTTAGTCTCCTGCAGCACAGAGTTTTCAACGTCTTAAAAAGCATGGCAAACATATAGCTTTCAAGGTGGCATAAAAACTCTTTGTCTTTCTCAAATAGGGAACCAAAGTTAAAAGGTCAAGTGGCAAAAGGTAACCGCTTGATTATTTCACTGACTAGTCACTTCAGTGATTTATTCAAAATTGCATCCTCTTCTTTACATTTCCTACTTTCCTTGATTGCTTTATGCTTGTGTTATTGTTTGATTTACACCCCAGAGAAGATTCTTTGTTTACATGTGGCTGATTCATCAAAGAAACCAATCCTTTCTTGCATCTTTCTGATCCTAGCAGACAACACTTTGTACCCTGTTGCTTGATGGAAACATTCCTTTGTTTTTACCGTGTTGAAAAAAGTATAAGCGAGAATATCTGTGGCAGGCGAGAACTATTCGCACACTCACCAGCATTACTAGCTACACATTAACAGAAACTATTGCCATAGTATTCCCCCTGCCTGAAGCAAGCTAATTCTATTTCTTTGGTAGTCTGTGTCTAATTAATTGAATTTCATTCCATTTCATTGGATTTGTATTCTTTAAATGGTTATGAACTGTAATCCTTCAGGAAGGGACAGGTTATAAATCTCAATAAATAAACATTTGAACCCTAGAATTAGCCTAACATGCATGTTGCTTGCACTTGGCAGCATTCCCTTCCTTGCATATACAGGTTGCAGGAACTTTCCAGCTAATAATCAGCATAGAAATATTGGGTTGTCCAAGCTATCAGAGAGAGAGAATCCTTACAATGGGTCTTGCTCCTCCCTCATACTTCTGAGGCAGGGCTTAATATCCACCAATCAATTTCTCCAGCTTAAGTGAAAGCTAGCCCCCCGCCTCCGCAGGATGGCACAACAAGCTTCAGTCAGGCTCTAAACCAAAAAAATGAGGACAAAAAAATAAGGTACCAACAGAACACAACCAGTAACAGAACCACCTCCAAAACTCACCAGAGAAGGCAATTACCTACCAACAAAGGCAGGAAGGACTCCCTCTCCACTACTGCAGAAAAGAAACCTTCACGGTAAGTAGTATGGGACCTACTAAAGTAGTCATGATATTTCTTGAGGCAATCTGGGGAACTTCCACTGCTTCCCCTCCAATCTCCAACCCACCATCTGGCAAGCAATCAAGAGATCCAGTGGTACAACTCAGCAGTGGGGGCCTGGGCTTTGATAAGGAGGGGTGGAAGGGAAGCAAGGGCATCAGAGTAACTCACCTGCTCATGCATGCTCAATTCCACCAAGCAAAGTGTCGCTGCTGGCCTCTTCTGCCTCCACAGCTCAACAGGGCAGCATCTAATCCTTCAATAAGAGTCAGTCAGTCCGCCAGCTGCATGTGCCCTGCAGCACGTGCCTCTGTCCATGAGCCCCGCCAAGACCTCATATCAGAATAATTAAAATCTGTGGGTAAATCTATTCCCATTGCTAACCATCCCCATTTGGGTGGAGAAGCACTGGAAGTAAAAGGTTCTCCAGCCACAAGAGGGGTTGGTTCACTGTTTGCTAGAGCAGAGCAAAAGCTCTGTCCTGATATGTGTGAGGCAGGATAGAACTGGGAGGAAGGGCTAGCTCTCCCATAGAGGGTGGAGAAATTGACTGATGGATACTTAAACCATGCCTTGGGAGTACATGGGAGGAGCAAGACCTCCCCACACTGCAGGAAAACTCTTTGTTCTATCTTACTTCTTGTCCTTTGGTCCTGAGTCACTTCATCTCCTTTTTTATTTCCTTTTAATTCTCTCCAATTTGGGCTGAAACCTCTTCAAAATGTTTACATATCTATCACAAAACTAAATTTTATACTGTATGTAGTTAATGTAGCAACAGCCTACCTATTCCAGAATCCAGCATTATTCTCATAGTTCTGAGGCACAATATTGGACAGATAGAAGGTCTCTGCCATGGCTTTCTATATACATAAAAAGAAAAAAGACTTGTAATTGAATTGTGGATGAATGCCAAAGCCTACCTGAGCACATTAGGCAGAATAGTCAAATATTAATATAAACCTCCTTTTGCTACCAACAATCAATAAAAACATTTATACAGAGAACAATGCCTTGTTATCATGCAGTTATATGGTGCATGGCATTTCAAGACTGGAATCTTCAAATTCAGTTTACTTTTTCAATTACTTACTCCCTTTCCTTCCCTTCACTATGAGCTAGTTACAAAAACTGAGAATCTGACCATCCTCATAGAGAAACTAAACAGCCCCTGACAGATTCAGGAGATTATGGATTCTACTTCAATCCCATAATACCAACAACTGCTGAAAATGCCATGGTGTGATTTATTTTAATTCTTTCCTGACCTCTTGAAAGAAAGAAAAAGTTATGAAGCAGTCCTACTGGTGAGTATTTGTTGTCTCCTGCTGGTGCCATATGGCCTCGTGACCAGCCACTCCCAATGTAGTCTTCATTCATGGCACTGAACATGGAAGGGATGTTAGGATCTGGTCTAAATTTACAATGTTTTCTGTCTGCATTGCCTGAGGAACAAGATAGCAAATGTTCTAGTAAACTTTTGATAGAAAAAATAATATTTATGTGTAATACACATACACACTTCTAAATGAAAAAGGACACTGTAACATGTTCTAGGACACATGTGTAATTCACATATGTGAGCTGTATATAACAATGGCTTCTTATTTACATGAGCTCAGAGTATGCACCCAAGACCTGCCAACATTTCACAAATAAAAACTGTGACATGTGTGGCTGAGCAACATCAGAATCTGGCCCTAAAGGTATGGCCAGGCAACAAGAGGCCAAATGTAATTAATGAGAAAGACTGTACAAAACTATTATTTTATGCAGAGAAATCCCGGGATTTATCTTTCAGGTTTAGGAAAACCTTAAAAAAAGAAAATGAGCTTACATGGAAGATGCTCACCCGCCCAGCTGAGTTAACTGAGTGCAAATTACTTTGGTACTTTGAATCAGTTGGTGGCAACTGAAGTATGATGAGGACAAAGGGAAAAAGTGGGAGGAGGAGATAGAAGGTGGGACACTTTAAAATAAGCTGAAATGTGGGATGACAAAGGATTAACTGGGGATGTCCCTAACTAACAGAGATAATTGGAGAGTATGCTTACACAAAACTCTACACTACAGGGAAGTGTCCTTTGTTCAGGGCAGCTAGGAACTGCAGAGCATTAATGGTGCTAAGTAGCACCCCAAGATCAAGGCCAACATGCTTCCCAGAATCTGGTACATGTTGGAAGAAGACAAGTGGCAAGATCAAGGAGTCTTCTGTCTTTTGCATCTGGCTGCCCTAAGCAAGCCTAGTACTCATACATGTATGTGAACTAACTTCAGCCTACCAAGACATTAATTACAGTAGCTGGACAGATACATACAAACTTCACTTACCCAAGGTCTTATGTCTGGAAATATGTTCAATCACCCATCTAGGTACCCGTTTCGCCTGATCATAAGACAGTGCATGATTGGTATAATTTCTGATCTGCGTTCCAGCATTAGGAAATCCATACTTTTCCAGCACAGATTCTGTCAGGGGTTCTGAGAAAGAAACATGGAGGAGTAGGAAATCACCCAAAGAAGAGGTGACAGAAAATACATCACATCCTAAGAATAAGAACCAAAATCAATTTTATATGTGCCAACCTTATTATTGACTGAGGATTTCCTCCCCAAAGTGCAGCAGTGTGGCTTCAAGTGAACAGAGAGCTACGTCTTTAGTGCTATATGGGATGCAGGAATTCAGCAGCTGTCGCTTTCCCTGTCAAAAAAATACAGAGACGGAAAGGAGTAACTGGCTGAATTTCTGCTTGTCATATGAGGTAGTGTACCTCTGAGTAACAGAAACCAAGGAGAAAAGAACAAATGCCTTGCCAATATATTTCTGGGCACAGTTCCAAGTGGTGATGATTACCTTCGAAGCTCAAAACTGCTTTAGCACAGAATACAAGAACTATCTCTTCCTGACCACCCAGTCGGCTCCCTAAGTATATTTGTGTGGAAATCATGCCCATCCCTCTTGCCTTTTGCCACCTGCTTATGGCTTATGCTGATACTCCTGAGGCTGATGCCAAGCATCCTGACTGCTAGGCCAAGCAATCTTGTGGGGGCCCCCCTCTGATTTTTAAGACTTATCTGCTGCACCTGCCTCGGTTCTTACTATTCCTGTTTTTGATAAATAAACTTTTATTGGATTGTTTGTTAAACTTTTCCTACAAGTTGAATGGAGCACTGCAGAATGCCACAAAAGGGTAGGAGATGGGGGGAAGAGGGAAAATAGAACACATAGGAAGTTGCCTTATAACAAGTCAGATATTGGTCAATTGAGTGCAGCATCAAGCCAGCTGCCTAGTTAAGAAGAGATGTGAACTTGCATCTCCGCAATTCATGCCTCAGCCAAAAGCCTGTGTTTTGCTACTTCTGGAAACAGATGCTGGACTTAGATGCATGTTTCATCTGAGGCAGCAAGTCAACTCCTATGTTCAAATAGCAGAGAAGCCCTGACAGAAAAAGAGATTATGATTCCCAAGGCTCACCCAAACACAGAGAATCTGAAACAGGCTGAAGAGAACCCACTTTGCTTATCACGTAACATTTAAAACATTCAGTGTTTGGAAAGTTTAAAAAAATAGATAATTTGCTATGTGCTGTAACCTTTCGCCCACCACTTCAGATTGATTTTTATGATAACAGTAATATAGATACACTTAAGGCACCATAAAATGAAAAAATATGTCATTGCTAGCAATTAACTACTGGTGTGAGTGAGTCAGAGAAAACCACTTTCTCAATACAGTGCTGATTGATTTTTCACTGAATGCGAGGAGAAAATAGGTGGGTGCTATTTTTAATTCAATTTATATTTAACAATTTATGAACAAACCATAGGTTGCTTTCTTTCAGTTTTAAGCCATGGTAAAAGATATATATATTTTTGCCTCTCAAAAATTTTACTATTACTTTGCAAACAAAGGCAAGTATGTGTTAAAAGTAATTTATTTCAACAGCAATTGCTACTAACAGAACACAGAAAAGAAAAAAATATATATTCTGTTGTGCAAAATCATTCTAGCATATGTTTTAAAACATAACTAGCATATCTCCCATGGGCCTCAAGCATCATATTAATGAAAGACAAGCTAATGATAGAAATTTTTGTAATGTGTTTTTTTCAGCAATTGCATCCAGAATTCTAGTGTCTAGGACAGCAATTCTCAAACTTCACACACACACTCTCCTCACAAACTTCTTCCAATCTGCTTGTGATCGCCCTAGACTACAAAAGTATTTTGCTGTAAAAATGAAAGTATACCTAACATTTTATTTTTTAAAAAAATGTCTTCAACACTGGCATCACCATCAAAATCACCATCATGGTATGCAATCACAGATCATAAGTACTTAATTTTCTCAGAGATAAAAAGAAATAGATTGTACTAGTGCTCTGTTAGGAACATCGCTGTCCCTAGAGCAGAGCCTTGTTCCTTTATTGAATAATCTGACCCAAGTCAAAAGGGCTTCTATCTCAGTCAATAGAAACAATAAACCCAGCTGAAAGTCAAGGATATTCTTGTGCGTTTCCTAACTCTTTTGTAGACCACCTGAATGGAACTTTCACTTTTTAAGCCCCTCCAGCTGAGGTTGTACTGCTGTTGAAACTGAGCAGGTATGAATCTTAGCAGCTTCATGAGTGAATACATAAAACACACACACAATTACAGACTAGTTAACCTTGAAGAAATGTTAGCATGTAATTTATAGGATACTCAGCCACTGTAGGAAATGTGGTGCCACAGTGAATGGGACTTTGTTCTAATCAACAGAACCAGGGCCCAGAATGCTATATTTGTGTCTAATGGCTACAACTGTTTCTTTGGTCCTTTCTGCATGAGAGGCAGTGCCGCTGTGAGACCAGAATGGTAGCGGTCAGCTACTTCTGCTTCTGCACGACACTGTCGCCGGTTTGCCGCCATCTTGCCTTCAAGTGGCGCACACATGTGGTATTTGCAAAACAGAAAAAATCCATTGTATGGTACTGCTGCCCTTCCCAGACATGCAGAAGGGTGGAAATGTGTTGGCGATGCCTCCCTCCCCAGCGCAGCAATGGTAAGTGCCCGGCTGTGCTGCAGAAGGGAAGACGCGGGGCCAGCGTACTCCCCTCCACAGCGACCTGGCAAGGTGCAGAGGGGAGTG
Organism: Ctenosaura bakeri; assembly: GCA_948474755.1. Classification (NCBI taxonomy): domain Eukaryota; kingdom Metazoa; phylum Chordata; class Lepidosauria; order Squamata; family Iguanidae; genus Ctenosaura; species Ctenosaura bakeri. Next base: position 683,580 of record CAOLHI010000157.1, read on the forward strand.
TTCCTAGTGCACTCCCCTCCCTGCCACGGCTGCAACGGAAGGACATGTCAGAGGCCTTTCTTGGAAATTCACTGTTAACTAGCAGCCAATAGCTTGCAGACCAGTACTAGTCCATAGACCACCACTTTGTTTGTTTGTTGTTGTTGTTGTTGTTGTCTAGGGAAGGGCCTTTAGAATTCTCAGCCAGAGAGCTCTTTGGCCTCAGTAAACTACAAACCCCAGAATTCCACAGGATGTTGGAAATGGAATAATAGCACTATACCAGTGTAGTGTAGAAATGGTCCTAGTCTTCTTCTCCCTTCTTGACCACTGTTCTTATTCTGATTTATAACTGAGCTACAACCAAAGAGGTGGCTCCTGGAATGGTGCCGGTCCATTATGTATTGGCTGGTGGTCCCTGGCAAGTTTCCAGGAAAGAAACAAATGCATCCAATGGGCAGAAATTTAACACCAGTCCCTGGCACACTGGAACATAATAATTAATGGTCCCATGCAATAATAATAATAATTATAATATAATTATAATTATATATAATTATAATTATATAATTATATAATGATTATATATATAATTATTATTATTATTATTATTTATATCCCCCTCTCCCAATGGATCGAGGCGGTATGATAGCAACACACCAAATACATTAAAAGCATTAAAACATAACCCATCCTCCCCACCCACCAACCCATCTAAAACTCCCTAAAACACATTAACTATTAAAAAGCCTGAGAAGCATTGGCCTGGACCAAAAAACCTTTGCCACAATCCAGCTGACAGGCAAAGAGAGGGGAGAACGTATCTCTCCAAACACTATTGCCCTGAAATTCCTGTCAGCCCTAGCCAATGGTGGAGAATGATGGGAACCGCAGTCCTTTAACATTTGGAGAGTCAACATTTCCCTTCATAAGGTTCCGCAAGGGCACCGTTTTTTAATTCTTCTTTATTTAAATGTACTCTGAAGGAATGCCTTCAACAGGATTGAGGGCAATTTTCTCGCGGGAGCAATCGCAAAGGCCATTTCTGCTTTAGCCTGTTTTAGAGCTATCATTTCACTTTCAACATCCTATGAAATCCTGGGGCCCCTCCCTAAACTGCAAACCCCAGGATTCCACAGGATGTTGAAAGTGGAATAATAGCACTATAGCAGGCTAGTGCGGAAATGGAAACAACGAATAACCCCCTTGAAAATGGTGTTTTAATTTCGGGTTATCCCACTGTTTTCACAAACGGGCCGTAGACCGTCCCCCTCACCCCCATTTTCCTCAAGGCAACGCTCCTTTCCCCCCTTTCCCATATCCCCATTTTCTCTTTTAATAAAGTCTCCCTCCCTCAGAAAGCAAGCGCTCCCGCCACAGGCACCTTTAGGCCACTGCGCCTGCGCACTCCCTTCCTTACCCTCTCGCGGCGGCGGCGGCGGCGGCGGCCGTTCTTTGAAAGAAGCGTCGGGGTTTTGGCGGCGCTGGGCTGGGCTCGGTTGCTCCCTGAGGAGCTTAATGGCGGCCAGCCCAGAGGCGGCGGCGCCCAGAGCCGCCCCACATACAAAGCCGCCCAAGAAGCGGCTTCGGGAGAAGCGGGATCCCCACCCGTCCGCCATAACCCGGCTGTGAAGGGAGGGAGGGAGGAGGAAGAGAAGCACCGCCTTCCTTGCCCGCCTCGCGTCTTTCGAGCCTGATTTTGCCTCAGGCTGAGGCGAAAGAGAGGCGCGCGGAGAGTGGGTGCCACTCTTACACCCGCTGAAAGGAAAAAGTAAAAAAGAAAAAAACGGGGCGACACATATATATTGCTCCTTTCCAACCTTTTTTCCAACTAATTTTAAATCCCAGTATGGTTTACATTATTCCTCTGAATTTTATTCTTGTACATTTTAACATTTTTATTCTGCCTGTCTGTCCATTTGACTCTGAGGGCATCTCCTTGAGGGCAATTACACTGTTTCTTTTTTTTTAAAGGCCATTTCCGCACTAGATGGTTGTAGTGCTATTATTCCACTTTCAGCATCCTATGAAAACCTGGGCTTTGCGGCCTTTGAGGCCCCTCTCTAAACTGCAAACCCCAGGATTCCATAGGATGTTGAAAGTGGAATATTAGTACTATAGTGCGGAAATGGCACCCTTACTAAATGTCAGTTAATACCTCAACGTTCTTCCTAGGAGCTCAGGCAGATAGATACAAATATCAACTTTGATTCACAACAATCCCATGAGTTGGTTAGGCTGAGTTACTAAATTTTATGGCATGCAGGGATTTTCTCCCCAGTGCATTCCCTCTATTGCTTCCCTTCTTTCCTTCGTCCTCCCTCTACATTTGTGGGTTTGACCTTCACAGATTTGATTATTCATGAGGCACATGCTTGCCTCTCCCACCACAATTTTCCTTCTCCCATCCCTTTGTATTCCTCACCACAGGTTTGTGAGGTTTGCTTAAAATGGACGTTTTTACCTTTTGAGTGAGCAAAGCCCCCACCCCCACTGGCAGAATGTCTTCTCTGCCCTGTGGTTGCACATTATGCCATGTAATGGCTGCTGACTGATTGGGAGATCTCTTTGCTCCTACCCCTCCTTTGTCAAGATGGCTGCCAGAAGTAGCTAAAATACTGGGATTCTGCTCTTCTCCATCTGAGAAGAAAGTACTAATAAGCCCTTTACCTTGTCTTTTTGCTTCCCTCCAGGAACACCAGAGCCAGAGGGAAAGGAATGTGTGGAGCTCTGGAAGGGAGTTATGGGGAGGGGTGAGTTATCTGTAGTCTATTGACTTTTGCAATGGTTCTCCACCCCAAACCCTCACAAATATGGAGGGGCTACTGTACTACCCTCTGTAGTTTCTCCTTAGGATGGAAAAATTCTGTTTGGCTACCCTTTTAACCTTAAGTCTGAATAGTTTGGAAAGAATAAACACTACTCATTTGTTGTGGCAGCAGAGAAATTTTTTTCCAGAGGGCAAAGTTAGTCCACTTCAGTATCTAAAAAAGGATCTTGTAGCACTTTTGAGAGTGAGAGAAAGAAGTTGGTAGTATAAGCTTTCATAAACTGAAGCCATTTCTGCATTAGACAGTTATAGTGCCGTTATTCCACTTTCAACATCCTATGGAATCCTGGGGTTTGCAGTTTAGGAAGGGGCCTCATGAACCAGCCTTGAGTCGTCTATATGAACAGTCTATGCTTTATATTCAGGACGTATATTCAGAGAGTGTAGCAAATGGCACCTCCCACCCATTTGAGGTACACAGTTGCTAAAGGTAGACAAGTTGTTTTGGCACAAAAAACAGAGACATTTCTCTAGCAACCCATCTCCAACAGGAAAAACACAGTTGTAAATTAACTAACAAATTACTGCATTAATGACATCCAAATCTGCCTCCTGACACAGTCTTGATCAATGTGATGGTAAGCCTGGATATATATAACATACCTCAGCATCCCTGCAGCACTTTGGGACTCCGAGCACATGCCAGAACGGTAAATATATAAAACAAAGGCATATATCCAGTTTAATTCTGTCAATATAAGAGAAAGGCAAGTAGAAGTGGCACAATAGCAGGGGTACAGTGAAACTGCAATGAAAGGGGGCAGCAGTAGAAGCCATTTTCATCAGGAGCTTTAGCTGCCATGCTGGTTCCAAAGCTCACCAGGAGCCAGCTAGATAGCTTTATCTGCTCACAAGAATAGCTTTTGCTGCTGTCCACCCCACGCTATACCCCACTCCAAAAATGACTTATACCAGCCCAAGTCTCCAACAGGTTTCCAGCAAAGAATCCTAAATAAAACTTTTGAAATCCGGTGATCCTTTTTAGGTAGGTATAATTTTAGTCACTCAAAGTAGTTACCATTAAAGAGTTTTTAAAACAACTTTTTAAAAACACAGTCTCCTCACATTCATTTCAAGAGCCATAAAAAAGCACGATCCAACACTTTAAGCATTTGACATATCTCCTTCACCATTTACTGAAGCCACATATTGGTAACTAGAAATAGAACTAAAAAATGTTTCAGTTATACCTCAAAAGGTAAAAATGTATCCCTTCTTAAACTGCTGTATAATATAATCATAGCATTTGGAAAAGGAACTAATTATCTTAGTGATCAAAATAATAAAAACTAATGGAAAAGAACTAATCACTTCCAAGCTTTAGGTGGGGGAGCTCATTATAGTCTGTATTTGTTTAACATGTTTTCCTGGAGACCTTCAGACTTTATAGGATTAGCCTCTGTTATGTGCTAAAAAGTTTAAGATTTCATTAAGGCTGTTGGGACAAAGAAACAATAATGACACATCCTGATCTGAAAGATGCAAAAAAGAAAGTCCCTTACCTGAAATCACAAAAAACACACTGATACTTGTAATTTATTCTTTATTTTAATATACAAAAAAGATAAATTTGAAATAGTTCTTTCTAGTTTTTTCCTCCTATTTGTTGGAGTGGAGCTGCTTCACACAGGACAAAAATACTACATTCATACTGGTTTATTCGGGCACCCTATGCTTAACTGAAGCAGCAATACCCAAACTTGGCAGATCTAAATTCAAACATGAGACTTGTTTCTAAAATACCACAGTAAAAAGGAACAAAGATCCATTGCAAATTTATGAATTATGATACAATGTTTCAAAACATTTTCATTTCATAACTGCAGTACAGTGGATGTCTTCATTAGGGCATCTTACGTATGTATATCTATATTTATATATAATATATATATATATATAATATATAAAAATCAGCACACTTTTCAGTCCAAAAGGGGTTACAGCAATGAGCTCAACTCTGTATACATTTTTAAGTGGATACTTTAGGATAACTTTTGTTAACTCAGTAGTACAAGCTATCTCTGGTCTACATTTTTTTTTTTTTAGCTACAAGAGTGAAATATAACCTACAACATTTACATTTCACATATCTTGGTATACAAACAATACACTGGAATTTGAGCCAAGGACCAATAATCTTTTCAATTATTTTATCATCTGGTAGAGCTTTCTGCATTTAGCAATTTCCTAAACTAGTTACTTAATTCTTATTTTCTGAAGTTAGTCAAGTAGTCAATGTGGAAAAAAATTCTTGCAGAAGCAGGTTACTGCAAACTCCTATTCAGACCTTCTATGTATACATTAAGTAACACAGACATAGTTATTCATCATAAAACTGATACGCACATCTCACTATGCTAGACTAGTTTTAGGACTCTATTTCAGCTTTCCTAAATAAAGCATACCATTTCAAAGTAGCTGATGAACTGTGATTTAAAAATTTGATAAAATGAATGCTTTTCTTCTGCTGCAATTTTTCCCCTAAATTTTGTTTTGTACTCTAATGTAATGGTACTAAACAATGCAGAAAGCTCTTTCCACAAGAACTGACAAACTGTACTCAGGTCAACTTTACAGTAGAAAATTCACCAAACGTAAGGACAATATGTGACAAATATTCACAGGTGAAAGACTGTAGGCTTCAGTTCCCATGTAAGTGGGTAGTCGGTAGATTGACAAGATGAATGCCCCGGCATTGTGCAAATGTAGGACAGAGAACTGGAGACCAAAAGGCATGTTTTGAAATCTGCAGGACCCACTTTTTTGAGGTGTCAAGCATAATAAATTAACTTGATGACTCTTAAAGAGGCTTGAGGGAAGGGTATTAAGTCCCTTTTCCCTTGCAACCACTAAACATTTTGCAAATAAGTGACATGCTGACACCCTAATTCCTAAAAAAGAATTAGGATGGGAAAATTGTTCTCCATCCTGCAATTAAATTTACATTTGGTAGAGAGATCACTTTTATTTTGGTAAAACCACACATTTAATTTTGATGTATTAATGATAAAAAAAAGGATTACTATAGTATTGAAAAAATTTCAACAGGATTGAAATATTGTTCAGTTTCTCCACCCTCCACAAAACCAAGATTAGTGAAAATAATGCTATAGATTTCATTCCAGAGAAAATGGTAGTGCTCTAATTTGCTGCAAATAGGGTAAAGGGGAAGATCAGTCTCTATTAGAGGGCTCAGTTAAATCTAGCCCTGTGCTCTGTCCAAGTCATACCCCTCGGGAAATGGATCACGTATAATTCTTGGCACACATTTGCCATTAGACCTTCAAAGTAACATTGACTAGACAACCATTAAAACACTGAAAACAGTAGAAATCCAAATATCAAGGAAAAAGGAAGCACTTATCAGTAACACCCTCTTACTGTTACATACATCCAATGCCATTGAAAGCTTGACAAAGAAGTTCTTTTGGTTTAATATTGGGGAAAATCACAAGCTTTTTTATTTTTAAGCTTCAGTCCTGGGGGTAAATTTCAATTTCTCCACATATATATATTATATATAAACACACCCATATGTAGCATGGTTTCTTGCCTGCGTATGTTACAGTCTTGCAGTATGAAGAATCCAGAAAGCAACACTGTTTAACATGAAGTTTGAGGTAACTGGTTCTTGAAATACCTGGATCACAGATTGAATCCAGAAATAACAGGGTAATGAAAAGCAGTTTCTCTCTCCCTACCCACCCATCCCAATGAAAAGAACGTTAAAATGCTAAGAGCTTACAGCAGTTGCTTTGCATGAAAATAAGTGAAGGCACAAACAAATAGTGTTAGACTTCACAACTGACAGACCCCTCAAAAGAACATCTTCGCTGTAGAGTTGTCCTAATAAAACAAGATTCATTAAACATTACTTACATTTAAAGGGCACTGAACTCTTTCCTAAATTTGTATTTTATTTTTTTAAAGAGCTAATGTAAAAACAAGAGAATGTGTTGACTGGAGAGATTCTGAAAACACTATGCTAAGAATTTTGTCTTCTGGTAGTTCAGTGGAAAGTGAAATTGACTTAACAAACAGTGGGACTATACTCAGTGCTAATGCATTGCAATAGAATGAGCCCTGGAAGAGTGTGGAAATGCACCAGCAACATTCTGAAAAGAAAAAATTAAGAACACATTCTCATGTTGCGTTTTAGACCAGAACACTCAGGGGGTTGAGCACTTCATTGAGCGGCGCAAGTAGGTTTAACACCATAGAACTTGCAATCTTTATTTCTTGTATATTCAGATGTAACATTTCCAGATCTCTTTAGTTAAGCTTCCTGCAGACATCATGAACTGAAGGCATAATGAAAAGGCAAGAGACAATAATTTTCACAGGTGAAAGATAGAAAGATCATGCATGTCTGTGGGATATGTTTAATTTCATACCCATGGTTAGGAGATTAGGAAATGTTACCTTTTATCAGGGTAATGGAGAAACCTTCTTCGCCTTCTGTTTACTGCACAAGAATTTGAACTTGACAGTGTCTCATCACTATTATGGAATCCAATGCTAACATAATACTAACAAAATATCTCATTACAGATCATACTGTCAGTGCAGCATATATGGTCACTATAAAACTGCCAATATGTTAGAGAAAAGAAATCCAATTTGTTGTGGTTTTGGGTGGTTAATGGATGAAGTCTTACAGCTTACCACAGAACACAAGCGAATCTGTTATCCATTAGGAATTTCTATGACAGCTGTTCTGTGGTGGTGGTGGTAGTTTTAAGAAAGTCATGCAAAAAAAGTCAAAAGTGGAGTTTGTTTTTTTGGGGGGAGGGAGGGGAATGAAGGACAAATGCACCGTGCAGTCCCTAAAATGTGTTGCCAATTAACTAATTCAAGCTACATTTTCAACATTATTTCACATGTTGAAAATACATTTTTGGATATTATTCTTTTTCTTTTTCCCTGTATAAATATGCATGTATTATGTGTACATGCCTTCAAATTGCCTGTTGACATATGGCAACCCCATGGATTTCATAGGGTTTTCTTAGGCAAGGAAATGTATTAGACTGCTAAAAATAATTTCTGGTATAAAATAAATTTTCACACATTTTACAAAATAAAAGTGTCCACTTTAAAGATGTAGCTATGCATTTATAAATTCTTTCCCCTTTCCATTTATGTGGGCAATGTTTTTAAAATGAACAACATATTCGCATGATCATCAGTGTGCCAAACTGATAGCACTGGATACTTCCTGCTTAACTCTACAAATGAAAAACTGTTATGACAGAACTGCCATAGCATCACAATCAGGTTTTTGGTTTCATCAGTATTCTTTGCAATCTGAATTTCTTTACTTCATAAATAGGAGAAGACATAATGCCATGTATGTAGATTATAAATATTTATTGTCCGCAGTCCCCTCTGTCTTATTACTTCTGTGTATACACAAAGATTTAATTCTACACCTCTAATTTTTTAAGACTGGTCAAATGCACGCAGCAGCTATGGGGCATATATAGCATTGATGCTTACATATTTTAATACTCCATATTGGTAGAAACTATCCATACTCTTCAGCATTTGGGAATATAATTGAAGAAGATTTCCAGATAATGAAAAGAATAAGAAAGAAGCTCCATGTGGATATTTAAAGTTTTGGGGAGTGCCCAAAAATACAACAGTCACTGCTCACAAAGAAAGGCATTTCCTCCCCATGTAGTTTCTATATAAGAGAGCAGATGACTGAGGTGTGCTTAATTCTTTCTCATTCATTCACGCCATTTGATTCCTTTATGGAGGGATGTGCTGAACATGAAACAGTACTTCTTTTTACAGTTGCCATTTTAAAGAAAAAAAAATCTAGCTATTAACAAGCAAGTCAAGTAACCTATTTCCATGGGTTGACTTTCTTAGCTCCTCCTTCCTACTATTTCATTTTGAAATTTAGCTTAATTCAGAATAGTGGCAAATGTCAGTTCAGGACAGGAAGCAATGGAAATCAAAAACCTCCCTTATAACCTCCAAATCAAGAACCTCTCTCCTTGGAAGTTCCTTTTACTTCTGCAAGGGATTCTTTGGACTGAAGCCAGCTTTAATTTCAGTTGGGAGAGGTTTGGATTATAGGTTACTATTTCTGCTGGTAACAGCTTTTTATCTTTTTAATAGCAACAGCTATAGTTAGTCCACCATCTGTTGATTCTCCCGTGTGAAAAAGAAAACTTCATTTGTAACGATATTTAAAAGGACTGTAGACGCTATAAAAAGTTTGAGCAAATAATATCTCGGCACCTTTCAAGTGTTAAACGTATGGGGGGCTTTATATGAAAAAGAACGTTCCATGTGGAGGTCAAGGAGGGGAGTGCTTGTGCAGTGAATAATGTGAGGACTTGGATCAGTGGTGTGACTCCCATTCCCAGACCATCACATGGAACCCACTTTATATGATTAACATATAAAGCAGTCTTCTGTGTACACTTTTCACTCACAAAATGGCAGCCTCCTTTACATTTAATTCTATTATTTTGGGGAAAGCAACACATGGCCTATTATAATATCTAAATTTACTGCAGTTAACCAAGTACTGTGCATCATCATCTTCATCCTTCCCAGTGCTTAAATGAATAGTTCAGATGTGCCAGAAAGTATTTTTAAAAAATCTTCAAAATGACCTATCACTGTCAAGATTGCAAAATCTGAAACATCAATGTTTTGTAATATTAAGAATTGTTAATTAGCATGAAAATAATTACTTATAAATGAATGGTGTTTATAAACCTGATAAACTAGTGGGAATTTCAAATGTTTGGGGAAAAAGTTTGGAAACTGAAACTGAAGACAGTTTTGTATCTGAAAGCTTCCATTAAAACTAATCTCATTTTTTTTAGAGAGCATAGCTTGAAGGTTTTTCACAAGTGTTATCTGATACAAATTTTACCAAATATAATAATTCTAATTTAAGTGGATTATGTCAGTGGTGGTAAGATATTCTTGATTCTTGTAATCACTTGTGGTGGTTTTGTCCATGGATAGAAGGTTTCTAAACTGATATCTTTGTGGAGTTTAATTACAGGGCAAATGTTGCAGTTGCTGGTGTCACCAACAACTGAACTTCTCTTATTATCAGTGAAGATTTACAGGTATAGCATAGAAGTTTTTATCTGTGTAGCAGTACTTTCAACAATTGCCATGAACTAGAAAATGGTTTCTAATCTGGTTGGACATTTGGAGAGTCAGCTCAGTCTAAAGTTTTGAATACCATATAGTTGACTGGAAGTTTTTATAGTGTTTGGTCTCTGTTTATTGACTTTGTCAGTAACAGTTCCAGTACTGCTTATCTTCCAAAGTTGTAGGGACACCTTTGGAATGATATGATATCCTCTTAATTTTGGATCCTTTTCAATCTAGCTGTATTGTCCAAGGTTTTTCTTATTGCTGTTATTGAGGTTTCTAATGTAATGTTATGTGTTCTTTGTATGACTGTATTATTTAAATAAAAACATTAATTAAAAAAGAAACTTAGCACAATCCATGAATCTAATACCAAGTCTTGAAATCTGTTGCTATAATCTTAGCGAGAAATCTAGAGATAATTATGTTGATGATTACTGTTTTATTCATTTATATCCCATTTTATTCTCAATGAAACTCAAGGTGGCTAAGAGCAATTAAGGAGACAATTCAGCACAGGTCATATTTTAGGGAACTGATTTTTAAAGAAATGGAGTTAACCCCAGGAGGATTTTTCTTGCAAAATCTAGACCTTATATTTATGTATTAACCTAAATAAAATCTCAGTGATATTTCTAGGTGAGATGGCCATATGTAGGAGGTTGAATAGATTTTAAACTACAATCGGTTACCTACTTATTTATAAGAAAGTCCCATTGAAGTGAGTGGTACTCACTTGATAGATAGAACTAACCTATAAGAGTAGTCAATATTCCAGCAAATAAAACTATTTTAGAACAGCACTATGGGCTAGATTTAATGATGGCTTGTTAGCACAGATACCTTTATACCTAATGGGCTTTGGGAACAATTTATTCTTATGCACAGCTTCACCTATGGTGAATGATATCTTATTGCTATACCAAGAAACCTCTTTCAATCAGCTACATACAGCCAATCAAGGGCCAGGAAGATGGAAGATATGTGAACTCTTTCAATAGTGAAGGAAACTTGTGGACATTCAGCTAAAAGAAGCTGCATCACATTAAGTTTTATCAATTTTTAAACATGCCTATTTAAACACCCAGGATGCTTTTGCATTGAGGGGGCAGGTGTACTAGAAAGGAGAGCATGGATAACTGGTGTGCTAACAAGGAGCATGCACATAATTGCACCTGGTTTGTAGCTGACCACAGAGTTTTTCTTAATGAACTAGTGACAAAATGATCTGTAAGGAACTGCAAGAAAGAGATGTCTTTAACAGATATAACATAGTTAATTCTGGTCAAACATTGTATGCCTTACAGTGCCCTGCAATAGAAACAACTCTAACGCAATCAGGAGTGAAGGGTTTGTATGTGTGTGCACATGCTTCTCCCTTTAAATAAAGAGAAGGTTGAGGACACTGTCTGGTAGGCTATAAAACTCATATGGCACTTTCAGAAAAATACTTTAAAGCTTAAAGAAACCAGGATGTGGTTGGTGTGTGTGTGTGTGTGTGTGTGTGTTCGTGTGTTTGCGAGAAAAGCAAAGCAACTGCTGTAATAAGCCTGTTTTAGCTATTACATAAATAATGCTGCAAGAAAAGAAGAAGGATATCCAAAGCAGGAGTTATTAGAATAATTAAAAGACAGCACATCTTTTCCCACTGGTATTAACAACCTGTATCTTAAACTTCACATTTAAGAAGATATATAAGTACAAGGTTTATTTCATCTTAATTGTTCATCTTCCCCAAAACTTATGTTATTCCTCTTTACAACATCAATCACAAAGATAAAAGTATAAGTACTTTTCCCTTATAATGTCATTGTAGTCCAGGTCTTGCAAAAAAATTGTGTCTTACATACACTCGATCTCAAGCTGAACACACCTGTCTTAGTTTAGCACCTCCTGATTTTCCAGCACAAACCTAGCACCCATGCACTGTTCTGGGCACTACTATCTATTTTCTAAAGTACTTTCCAGAGCCAATCCAGGTTTATGAATTAACCAAGTGCAGTTAGTTCACTGTGGAATCACAGTGAATGGCAAGGAAAGATCTTTGCTTGAAAACTTTTACATATATTTTAAAATCATAGCTAGTGAAATGATCGTTGAGCCTAATCATTGGTATGGAAAATATGTTTCAACATTAGAAATTATGAATAGGGTGTTTTGACACCCAGAAAAGAGGTCTGAACAAACAATTATTAATTAAAAAACCTCGTATTTCTCAATCCTAAACTAGGTTATTTCAATGTGATCCCACTATTTTTATGGAATTTACTCCCAAGTAACTAAAATGTTAAGCCTAGTGTGACAGAAGTACCGATCAGTGTATTTATCCTAAAGCTGCTCTGGTCTTAACAAAGCAGCAGCCAGTAAAGACATGCCAACACTCATCTGCAGTAGGGGAGACATATGTCTTCCCAAGGGAGGGACTGGATGATCATCTCCCATAATCTCATCCCCTCCCCTTTGCATAGGGCCTGGAAGCATGCTTGTATTTTCTTAAGCAACATTATCATTGTCAAAAGCAACTCCCCCCTTTACTTTCAAAACATCAATTCTCCAGGGCAATATGCTTCCACATATGCATCTAGAAATATGTTTTTCCCCACTCTTATATCCTTATACTATGAGACCCACAGTGAGATCGTAAGTTGCAAATGACATCCCAACTATTCTAGAGTTGTCCAGCTACTGCAGATTGGATCCAGATCTAGGCACTGGGAACAGGACTGGTGACAGCAGACTTCTTGGTTCCCTTCTCAATAGTCACTCTTGCCCCTGGAAAAGGCTATCCAAAAAGTTGCAGGGCTCTGCTGAATTTGGTAGGCTGTGATGCATGGAGCTAAATGCAAAGAGAGGAATGCTCAAAGATTGGGTGGAAAGTGCCTTCTATGAATGGAGCCTGGCTCACGGACAGAGCCTCATCCAACCATTTGTGTAGTGCTTGCAGAAAACTGGAGGAGCTGCTATTGGAAGGAACCAACCGAAAACTCCATTTTTGCCAGCTGAGTTGTACGTGCCTAAATCTGGATTCAATTTATGTTTTAGCGTAAATGAATGGGAATGGGAATTGTGAGACCTTTGAGATGTTGTTGAACTGCAACTCCCAGATTCCTCACCACTGACTATGTTGGCTAGGACTGCTGCAACTTGCAGCCCAACAGCATCTTGACAGCCATACAATTATAACCACTGGATTAGATTTCAGCTTGTGTGTTTGATTACTGGGTGATCATTCTTACACCACTAATCTTTGAATCATTCAGTTAATTTAATAATTGACTTTGTTTGAACCATACAATTTCCATCTTTTGATTGATGTTGTATCCAAGGGAAAAGTTGTAAGTATTTCATGAAAAAAATGATGCACTGATTTTCATTACTAAAACAGCTTGTGCTCCTACTACCCAAAAAGTAAGAGAATGGAAACAGCCTTCACAAATAACAGCGAATAATGCCCAGGAACCTTAAATAGGCAGTTATTCTAAAACCGTTTACACTTATTTACAATGGTGCTTTATAAAAACAAAAACAAATGAAATAATGGTAGCACTTCCTAAAAGATTTTGGAACTTTTTTTTCTTCATTTTTTTTTCTTTTTGTAAAACTCCCTTGTCATAAAAGCCAACTTACATTAAAATATACATACTACAAGACAACACAACTAACAAAATATATAATAAAACTCATACAAGTAGAAAATTCTGAGGTATTTCTGGTTTGAGGTGGTCTGTGGTCATGAAGTTTTTTCAAAACTTTTTTTAGTTTAAACCTCGGAAGCCACGTAATGTGTATGTGTGTTCTAATTTTTCTTTAAAAAAATCATTGCATGTTTTGCAAGTTAAAAAAATATTTAAATGTTGAATCAGCAGCATTAGGAACATTCACTGACTAGAGCGAGTTTATGGCATAACAGAATTAGCTGTCTTTAAATATGCACCACTGTTAAGACGAAAGAGTTGGGTGACAGAGTTCAGAGAATAAAGAATTAAAACAACAACTGGGAGGACTGTCAACCTATGCATCACTTAACCTGGGATAAGCCCCATTGAAAAGAGTGAAGCTTACTTAAAATTAGCATGTATATATCTGGATCAGTCTGTGAAAACATGACTAGCCAAATAAATTATACACACCTACACTGCAAATAGAAATTGCTTCAAGACCTGTTTCAAAATGGGTTAAGTGCTATAGCATCCACCAAAGAAATCTGAGGTGTAAATATGTGAAGACATTGATACTTCTGTTTAAAAAAAAGAAATTCTCTCTCTTCTACACTTCCTGAAACATTATGGTAGGTACCCAATGCAAGTAAACAGGTTTGAAACTAGCTTAAATTTGCCATGTATACGTGCCCTAAAGATGCTTCCTTGGAAGCACAGATGAATTAAGCTCTAATTATGAAATCAGGAAACTGTGAACCTGACAAATGACAAATATTGAACATATTTACTCAGAAGTAAATCCTACTGCTTTCAGTACCACTTAGAAAAAAAAGCATGCTTCAGATCACAGTCTATCTAGCTTTCCATACTGTGTATTAATATTTATTTGCAGTTATTAGCCGCTTTATTTATAGTTTAGCAGTTTCTTTTCCTTCATATTTTGCTATATTTTTAGAAAGCAGAATTGTAGAATTTAACACTGCCCTCTTGGATACCTTGTAGGAAATCTGCAGTAACTCAGTCCCAAGATCTAATTCTCTGAACAAATAAATACAATATAAAGGTTTTTATTTTCTTTTAAAACTATTGAAGCCTGAGATATTAAAAACCCATTTCTATTTGTGATTCTCTGTGACCCAACTTTCTCTGTTCTCTGCAGCAGCTGAATACTCTGCCTCAAAACTTGCCCTTCCTCTCATTAACAGTTTACCTGAGAAGTAGCTCAATAGCAGATGTTTCTCCAAATGCTGCAAAAGTCCAACGTTCTCTTTCTCCCCAGCCCTATTACTAAACTTTTCACTTTCACTTCTACCATCAAAGAGTTAACATTCTCTTCTCAGTTTCCTCTCCCTCCCCCCATTGTTAACAACACCCGTTAGACCCGTAAAAAGACACGTCTGCTTTTTCTTTCTTTTTAAAACTCACCGTCTAAAATAGAAAAGAAATAAGAAAAGGAAAAGTTAGGGGGAAAGTCCATTTTGAGGTGTGATCTTATGTAACAGTCTTAAAATTTGCAGCATGTCTTGCAGATGGATAAGTTGTTTTCTTGATATCACTGATATTCTGTGTAAAAAAAGACAGACTGGTAAAAGAGAAAACTCAGAAAGCAGGATCATAAGGAGAACGAAGTGAGTCTGTTGAGGTTTTGAGGTACCTGCACCATATCTGCATTCATTAGTCGGCACCCGAATGCTTGCTGAGATGTCCTCTTTTTCATCTTTTTTTTTCTTCTTTTTAATACAGTAGAGCAATGTGCTGGTAAAATTGATCCAATCAAAACAATAATAACAACAACAATAATAATAATAACCATTCAAAAAGTCAAGATTAAAATAGCAGCTGCATTCATGTATGTGTGTGTGTGTCTGTCTGTCTGTTGGATTTGTGGTTTAACTTCTTTCTTTTCTTTCTTTCTTTCTTTCTTTTTTTTTTTTAATAAATCCACTGAGTCTGGAAAGACGGGGGGGGGAAGGTGAACCAGGATTTAGATACTTGATTCTTTGGGCAGAATGTCCATGTTGGTGACAGAAGTCACGATGGAAACGAGGCAGTCCGAGGTAGTACCGTTTACCGATTTACGTATCTGAGAAATACGTTCCTCCACACAACCTGCTGATAGGCGTGCCTCCGCATCGTGGTCCCAGCATTCCTCAATAGTGACACAAAGCTGCGCCAAACCCTGGATACAGAAGAGAAAACAGAAATGGGGCTGAGTGGCTGGGAGGTTATTAAAAGTGACAATTAACTCTGTGCCCCACCAAATACACTATAGAAGGACAGAGGAGAGGTGCTGTGTGTTGGGGTACCAGTTGTGAATATTCTTCCCTGGGAGTTTGATTGGTGCGAAAACTTACTTCACTGTATGCCACATTAAAATATAGAAAATGTGATTACCAAAAGTTACATTTTTTTCATGGAAAAAACATCATTATATCCCTGTTACCCTAGATAAAATTGGTACAAGTGACTTCTAGGCTCAGATATTCTGCTGTTTCCTCCACCTTCCAATATGGCTGCTCACAACTATTGCAAACTAAATAAAAAAACATTTTTAATCCATTTTTTTAATGCCTCAAGACACTTGCTTTCTGCAAAACTGGTGAAGATTACTACTTTGACTTGAAGGGAGCATCCAGTTCTGCAGTGCATTCCTAAGCCTACTTACTAAGCAAGGCATTCTAAAAGTATTAATGAGAAAAGACGTACAGGATGTTTAAGCCAGTGATCCTTGAATGCAGGGCGCATCTTCTTGTGAACTACCACCTCCTGTAAGTCCTCGAGAGATGGATGCTGACCTATCTCTTCTTCAAAAGGCAGCATGTACTCATCCACTGGACCTGATTTTGCACAGTAAATCAATGGAACAGGCAGATTAATTTTGACTGCGTGTTTTGCTAGTAACACAAGAATGCATTAAACTACATGCTTCACAAATATCTATCACATGTATTTTGTTTAATAGATAAAGCTTGTCATCTATCCAAGAACTGCCTAACAGATAAGTAGGGGTGAACAGATCAGTTTATTTCCAGTTCATGTCACTCATGCATGTGTTAACTTATAAGTCTGTTCCATCCCATTGCTGTATCAGTCTTGGAATTTGGAAATTATCAGCATGAAAATTCATTCTTATACTTTCTTAAACATTTTCTCTCAAAATACATTTTAAAGCACATTTTGATTTGTTTCTTAGCTGAGAAGTTCTGCACCATTCAAATGCATGAAATCTCAGGAACTGCTGCGCTCTAATTCACACGTCAGTCCATGAAGTGCAGAAGAGGATAGTCAGTACTGCAATTTGCAAAACCTGAAATCCCCAGACGTAATAAGAGGTATCTCTAATAAATCTCAAAATGTTTAAACCTTACCTACCAGAAATTTTGTCTTAGTTCATGGATTATATTCCCAGACACTTAAACATGGTAACAATATTTTCAGCTCATTTACTAGACTAGTAACTTTCAAGAACATTTCTAACTGCCCACCTGACCTTTCTACCAGGGGCAGGGGCTTGAACACTTTGTTTCCATTGCAACTTGCCATGATTACTTTATTCATCCAAGCCAAGCAACTGTAGTTAGAATTTGGTTTAAGCCAGCGGTTCTCAACCTGTGAGTCGCGACCCCTTTGGGGGTCGAATGACCCTTTCACAGGGGTCGCCTAAGACCATTGGAAAATACATATTTCTGATGGTCTTAGGCTCCATTCCCTCCTTGGTGGTGGTGCACAAGCGCAAGTCACACTCTCACGTCCTCCTGCCCCCTTTGGCGCAATTCATAACAATAGCAAAATTACAGTTATGAAGTAGCAACGAAAATAATTTTATGGTTGGGGGTCACCACAACATGAGGAACCGTATCAAAGGGTCGCGGCATTAGGAAGGTTGAGAACCACTGGTTTAAGCAAACAAGTTAGAATCATTAACCATGCTTGAATTGGGTTTGTTAGTTAAAGCTAACAACCATTTGTTTTATTTTAGGAAGAATTTCACCACAGTTAATGGAAAAATGAAGTACAAGCTGCTATCTCCATTCTGTGCTTTCATGGTAGGAAACAGAACTGGAGTGTAAAAGGCTTGAGGTTCATTCAAGATCATTCCTGTACCAATGCACTATGGTTTGGAGGCAGAAAACACTCGTTCACTCTAAACATTTAGTGTATAATCCCATTCTCTGGGCATCAGACACTACAAAAATGTGCTACAGTCGGTATTGAAAACACAAACAAAATACCCTAAAAGAGAATAGAGCATAATGGCTTATATCCAACATTAGCTGAATGAGATTATTACAAACACTGGCATTGTTCCATAAGCAATCATACAACCACCAACAGACAGCAAGCTCATGTATAGGAAATTTCCCAACAAAGTCACAATGAACGGCGCAAACTGTTGTGCAACCAGAATCAAAATTACTGGCTTTGACTTGGATACAACCCATTTAAAATTAAAGCAACTATTCAATTAGACTAGTATTTTTAATAACCACAAAAAGAGGGTATCAAGTCATATAGGTCACCGAATTCAGAAGGCTCAACAGATGAACAGTGCTTTCCTCCGTTAAATGAAAGTTATCAGTAAATCATACAAACTGTAGATGATTATTTGCTTAAGTAAGCTATTCAGTTTTGCATATAAATAACAATTTTGATTCATGGAATAATTTTCTAAAAATAATTTTAATTTTTATTCAGAAGCCAAATAAAGATTATAGTTCCAAAACTAATTATGCAAGAAAAGGGACCACTTTAAACATTCAGTTAATATCATTTGAATTGAAAACCAAATATTAATCTGACAACAAACATGCTAATAAAATAATCTCTAAAAACATCAATTGATTATCACCTTAGCTAACTAGTGTTCCATTTAAAACATTATTTAAAATATCACCATCATCATTATTTTATTATTATTTAATTCATTTATATCCCACCTTTCCCTCAATAATGAGATTAAGGCAGCAAGCAGCATATTTAAAACAATACAGATTAAAACAATGTAAAACATTCAATAGAAGTATAAATATAATAACAATTAAACAATTTAAGTTAAAAACATTAAATATAAAACATGAAATTCATTAAAAGATTACATTCCTACCTTAAAAACAGCAGCTCACAGCATCAAAAGCCTACTCCAGTCAGTTTCTAAAAGCCTGACAGCATGAAAATGTTTTAACTTGCTTATGGAAAGAAAGCCGCCACAGCCACTGAGAAGGCCCTTTCTCTTGTTCCCACTAAAAGAGCCTGAGAACGTGGTGGGACAGAGAGAAGGGCCTCTCCAGAAGATCTTGGAGCTCTGGGAGATATGGTCCTTCAAATAGCCCGCACCCAACGTATCAGTTCAAAAGCAAAGGATTAAACAATACAACACACTAAGAAAAGACCTTTCCTTTTACAGTCTGTTCCCAAAAGCTTGTTGAAATCAAAAGGTCTTCACCTGCCCATGGAAGGACATCAAGGAGGAAGCCTGTCTAACATCTATAGGAAAGGAGTTCCAAAAATGAGAAGATTCCACAAAGAAGGCACTCTCTTGCGTTCTCACCAAACACGCCTCTGAGTGTGACAAGCTCATGAGAAGGTCATCCCCCAAAGATCTCCGAGCTCAGGCAAGCTTACATAGTAATATATAGTCCTTCAGAAAGCCCAAAGCTGAGTGTATAGGGCTTGTACAGGTCGTAACAAACATTCTGCATTGTGCTCAGAACCAAACTCATAGCCCATGGAGCTGTTGCATTAAGGCAGACATATACTTCCTACAAATAGCTGTAGTTTTCATATTCACAATTCACAAAAAAATTCACAAAAGTCTAACCTGCAAATGTAGAGGGAGGACTATAATCCAAAAGAAGGCATATTCAACACTGTCGGAGCAGATGTCTCAAGCAATAAACACAACTGGTACACTAGCTAATACCTCTGAAAATGTACTACTGGCCACCACGCACGCACACACACACAGGTTTAGGGTTGAATCCCAGAGTAAAGCCAAACTGTGAACCTGAATCTTTAGTGGAAGCATAACGCTGTCCAACACAAGTTGAATCACTTTCCTGATCTACTTTTCAGCTGACTTAGGCCATTTCCATAGGATGTGGAAGTGGAATAATAGCACTATAACAGTCTAGTGCAGAAATTGCCTTAGAAGCACCTCTCTTGTCTGGCTTAAACTTCAATTTGTTTGCTATCATCCAATCCATTATTGCCAATAGACCAAATTTTATCTGACATCTTATTATATGCATAATATTGGGTGTCATTCCTTTAGCAGAAAGAAAGGGTTAAATAATTTAAATTTACAAATTGGGAATTCTCTCAATTAACTTGTGTAAGGTCCCACTACACTACAGAGATGCAGTAGTGGCATGGGCTATGATACAATTTGTCTGAAATCAGAAATGGTGGGATTATTTCTGAAACTCTAAACAGAACAGAGATTCCGATACTCACCGTCAGCTGCTCTGCATCTGGAGACCAATTCCCACAAGACTAGCCCCATTGCATACATGTCTATTCTTAGGAAAGCATCTCTCTGGAAGTTTATTGCTCCCTCTAAGACCTCAGGAGCCATGTATCTCCTTGTTCCCACCTGAGGCAGAAAAAGACCTTTAGTCACTGACACTGAATGGCAACAAAGGTGGAGGGAAGGATGGCTGGCTCCCCCCTCGCAATGAAAGATTGAGTTATGATTACCTTGTTCCTTCCCAAAAGTATCCAAACTATTAGCAAATAAATAGAAATTTATCTCTCACTCTCTGTCTTTCAAGCTAGGCAACTATGAAGATAGCTATAGGGCAACTTCTTGTTTAAAGCTGCAAGAATTTCAACAGTGAAACTCACTCATGGTGTGCCTGAAATCTATGGAGAAAAGAGCTTGGCAGCTCTCTCCAGCTAAAGCTCAAATGAAGAAAACCTGGAGATATAATGAACCTGCAATGCAGTGTACTAATCTTATTTTACTTGGAGGAAAGGGCATGCTACAGGGCTGAATGGGAATGGTGTTTGGTTTAGGATAGAGGCCCCACCAACAGTAATGTTCATTAACTTAAGCAAGAGCTATTCCCACTCCTCCGAAATACTGCACAAAGAGGTGGTATAAAATAAACTCTTTTTGTTATGTTGCAGTTGTTACCTGTCCATGGGTATCTCCTGGTGGTTTTCCAGGTTCAAACCGTACAGCCAATCCAAAGTCAGCTAGCACGGCTGTCAAGTCACTCTTCAGCAATACATTTTTGCTCTTGAAGTCCCTACAGAAAGAAGAGCAGCAGGAAAGGAATTAGGAGTGTTTCACATGGCACAAATCCCACAACTTTGAAACAACAACAACAGGTGTGAATGATTAATAACTGTTGTTGGGAGCAATGTTGATTTGTCCATTTTCTACAGGAATTTTGTGACTGACAGTGGCATGAGATAATTTGCACCCCAAGATATGGGGATTTCTAGCAAGGGAAAGATCAATAAAACAAGGACAACTTGGAAGGCAAGTCATTCCACATGACAGTCTTTTGAAATCCCTTATTATTCCACAGAATTTTAGCTTTTCAGACAATGTTTTCTTTGAGAAGTTCAATTAGATTTTCTAAATGGAAGCTGTTGGCCTCATTCCTTTCAGAGAGAAGGTTATATTGGGCACACTTTTTGCCCCTACCTACTCAAGTAATAGCCCTGCTTATTAAGTCATTCCCAGACTTTCCAACATTTTCAATGGGGGTGGAGAGAAAGGGATGAATATAATTAAATTATAGACCTTGGGCAGCAGATGGCAAGCCCATGTGTGCTCAGCATTATAATTCTCCTGCCATCAATTCAGTTCACTCTGGCAACCCTGCCGGTCAGATCACAGGACAACCGGGGGGTGCATACAATATAATTAATGAGGGCAGATACAATTGTTTCCTGAAATGTCCTGTCAGAATATGTTACGAAAAGAGAGACCACAGCAAAGAGAGAGAGAGCGTGCTCATTGGGGTAGGGGAGAGTTCAGTGAATTCCCAGGACACAGGATGCCTTATGGGAGGACTACGTCTCCACAATTTCTAGAAGGAAGCAAGACAGCAAGCCCTTCCCTTGTACTGGAGGCATGTTAAAAATGGGAGTGCAGATTAAAATTGCTTGTTTACAAAACTGGGAAAGAAAAGCTGCGACAGTCCCTACTAAGCATTGGAACTGTTGGATAATTTGTTATATTACCTTTATGAAACTGCCTGCTGGCTCAATGAGCCCTCACATAACCAGCTCCTGGTTCAGGCATAACAGAATCTGCAAAAACTGTTTTGCTTATTGATCGGGGAAGTGCCACCTTCCTAACTTCCTCACAAGGCAGTACACAGTAAAACACAAATTCTGGGATAACAGAAACAATAAAACCACTACACAAACAAACAAAATATCAGCAGCCACCACTGAAGTTAACATGCAGTTAAAACCATTAGAAGCTCAATGAAATTAAAAACCTCTTGACTACTTGCCCCAAACCTATCAAAGAAGCTATTCAAAGCTCTCTGACAGTTCCAGCACTAGCGGGGTGCTGCCACGGAGAAAGCTATGAATAAAATTATAGACATTTGTAGATGCACTTTGTATTTTTTAAATTATATCCCTGCAATGTGGAATCTAAATGATGGTCAACATGGCTGGATTCTGGATGATTTTACTGTTGTAAGAAGATGTAGAGACCAAAGTTGAAAAGATGAATATTCAGTATTTATTGTTCCCTGACAATGACTGTAATTAATGGGATAGGTTCATAATGGAGGAAGCAGTCCTCATGTAACACTGTCCCAAGATATTTGGAGCCACTACATATCAATTCCTACTGTCCTAGCACTTGAAGAAGTGATCAATCTTAGTGCCAACCTTTATGTCCCCACCAGAGAGACTTGAAGTCCCAGGCTAATGTGTGTCTAGAAGAATTTGGTGCCAGAATGAGCATTTTGAGAGATTGCTAATTGTTAGATTAAGCTATTCACTTTTGTTGGGCAGGGGGAAGAGACAAGAAATAGAGAAAAAAACACATATGAAAAAAGAGCGCCTCAGCATTGATTCTATGAAAAGAGGGCAGTTATGAAAAATGTTAACAGCCACTTGCCTGCAGTTTATTTTTACTGCACATTAGGGGGCAGTGCTGCACCAAAAAGCCTAAACAATAGTTTTCACACATTTTGCAATGGAACCCTTTCTCCATAAGCTTCTCTGCTGAAGGACCCTTGTTCATTTGCCACTGAAGACCTGCATGCTGCAAAGAATTGTGCAACACATTCTTGGACAGAAGTATATCTCCATCTGACCCTAAATCCTTTTCTATAGCTTTTGGAGCCCTGCAGAACACCCCACATGTTCCCAGGGTTCCCCTCATTATTTTTTTCATTATTTTCCTAGGCAGCTAGTTTATCCCCCTCCCCCCCCAAAAAATGGTGCAAAACGCTCAAAACAGCTGCTAAATAAAGTTGTGTTGCTTTCTCTGCTTTCCCAGACCTAACACACCTGAAATGCTTTTTACAGATGTCCAAAATTGGCCTAAAAATGAAACCTAAATTGGTTTTGAGTTTTGTACACTGGGATGGCCCACTGAAGACCTGGGAGGCCTGGCCCCTGCCCTTGGTGCAGTTGCCCACTTCTTTTTCTAGGACATGGACATATACATGCAAACACATGCTATGCACGTGGGGCTTCACTGTCACTGACAGAATCAAATGATAGTGTATCCTAGAAGACAACCAACTGTCCATTCAAGTTATGGTTTGCTGGAAGAAAAAAGGTTTTTCTGGTGGTATGACAGCTGTTGTCCATGGAGCCTGTCTGCTATTACAAATATAGCTGAGGCACCTCTGACAAGCTTCTGGTAATTCCAGCTGAACACAGCCTGAAATCCAGTGAGCTAACACAGAGCTTGGGGTAGTTACTTTTGGGGACTATAATTTTTAGTCCCTCTCCACCTCCAGCATAGCCACTGCCCATGCTCAGTGGTAGTTTCTGAGAATTACAGACCAAAATTTAACTCCTCTGATCTCTGGCTATGACAGTGAATGATGCAACAGACACTGGTGAGAAGGAACAACCTTAAGAAGAGGTGAAGAACCTTTTTCTTAGTGCTGAGAAGCTGTGTTCTCTTTGGAGATAATCAGTCAGGGCCCAGATGTTAATTGGAGGTACAGGCTGAGATTAATGGTGGCAGACATGGCTATAAGAGAAAAATATGTGGGGCCATCACCATCCATCTGCCACTCCTTCTCTCCTCTCCATTTCTTTCACTTTTTGCTGGCATCAACTTCTGTCTCTATTCATCCAGTCAAGTGCCAGAAAAGGTATGCTTCATTCTTGCCAGAGGGCTTTGAAAATGAGTCCAAGGGATACAATTTGTCCAGTCCCCATCCTAAAGCCTTGAGGAAGGAAAGTAGCTTATTTGGAGGTAACTGTGCAACTCTATCCAGTTTTATTCAGAAGTAAATCTCACCTACTATAATGGGACTTATTCCCACCGCTGTCCTACTGGAGCATAGGCCTCTACAACAACTCTCTTATTCCACCTTTAAAATAGGTTTATTCCAAAGTGGGAAACCTGCCGCCTTCTAAATACTGTTTGTCTCTCCTGTTATCCATGGCCACTGAACATGCTGGCTTTGACTGATGGGAGTTAAGGCCAAACAATATCTGGAAGGTCACAGTTTTCCTACCCCACTTTTACCTTGAGATGGCAAGCTGTGCAAAGCTCATACAGAGACCAGCCACATCTAGTACAGCTTTGTGCTTTATATTTAATGTAAGCAAACATCAGTCTTGTCATAAGGTAAAGGTGATATTTCCTTGTTCTCTATTCTATTGTAGTATTCCTTTGTTCTCTGCTCTATTGTAGTCTGTACTTGTGGTATGTACCAAGTAAGGCTTGCTGGAGAGATATCTACCTCCCCTTTTCTTTTCTTTGGTACTCAAATCAAGTTTCAAGATTGGCTCCTAAACACAGAAACAACCTAATACAACTTCAGCAAAACATCTTTGTCGGGCTCAAAATGCATCATGACAGCATACTCTTTATATAAAGTATCGCACAACACTGTACTTATGCTAGAGATACATGAAATAATGTTTCAGGCACCAGGGTACCCAACAGACATGTTACCATGAGGACAGCAAATTCATTATTTGTTTTACAACTGTTTCTCCCACAGCTGGTCCAAGTGCACAGGAGATCTCCCACTGACACACCTCTGTCAGGAATAGAGTCCAGTACCTGGATGGCACAGAGAGGGGCATGGAGGCCATATCATTTTGCCTATCCCTGACCTAATGGAAAGAAAATCCATTTTTTGGCTGAGCAAGGACATCACACAAAGAGTTGAAAGCTTTTAGTTCTTCTTCTTTCTCTCCATTTCTTTCTAGAAGATTTTATATCCAGGGATGGAATTTCAGGACAATTCTTCTTGATTGCATGCTAATGGGCTTGCCACCCATGTAAGATCTTCAAAAATAATCCCGTGGAACAATCAATCCAATTCAAGATCCAACTTGTGAGATGGGAGTGTCAGCTCATGAGACCACAGGAATAGAAGAAATGCCTTGCTGGACTATTTCAATTCCATCTAGCAAGCAATTAGCCAGATGCTTATAGGAAACTGACAAGCAGCATATGAAGAACTAGTAGCTCTCCCTTTTTGTCTTGTTAGAAATATGTGGTGAGAGACAAAACACATACTCTATCATTCTCTTAATGGAGAATTGAACTGACATTCCAAAACATACATCATAGATGCAGAGTGTGATAATTCATCTGGACTTGTGTTGTAATTATCTGTGAATTAAAAAAAGGGACATGCCTGTGTGCTATAGCAGGTTTGTGTCCTTCTCCTTTACACCAAGGGACATCTTCATGCAGATAGGAGAGCCCACGAGCCATTGTTTCTGCCACGTGACAGAGTTCATTCCAACTAATAATGTTCCCCTTCAGATAGTCAGTCAGAGAGCCCTGGAAGAAATTCAACACAAACTATCAAACTTTGTCAGAGACCTGTACTGGAACTAATTATTGACAAAGTACACTACAGTGGGAATGGGAACAATCCAGGGAAAACTGAGCACTTTAACACTGCAATCTATTCATAGTTACCTGGGAACAAATGCACCAAATAAAACAAAGGTCAGATTGTTGTGTTTTAAATGTGTTGTTGTTCTATAATACACTGAAATGCTAAACAGAAAAGAGAGAGACTGGTTTGAGTGGTGAGTATCTGGGCCAGGATTGGAGGAGATGGACCAATAGCTTTCTACTTGAAGCTTTTAACAATTTTTGAGTCTTGAGGATATAACTCGACAAGCTTCCCAAAGCCTAGATCATAACCTAAGTAAAAAAGATTTTCGGATAATTTTGTGTTTTTGTTATGCACAGTAGACATGAAATTCACAGAACGCTAACATTTGTCTTAACTGGGATACCAGCATCTAAATGATGGTATTTATCAGAACCACTCTAATGTGATTTCCAACTTATCTGGCACATGTGTATACTCCAAATTCCATTATCTGTATAGGAGGGTCTTGGAATGAATGAATGAATAATCAGATGAAGAATTCAGCACCCATCCTCCTTCCACTTTCGTTATATCCATCCCTGCCTCCCACACAAGATGACACAACTGAAGACTAGACAAAAGAGGCCACCCATGTAAGATCTGGTGGGGAAAAGCTCTTTGGTTTTTATTTTGTTTTTACTTCAGTTTGCTCTGGGTTCTTCTGTAACTATCAAGATGACAGAGTATTCACACATCTCTTACCTTGTCATGGAAAGCTGTGATCAGCCACAGTTCTGTCTCCAGGTTGGTTCCTCGCTTCTCTGCTGCAATAAACTGCAAGAGGTTTTCATGCTTCATGCCCGGGGTGTTGAAAATCTCCCGCTCACTCTGCCAGGATTGCTTATCCTATAAGAAAGGGGTTGATGAAGAAGGCAGGCAAGAAGAGAGTGGTTGGAAAAATAAGCAAGCCTCTAGTCCTATGTCTTCATAATATCATCCCATTGTAGATGAGAGGTGGGAATCATGCAGCCCTCCAGGTGTTAATGAGCTTCATCTCCCAGCAATCCTGGTTAGAACAGTTAGTGGTGAGGAATACTGAGAGCTGCAGTTCAACAACTAGAGGGCCATATGTTTCCCACTAGTATAATAGATAATTTCCTACAAAGAACTCAGTGAAAAGTCTTGTGGTGCTTTTAAGAATAACAGATCTATTTTAGCACTAGCTGTTGTTGGATGGATCTGAGAAAACAAGACTGTATAATCTTAAGAAAAGAAGTTCCCCCCTCCCGGCTGCTTCCAACTTCCCACATATGCAAATGAAATAAGATCTAAGCAAGCACTGTACAGTCATTAAGAAATATGTCTGCAATCTTATCCACCTGGGAATAACTCCTGTTGAATTCATTGGATCTTACCTCTGACTAAACATTATAGATATTGCACTGTTAAAACTTAGCTAAAGGTATTCAAAAGAGGCATATAAAAGAACAAGGACTATGCAGACGCTAACCAGATTTAAACCTTTTGTGTATAATCTTAACAGTTACAGCTTTCTAATCTGGATTAAGATAAAATATCCCACTAGTTAGTCGAGCTGGCCTGAAACAGATGACATGGAAATCGCCTTCTTTAAATCCATCATGGCAAACAAATTGTGGAGGATTAAAGACTAAAGCAGAAAGATTTCTCAGAGTACAGCGGTACCACAGACATAAAACTGGTTCAGCTATCATTCCTTGTCTCATGGGGAACTCTGGACTTTCTAGTTTTGTGGGCATACTGAGACAGACTTGAAATATGTAGCTAAGAATGCACAGCCTCTCCATCAAACTTCCAACTCTAAGGATTGGGGGGTGGGGGTGGCAAGAGTGATTAAATGAGTAGAAACCCAAATATGTATTTGTAGTGTTTCTATGATCTCAGCCATCTTCTAGAAACATACAGGTTTCTCTACAAAATCCAGGAAACAAAACTCTCAGAGCACAAGGTAAATAAGCTATGCAGAAGCAATCAGAAGAAATATAAAATCTAGATGCATATCGTTAAATTCTTTCTCCTTCCTCCATGTTCTCCCCATGCCCAATCGATCTGGTTTTGTCCTTAAATCAGCAACAGACAAACAAAACAAGAGTTTCCTTTAAAATCACAGCACTCATTCTGTCAATGACAACATCAAATACTTTGTACCAACAGCACTTCAAGTGTAAGCCTGATGTGTGATGATATTCCATTTTATGCTTTATTCCTACAGAAGCCTGTTTATTTTTTTAAGAGAAATGAAGTCTGGAAATTTTATAAACAAGTACAGCTAAAATAAGCCAAGCAGTTACATTGCAGTGAAAGAAACCAAGAAAACAAAGTTATTGGACAAAAATAAAATGCTGTTCTAAAATAAGCAATTCAGCTGTTTTATAGCTGCAGGTAGCCTATCTTAAATTGCTGTTTGCTGCTGGTGATGTATTTACTTTCAAGCAAAGTTTTCAAGACACGCAAGAGTATTGGGGTTTTTTTTTTAAGTGTTTCAGTCTCCGTATGTTTTTACTGTAATTTAAAGGAAAACAAACAAACAAGGAAACAATGAAGGAAACTCCAAACGGCATTAATGGCAAGTTGTCTCAATGTAAATTTCTGTTCCTGGTTTGGATTAGTTCTGCAGTGTGTGTGACTGAGGTGGTGATTAAAAGCTCTCCCTTTCTCTCTTGTACGAACATAAATTTCAAAAGTTCCTATATGGATCAGCAGCCACCCTGTCCCCACTACTTACTTTAAAAAAACCAGACCAAAAAAAAACAAAAAAAAACATTCACACGATTTCTAATTAAGTGTATTGTATCTCATCCAGAACTTGGTGGTAACAGATTTCAAGTAATACAATTAATTGTCACCAATTACTTTGGGGTGGAGACTGTAAAAAAGCCACATCTCAAAAACAATGTAATGAAAGCAAAGTAATGTTTAGTGTAACAAGTAATGGATTTTAGATATTTTAAAACTTAGCTTTAAAGGGCATTTTTATAGGTATTGTTACAAGTTTTCAAGTTTTAGCCATGATCTTATCAGTCATAAGGAATTCTTTCTCTCCTTGCCCCGCAAAAGGATCAGAAAGTTATGGAAAAATAAGTAATTGTAGTGCAACAAATAATGCAACAAGTGGTTTTCATCACTGCAACAAGTAATGGCAACAAGTCACTTTATAAACACTGTAATGAGTAACAGATCACTTTTAAGGAGTAAATTTCCAGGCTCTGGTCTTATCCAGTTTGGCCTCAAATCATGAGAACAGGGTATCATCTACAGCAGCGGTTCTCAACCTGTGGGTTGCAACCTCTTTGGGCAGCGGTTCTCAACCTGTGCGTCGCAACCCCTTTGGGGGTCGAATGACCCTTTCACAGGGGTCGCCTAAGACCATCAGAAAATACGTATTTCCGATGGTCTTAGGCTCCATTCCCTGCTCGGTGGTGGTGCGCAAGTGCGAGCCACATGCTCACATCCTCCTGCCCCCTTTGGCGGAAGCGTGCGGCTGCACATGCTCCCACCAAAGGGGGCAGGAGGACACGAGCGTATGGCTCGTGCTTGCACACCACCACTCCTGGGCCTTTTCCGCACGTTACCTTATCGCAGAGGTGGGGGGTGCCGTTCGTGCAAGCAGGTTCTTGCGCGAGGCGCTCTCTTCGCTGCTCCTTTGTCCCACAGCTGGCTTCCTGGTCGCACGACCGCCCCGCCCCTTCCTTCCGCAGTGCAGCCTGGGAGCTATACTGCCTCATGAGTTCCTGGCCAGCAAGGTGGCCTTTGCCGGGGGGGTGGGGGGAGGCATTGTAAATAATAAATAAATAATTTTATGGTTGGGGGTCACCACAACATGAGGAACTGTATTAAAGGGTTGCGGCATTAGGAAGGTTGAGAACCACTGATCTACAGTGAAGTATTTTCCCTCCTACCATTTTTTTTTAAATGTACTTTCAAGCTAAAACAGCAGAGCCCTGTAGATATCAATATGCAAATATCAGCCCAGCCCAAGAACAACAAACAACAAGGATGATGGCAGAGTACTTGTGAATGAGATAAATACAGGGCCAGCCATTGGACTTTGTGACCACAACCAAACACACAATCAAGTGTGTGACTGAATCTGCAACTAAAGGAATACAACTGGGAATTTCAAGCAGGGGTGCAGAGATACACATTGGCCAAGAATGAACACCAGCATGTGCAACAGCACCACATGCTCCAGTCTCCACTTCCACAACTTTGAAATGAACGCGCACATTATACATCAGACAAAAATATCCATCAGCTTCCACGGGGGAACTTACACACGCACTGACAAGATTCCATCCTCTGTCTCCAGCAAGAAGTCCAAACATGAGGCACTTTACAACTCTCTACAACAGAGGCCCAGTGACCTAATCACGTTTGTGGAAACTTCTTGTTTAATCCAAGGACAAACCTTGATCCTGCCTTTCTTATGCAATTCAGCCATTTTTACTGGTTTAAACCCATACTATGAGAGCAGCTTAACAAGCCATGGGGGTTAAATAGTATAACAAATATAGTTTATCAAATAACAACCTTCATTTTTTGCCTCCATGAGGCATTTTTTGCTACAGGCAAAGAGCACCTTCTACCAAATCTAAAGAACCATAGAGGGAGTTTGTTTATCTTTTTGTAAATATACTGTTGTGTCTAGTTTCTGAGGCAATTTATGGTACATACCAACTAGATCGAGAATATAAAGAGCCAGCAAACCAAAAAGTTAACAAAGCAAGACATACACAATATAGACACACATACACACAAAGACAAGTAACAGAAATAGACAGGCAAAGAAACTGGATTTAAAAAAAAAAAAAAAGCCAGGCACAACACCATTTGTTTTCAAATAGCAATAGAAAATCCAATTAAGAGACATCAATATCTGTCAGACGAATTTACAAAACAATAGCATTTTCAGCTTGCATCTGAGGGTCAAAGGGGGCAATTGCATCTCTGAACAGAAAGAGAGAGCTCCAGAAGAATGATACCACCTCTGAAAAGGGGCTGTACTTTGCTCATCTCTTCAAGAGCTCTAACAAAGCCTTTAGTGCTATTATCAGAGAGGGGGAAAGGAAGAGCCAAGGAGCCTTTTGTCTGTGTCTTTGAAGTAAGTGATGGCTAGCATGCACGGCTTTGATCTTCATGGTGGGAAGGAATGTTTGGAGCTGACAGGTCTACAACTGGTCATCTATGGATCAATGTGCTGCTAATCTATATTATGGGCTGCTTGAGCCATAGGTGCATATCCTAAGCTGTGAAATGTTCTGGAGTCATATTTGAAACAACCGAAACAGTCTTTTCGTTGTGTCTTAATTTCTATGGGAGTGAGTTACTGTGTGTGCCCCCAATTCTGGGAACCTTGCAACTCAAATCAAAAGCATTGCTCCCATTAACAGTTATTTACCAATAAGAGAGTTAGAATATGTTTAAGTTCCCAGCATCAAATTGCTGATGAAAAGCAATTATTTCTGGAAAACAGATGCAATCCCACACTCACCTGTATGGGGAAGATTTTCACTGCTACATAGTCATTCATCAGCTGAGCCTTCCAGACACAGCCAAAGCGCCCCCTAGCCTTGATCTCCAACAACTGCAAGGGTTTAAGTCCAACCAGAGGAGAAGGGGGTGGTGGCCCTGGGTCCTAGGAAGAAGAAGTGGATGGTGATATGAATAAACTGAAGCAAACCTGGAGTTTGATGAATGCATCAAGAAACAGTTATGCTGACAAAGTCTATTCAAGCCATATGAAAAATATGACCGGTATGAAAAGGATATACAGAGTTTGTTATTCCCTCAGAATCATCAATCCCATGAACCTGTCATGTCCTTGTTTCCAGATAAGGTATAGGTTTACATCATTTCCTAAAAACAACAAACAACTCTTTCTACATGGTTGCTTTTCCACACAAATTTCAAAATTCTAGTGGGCAACTGGGGAAAAGGAAAGAGAGGCCAGTCAAAAAGCAAGAAAATTAGGGCTTTTAGTAAAACAAAAAGTAATTACACCTTGGAGAATAGAATTCTTGTCTTCCTCATCTTGTCTTACTTTAAGTTTTTAAACAGCGGTTTTGGTTAGTGGATTTTCCTGTTGTCAGGCCTTTGGGCCTTAGCTTGCACTTTTAATCCCTCTGGAAAGAAAGGTCTTTCCCTTCTCTGAATATGTATCCTCCTCAGCTTTAAGGATGCTTTTAGCCAGCTCCTCACTAGCCCCTCTTTGGATGGGAATGCCTAGCCCTGGAGCTGTTCAGAACAGACCAAACTTTTTCCTTATTTTTAAGTTTTCTTCTTCTTTCACATTTTTAATTTTTTTCCCCATTTCCTTGGATGATACATACTTGGAAATATGTAACTGTTGCCTACATACATTTTCAGCTGAAAAAATAAGTTATGTGACATTCCTCTTTTCCTGCGCATAAGGGTATGTATTGTTGTTGCAAAATTTGGCCTTGATATTTTTAAATGGAGTCTGCTGTTCAGGCCTGCCATTTGAAAAGGAAGATAATATGTTGTCCTCTATTCATGACAATAACCAAAATACTATTGTATCCATCCATACAAACCCAAGGCTGTCTCTGACATTACAGACATTACATTACCCAATCAGCTTGGTCTTCTACCACTTATTATTCTATCTAAAAGCATTACTTTGAAAAGTAAATTCAGGCTAATGCAGTTCTCTAAAAACAGCCTTTCAAATGGGAATTAAACAAAGTTAAGTGACCCTTTTCAAGCAATCACAGAAGTTTTAAAAAGTAATGTTCAAGGGTCTAGGTGGCTTTTACTTGTGATTGACCCAACTTCCTCCCTTTTTCCCCACTGAACTGAATGCAATTAAAACATTCTAACAAAGCAGTAACAAAAAAGGTTCCAACCTATCCTATTTCCCACAGTGCTACTTTCCATCTGAAAAACTGTAAGAGAGAATTTTAAAAACGTGATCCCACAGCTGAAGTCTGAAGGTACACAATCCATTCAACCATCTTAGCATTCAACTATTTAATTCTGCTACTTGTGTAAACTAGTCCTAAGATGATAACCACCAGCATATCAACGTGTAGGTATCTACATGATGAAGTAGAATTTACTATTCCTCAAGATCTGATTTCAAATCATAGAACGATAGAGTTGGAAGAGACCACAAGAGTCATCCAGTCCAATCCCCTGCTATGCAGGAACCCACCTCAAAGCACTCCCAACAGATGGCCATCTATCCTCTGCTTAAAGACCTCCAAAACAAGAGGCTCCACCACACTCTGAGGCAGCCTATTCCACTACCAAATAGCTCTGACCACCAGGGAATTCTTTTTGAGGTTCAGGTGGAATCTCCTTTTCTGCAGCTTGAATCCATTGCTCCTTGTCCTAGTCTCTGGAACAGCAAACAACAAGCCAGCTCCCTCCTCAACATGACATCCCTTCAAATATTTAAACATGGCTATCATGTCCCCTCTCAACCTTCTCTTCTGCAGACTAAACATCCTCAGCTCCCTACGCCGCTCCTCATAGGGCATGGCTTCCAGACCTTTCCCCATTTTGGTCGCCCTCCTCTGGACATGCTCTAGCTTGTCGATATCCTTCTTGAGGCGCCCAGAACTGGACACAGTACAGACAAGTACCTCATTACATGGCTAACTGGCTATGGGTGGTGGCCTTGTTCTCATCCTAGATAATGGTTTGAAGACACAAGGTTGTTTATAATTTATCACTTTATACCCCACCTTTCTCCCAGACTGGGATTCAAGGCAGCTTATAAAAGACAGAAAATTACAATAAAAATACATGGTTAAAAGCATACAAAAGCTGAGATTTAAAAAGCATTAAACTAATAATAGAATTGAAATAATTTAAAATGTTACTTTAAAGCAAAGATTAAAAGCAATATAGCACCATAAAAAGCCTTTCTCTTGTTAATAATCAGTTCCTAAAGGTGTGCTGGAACAGAAAGGTCTTTGCCATCCTTAGGGAGGGAGTTCCAAAATCTGGAACCAGCCACAGAGAAGTTGTGTCTGTGAAGGTGGTGGAATAGTGAGAAATGCCACCTATGAAGAACTTAGAGATGAGCTGGGTGCAGATGGGAAAACACAATAAAAGCTAAAGAGGTTTCATCCTATTTATTTTCTGGATGGGAGATTACCATAGCTCCATATAAACAGCTCTTCAAGTGACCAACAGTTGAAGCTGATACGTAATACATAGTGGCCAGTATTCCTGGGCTTCATGAAAATTTAGGCTTACTAGGTCAAGAGTCCAAAATGCAAGGACAATACCGGAAATGTTATAGATTCCATTTTTAATGCTGTCATCTGCCACCCTCTTCAGACTTCCCAGTTCTCTCTGTGCTTAACTGTAACATTCACAATAGTTGGAGGGGGAAAATGAGTTTTCTCAGCAATAATAATCTGCTGAAAGCTATTTCTGATGTAATGCAGAATATTTGGAGATGGTTTGATCTTGAAGATGTGATTAAGTCCCATTTGGTTTACAAAAAAAAGGGCCAGCACGGCCTAATCGTTTGAGCATCAGGGTACAACTCTCGAAAACAGGGTTCAAACTTCTGCACAGCCATGGAAACCCAATGAGTGACCTTGGACAAGTCACACTCTCTCAGATTCAAATGAAAGCAAAGGCAAACTCTCTCTGAACAAATCTTGCCAAGAAAACCCCATGATAGGTTCATCTCAGGACTGCCATAAATCGGAAACCACTTGAAGACACACAACAACCACCATTTAAATGTTAAATGTAACCAACTCAGCAGTGCTTTGTATACCCAAAGCCTGTTGCAGCAGGGCTTACATTTGAGTCAATCTGCTTAGACTACAGCTGTGATCTGCATGGTGGGAACCTGCTTCCCCTTGTGCTATGGAACAGAACAGCAGAGGGATGGCTGAAAGTCTTCTTCCTATATGAATATTTTCCAGCCATATTTAGAAAGCTGCATCTGAGTTTTGTTGAAAACATGGTAGCCATGGGAATTCACAGGGCATCTTGAGGCAGCCCACTTCCTCTCAGAGCCAGTTCGTAGAAGCTGAAAGAGTCTTATCACCTGAACCCACCATTAGCTGGTAGATCCATGTAACTTCTTACATACCTCACTGATATCAACGTGTCCGTATGGCGGCTTACGGTGCCGATACATCCAGAAAGCCAGGAGGATGGCAATGGAAAGGGCAATGATTGGAAGCAAAGAGTAAACCAGAATGTTGAGCAGTGAGGGAGTTGGTGGGGGAGGCTCATACACAACTGGAAAAAAGAAGAAGAAGAGGACAGCAACATTAAGAATTTGTAAGAGCATAAAGAATAGATGTGCTGTTCATAATGAAATGGCTATTGACTACAGTGTTCTGTCTTCAAGATGTTTATGGTGTAGGAGACAGTTGTCCCTAGTTAGCTGTCCCCAGAATCTGGCAGGCAAAAACAAAGTACCTTTGAAGAAAGTATAATAACTGTAATAAATGTAGTAATAGTTTGCTATTTATTGATTTATATCCCTCCTTCCACCCTGCAACTGGAACTCAAGGCAGCTTACAAAAATCAAAAGAAAAACAGGTAAAAGAAAAATATTTTTCTTTTTCTTTAAAGAAAAATTGCCTTCTGTCCTGGATGCCTACTGCTAAATTAACTGTTAGCAAGGAGGCACAATTTGACACATTTGCTTCACGAGCTGGTGGCTTTTTGTCTTTGATGAAAAATAGGCAACAAGTGGGCACTCAGGACTTAACTGGGATTCTGCTGGTGCCCTAAGCCTACATTCCTAAGTTAGAAAGATGGATTAAATGTATATTACATGAATCTTTCTTGATTTGTCATACTGGAGAGACTTCTACGTGTACACTTCGCATCTCTAATGACTCTCTTTCAGAAATCACCCTGTCCTCAAGCTTTCATGCCATTTGGCGTTTGAGTATAAGCTGACTGAGATTTTTAGCTCAATTTGTGTAAATCAGTCTATGTAGTTCACTTCTCATTCCTGTAGTGATCCACTGCAAGTATTCTAGAAGAGTTTCTAGGAGACTTTATTTCCTTTGCCTATGATCTAAAAAACTGCTGTGCAACTGGCTTCACTTATAAGACTGGAAAGCAAATAAACTACGTTCAGTAAAAACTTATCTTGTAGAACTTCTCAACTCCATACTCTAAAATGTCACCACTCTAATTGGGTTCCATGATTTGGTTGCTTAGCCAGGAAGTCAAGGTTAGCAGAAACTCACTTTCAATACAAAGGTTTTTGTTCTTGACAAACAAAAGCCTCACCTTCTGGACCACTAACTTCAGGTAAGTGAGTGAATTTCTCATTGCAGTAGTTCCCCTCACAGCAGCAGAAGAACACTTGTGGACTCTCTTCTGTGGCCACACATTCCTGCCTGTGTATTGAGACAACACAAAAGAAAAGAGGATTAAAGTCAGTCAATTTTTGAATTGCCCTCAGAAGAGGGGAAGCTTCAGCATACAAGTGAATTGTCTTTTCCTATTTACTTCCAGCTTCTGCTGTATTTCACTGACCCATGGCACCTTTTGTTACAAGAGATTTTAGAGACATAAAATTCCCTATGTGAAATTTCAAGAGCCCTTAAAGTGCATAGAAAGTTTGCAGAAGGCTATTGAAGGAATAATACTAATACGCTAGTAAGTATACCTCTAATACTCTCAGGCTTCAAGAACATATGCCCACACATTATCTTTATCATTTATTTTAAAGAAAGTAAAGCAAAGTGACAAGAACTTTTCCAACAACACATAAAGAATCGCTTAAAAAAATTCTATTATGAGCTGCAAACCCACAGTTAAGCTAGCAATTGCCCCACATTTTCTCTTACGAAACTACGGGGAGGGCCAAGATGGAAACAAGGGCCTGTGGAAACATATCCCTATCTTCCATGATGTCATTAGACCAGTTTCTGTAATTGAGTTTGCCTGATAAAGAAGCTTTGAAAGTTTGCATGATATATTTTGTGCTTTTTTGTTGGCCCATTAAAGGTATCTCCATTCTGTGGATTTTGGATTTTGATGTATTTTGATGTATGACAACGCAGCAACCCCTGAATATGTTAGCATGACCTGGATACCTCTCAACTTGTGGCAAGCTGCATCAAGTCCATTTAGAAATGGATGTCAAGCAAGGTCAGACAATAGTGCTACTCCCTAGGAAAGTATCTTTTTCTGGTTCAAAGTATTGCATTGCAAATAAATGCCTGGATGATATTCTTACAGTTTAGACAGTGGCAAGTATCTGCTGCAAGGACAGTAAAAAGCATGAGTCTAGTTTGCCCTATTAGTCAGTCACATAGGGACAGGAGTGTGTGTGTGTGTGTGTG
Organism: Ctenosaura bakeri; assembly: GCA_948474755.1. Lineage (NCBI taxonomy): Eukaryota > Metazoa > Chordata > Lepidosauria > Squamata > Iguanidae > Ctenosaura > Ctenosaura bakeri. Next base: position 720,535 of record CAOLHI010000157.1, read on the forward strand.
TGTGTGATGAGGGCGATTCGCCCTGGGCGGCACTGTTTCTGGGGTGGCTGAACCCACAGCCACACCCCCACATGTGTTAGACATGCCCCCACACTCTAGCCACACACACCCCGCCTCCCTTCCACACACTCCAAGCTCCACCACTGTTATCAGTCTAGACTAAAATGCTGCCATCTAGTCTGTATCTTCATTTAAACCTTTATGATTTAAAATATTCCATTTATAAATCCAGTATCGTTATCCTCTTTGTAATTGGTACACCCTTCTCTGTTCTTGTCCAGAATTTTCTCCAAGCACCAAAATTTACCATTTACTTTTATCATGCTTGAAATCATGGAAATATTTGACTAAAGATGCCTGCATTTTGCTTGTTCTTATAAAATGTCATGTTCATAAATATGAGTTCTTAAGTTCCTTGTTATCCTACTTATGTATACCTGTAAAAGGTATTTGGAAACAGATGGCAACCAAGATCCAAGCGATGGTGGTACCCCACATGAAATCATCCTTGTATGAAGGAAACCTTTTTATCTGGTTCAAATTACTGCATTGCAAACAGCACACCTGGCTGATACTCCCAGCACCAAGTATCTGCTGCAGGCATAGACAATATTATCCCTCTGGTTTGGTCTATCTGTATGTCTGCCTTGCTCTCATTCTTCCTTGCATTATTTCCATCCTACAGTTTAGGATCTATTATTAATACAGCTGTGGTGCATACCACAACAGTGACCTTTGAAAGAATGACAACTATGCACACTATGCCCTTTCATGCCATTTTGTAGCTCATGTCTTCTTATGAGAAGACTATATTCCATTTATTACCTTTTCTTATCCTCAGAAATATTAAGGTATAGATTTCTCATGCAAAGGATCAGCACGGATACAATTAATTTTCTAAAAGAATCTACTGTTTTTACATTTATCAGTTCAGCCAAGATGTCTTACAGATTTAGGCAATATTTCCATATGCCTTTTCTTGAGCTCATAAAGACTCTCAATATGCTAGACTTAAAAGAGTGTTTGCTATTCTACAGGGAGAAAATGTATGTTCTGCTAAATCTCCTGGTCTGGGTGTTTTGTGAGTGAGTGGATTATAAATCACTGCACATATGATATTTGTTATTTCACTAAGCACTGGCTCCAATGTAAATGGTTTGCATCTACACAAGTCCCCCGCCCTTTTACAGTGCTTCTATGATCTCACACATGGAAAAGACATGCTACATAACTGTTTAGAGACTATACTGCGAATGAAATCAAACATGAAACTGGAGCCCCTTGTTCTATGAAGAGATCTTCATAACTTTTACCAATATAATATTCTGCTACAGACAAGCCTAAGGAGCACAATTTGGATATCAACTTAGATCTCACTGTTAAATACTGTAAGTATCTTGGACTCATAACCAATATTTCAAATCATAAAATCCATGTTATAGAGACTCACGTGAACACTGTATAACAAACTGAACAGGATATTGAATTAGAGACACTCAAAACTCCTTTAACTGAGGGGTGAGAAGGATTAAGGTATGCAAGATCTTCTGTGTTTTCACCAAAGCACAAGATCCTCAGCTTATAGTCTGGTGCAAAAGACAGCAAATTGAAGAATTCAGAGCCTAGAAATGTATTTGGGGTACCAAAACTGAATATAACTCACACTCCTTCCTTTTGCTCCACAGGCTTCTTTATCATGGCAGCGTAACTGAGGCTGATGATGAGAGGGAGTTTTTTTTGTTGTTAAATAATTGAGTATCAACAACTCTTAATGATCTATTGGTGTCTACTAAAACAATGTTGTTTTGGACTAGTAGAACAATACCACTGGATACTGGCTTGGGGCAGAGACCATAGTGCTCTTGACTGAAATATCACACGTAAGTTCATAGCTTACCTACCATTGTTGTTGTTGTTGTTGTTGTGTGCCTTCAAAAATTTTCCCAATTTATGGTGACCCTAAGGTGAACCTATCATGGGGTTTTCTGGGACTATGTGACACACCTAAGGTCACCCAATGGGTATCCATGGCTAAGCATGGAATCGAAGTCTGTTCTTCAGGGTTGTAAGTCAAAACTCAAACCATGCTGGCTCTTATAGAGCTCAAAATCTAGCCTAAGGATATCTTAAGTTAAGCTATTCATTGGGATGCTACATAAGCTCTTTCCACATGTTTAGAAGTGTTTCAAACATCTGCAAACTACTCCATGTATAGCAACAGAATTATGTTATTGTATTCCTTTACCAGAAAACCACACCTTATCAAAGATTTTCTTCCTGACCTGCTTCCCTTGGTCAGGCAATAAGGCGAACCAACATAGTAAGAAAGGTTCACTCATGGTAACAGCTTGTTTGAATGATGCTGTGAAGTGAATGCTTGTCATGCAGAAAGCTTTGAGCTTATTGTACAAGTTACCACCAGTGATACATTTGCACAGATAACTGCTGACAACCTCTAAGCCAGTGGTGTGGACAGAAAGGAAGAACAAAAACAAATGTAGATAAGTGTTGGGTATTTACCTCAAGCTATACAGCCACTGAGGAGAGAAGCAGTTAAACTATTTATACCACTTCCTCCACATACCCCACCTTTTTTTTTTTTTGCTTCCTTTTTTATGCTTAATTGTTCCTTCCAGTTATTTCCAGAGAGGATCCAATCAACCATTTATGTTATGTATTTAGAGAATACGTTGAGGGAGAGGAAGAGAAGAAGGGAAGGCAGGACAGACAGAGCTATATACAAGACTAATTACTATTTTGCACTTTGTTGATAAACGATTTAAAACATTAATAAACTTGTTAATTGAAACAGCAAAGGAAAGCTACAGCTGGAACACCTGTACTTTTGCTTATCAATAGTTACAGTAACCTCCAGAGTACCTGCTAGCAAGAGCACTTTCTTCACAAGCAGAACACACAACCCAGATCTCAGTTCTTCTTTGTTCCAGCATTATAAGAATGATCAGTTCTTTGGAGATCTATCATGCTCTTGATTAACTAGTCAAAATCTGAACTGGTATCAGTGGGAATCATTATGTTACAGAGTGCACCTACAATTTTGGTCATCCTCAGATGTTGTAACTTATTTAGGAATACCAATTCCCGAAGATATTTTTCATATGATTGCATATAAATTTGAGTAAATTGATTCCTGAGATAATGTTGACTCTAAATAGGTGAACAACTTTAAATTAGACTCTTTAAAAATTAACACACTCTAGATGAATATTAGAGGGTCATCCTGGTGTAGTGGTTTGACCATTGGACTACAACTCTGGAGACCAGGGTTTCAATTCCTTCTTGGCCATGGAAACGCACTGAGCAGCCTAGGCAAGACACACTCTCTCAGTCTCAGAGGGAGGCAAAGGCAAATCCTCTCTGAACAAATCTTGCCAAGAAAAACCTGTGATAGGGTCAGCTTAGGGTAGCCATAAGTCAGAAATGACTACAAGGCACACAACAAAATGAATATTATATTTTCAGAATTTATCTTTTACGTGGAATTTCTTCCCATTTAACCTTCAAATATTTTTCAAAAAACTGATTCAGAAATTTCACAGTAACAGATTTCCTTGTGGAGTATGCAGCTTCATATAATGAAGGTGCATTTGATTTTTCAGACCTTTGGCCCTATCTACTACTGTACACTCATCACTGGAAATCTTCATTGATACTGAACCCTCTATCTTGTGTTTTGTCTATCATCTTGCTTGATGACTCTTTCTATATTGTTGGTTTCGAAGTCTGTATCAGAATAGACTTCACTCTCCCCCTCCTCAAATTTAACAGCTGAGAAAGTCTGGCATATATATCACAACAACTGTGTTTTGATCCTTCCTCCCCAGCTAAATTAATGTTATAAGATAATCCTGATTTAAAAGTGGGGAAGAAGCCTTTGATGTGCAAACATGGGGCTGATGGGGCAATTCTTACTTTGGATCAACTGACTGGTTCTGAGTTTCTCCAATTTTCAGCTTTAAATCCTGCACAATAGCAGTATCTTCAGTAACAACTATATTGTTATCTATATATGACCCTGCAGACTGCAGTGTCTCAAAGTCTCCTCTGCTTTTGGAAATGTTTATTGAATCTGTGTGAAAAATGAAACCACATTTTTTATTAAGTATGTACTGTTGATCAATAAATATAACATTCTGAGTTTTAGAAATGAGTGAAATGAAAATCAGTTAGATCCATTTTGTATAACGAGCGGATTGTGGCTTTGGTCTATGTCATGATATATGGATATATAAAATCCATATGATATATATGGATTTTAAACTCCAACTTATAAAGCTATAACTCTTGTTTTAGGTGTATTGGACTCCACAATGCTTTTTTAGTAAAAGTTGGGAATACATCCACTAACTGCTGGTGATATGACTCTCTAAATGCACCTCTCAAAGATATTATCTTGTTATGCCTAACCATAGTTAGCTTTGCAGTGGGAGGGATCACTGGTAGAAATAATTTTGCTTTTTATAGGTGAGTTTTGCATACTTTTATGGGCTCTTAAACTATTTGCCTACATCCTGGATATTATTTTATGATCAGTTGAAACTGATTCTCTGTGTCCCTTCAGAGGCAAATATATATATATTGTGTCATTGGGGAGAGAAATGGCCACCATTCAGTGGACGAAAGACCTTATGACCATTCTAATATTTGAAAATTAGGAATATAGATGCATTGCACAGACATTTAATTGTCTACTTGGTTATCTCTTCTAGAAGTTTATGTGCTGACAGCTTTTTACTGCAATAGTTTCAGCTTATTTGTTGGTTTATTCTTTTCAAAATAATATTTCATTTTTAGTTTCTTTCAAAAAAACAAAAAAGGAATGAAAATAAAGACAATAATTAATACAGTTTCACCTGCCTTGAGCAAGTTTTTAAGCCTTAAGCAAGTTTTTAATATTGCTTAACTTGCCTTGAGTGCCAATGAAAAGATAAAACTTTTATCTAGATAAATTGGATAGATGTTAGATAACAGATAGGTTGATAGATAGATGGCAGAAAAAGAAAAACAAAACCTCCCAGGAAGTTTCTGTTTTTTCTTCCGGGGACCTCAAATCTCATTTAACAGGTAATGCAATGCAACACAACCACCCCATATTTCACGTTCTTTCTCATACATATTAAATAGTAAGTCACTGACTGCTTGAATACATGAATGAATCTCTGCTGGTAACCTGAATATTCTTCTCAAAAGTCCACTGGAAACACAATAATATTTTTTCATAATTTTGTGTAATAAAATGATATGCCTGATTTTTTTTAAAGAAGGAAATAATTTTGGTCTACCTTGAGTTGTAATTTCTGTGGGTTTTAAAATTTCATTAATGGACTGCTATGTTTCATCAGGATACTCAGCACAAAGGTAGAAAAATCTCTTCAATTTTTAATGGGGAAACTGTTTACTTAAGCCTTTCCTAATCCAGAATCCTTCAGATTTCTTGACTGAAACTCCCATTATTCCAAAAAGCGTGGGGGATGATGGGAATGAGGTCCTAACACACCTGGAGGTCATCCAATTATGGATACTTGGTTTTGATGTTGAAAGCCATCAAGTGGCGAATAAACAAGAGACAAAATAAAGTGATAAGTATAACCAGAGCATGGAGGAAATAAAATGGAAATAGACACTCTAAAAGCAAATCCACTTTCCCTAGCATGCAGTGTATTTTAATTCCCTAGTAAACAAGTTTGAATGACTAAGTTTTCCCTTCTGCAGTAAATGGCTCCCAGAAGAACATGCTGCCTTCCACATGAGTAGTACTGGACATTTTTCAGAGCATGCCAAAAATTACTGAGCATTTATTATATGAAAACAAAAGCACTGTTTCCAGTCCTGGATTTTTCAGCTACAAGAAAAATAGGCATTTAATGTTTGCCCTGATACAAAGATAACAAGTTAAAGAAGTTGTGGTCATGTCATGGAACATATTGGACACTTCTCTCCCCTCCCTCAAGGAATTCTGTGAAATTTTCACTGGTTCTCTAGCATGGGATGCCTTGATTAAATCAGGACAAGAGCAGGTAACCTTATTTCAGTTACTCTCACAATGGCTCTCCAGTTACATAGCATTAAGCTTTCTTGAGTTCTTAAGGTTTGAGATTTTAATACAATGGAATATGGAAATCTAAGTGAAGGATGTGAGGAAGTCGGGAAATAAGATGTGACGTCACAGAAGGGAGAAGTTAGGATGCTTTCTAACATTGGATTCCTATTAGAGGAGGATATGCCTGTCAGGAGCAGTGATTAAAGAGGCTGATCGTCTTCATCTACTACTACTACTCACTACTACTACTACTACTATTATTATACAATAGAACTTAATATGCACTATGTACTGTACAAAAATGAGAGTCAACATAGTGCAGTGGTTTGAGCATTGGACTACAAACCTGAAGACTAGGGTTACAGTGCTATTATTCCACTTTCAATATCCTGTGGAATTCTGGGGTTTGTAGTTCACTGAAGCCAAAGAGCTCTCCGGCTGAGGATTCTCAATGCCCCTCCCTAAAATGCAAACCCCAGGATTCCACAGGATGTTGAAAGTGGAATAATAGCACTGTAACAGTGCAGTGTGGAAACAGCCCAGGGATCCATTCCCCACTCGGCCATGGAAACCCACTGGGGGACCTTGGGTGCATCATAGCCTCAGAAAACTCCATGACAGGTTCACTTTCAAGTTGCCATGAGTCAGAAATGACTTGAAGGCACAGAACAAAAACTTGTTTCTGACTTATGGCAACTGTACAAGAATAAAATGCACAGTTCTTGTTCACAGGCTCAGAAGCTGGGGTGGTGGCACCAAAATACAAGGCCAAAGAGAGAGAGAGAGACAGAGAGAGAGAGTGACAGAGAGACAGAGAGAGAGATGGAGGATAACAACAATAGACTAGTGGAGTGAGACGAAAAGGATGATAAAGGAGTTATAGCAGGGGGGGAAATCCCAACTATTAACCCAAGAAATCAATAAAAACTGACCACTATAAAGAAAAAACACATGGAAGATTACTGGCTTGAAAGATCATGAGAGGACTTGCTGAATATTCAAAAGTATACTCACAATGGAGACAACTAAACTGAGCTTGAAAAAGTATTATTTTTGGGCTATTCCTCCCTGAATCCCAAAACCAGCATGGCTAGTGTATAAGATTGTTAAGAATTTATACACAGAGATCTCTCAACATAATGTGAAATTTGTTGACTAGACTGGAAAGGGTCAGAAAGGGAATCAGAAGGAGAGGTGTGAACTGCGACAAGTGAAACAGACAAGCCCTTCCACCGGTTTGGAGATTATCTTTTCCCCAGCTCGAGGTATATATTTGAAAAGGCGATTTCTTAAGAACTGAGAAAAAGCAGAGAGGAACAATGTGAGTGAGAGAGGGAGAAAATATCTGAACCAGTAATAATTACTTTTTTAAAAAGGGAGGGGGACTTCATCAAGAGGACAAAATGATGGATTTAACTGAAGAAGAAAAACAACATCAGAAGAAAAAAAGAAGGAATCAGAAGAATTTGGTAATGACAAATACTGTGACTAATACAACCAGAAGAAGAGGTGGGTAATGAGAAATGGATAACAATTTTATCAAAGAAACATTTGGCAAACTATCAAAAGAAATCAGTGAAAGAACAGAGGAGAAAGGTGTAAGTAGTGAACAGACACTAGGAGAAAAAGTTGAAAACAGTGATTAGCTTGGAGAAGTAAGAATATTTCTAAGCAAGAATACCAGATGAAAGCAAGATTGTATTATATCATATTTTGGCCACAAAAGAGAATGCAGTTTGTACCAAAGATGTTAAGCTGAATACTTTATTCATTTTGCTTATTTATATCCCACCTTTCTCACAACATCCAAGAGTCCTGTTTAACATTTTAAAAATATCAATTTACAATATTCAAATTCAGAAATAGATACATAGAGACTTCCAATTTTTGTTGTAGTTGTTATTTGGCATTACTGGCAGCCTGTGCGTCCCTTAATTAGTCTAAGGGGCAGAAAATCAGCTGCAGTTGCCCACCACTCAGGTAGATTAGAACAAGATCAGAAAGGTAAAGAAAGAGAGAATGACGAGGATAGCATATTGCAGCAATCTATAAATTTAAAGAAGCAAAGAAAGGAATAGCATGAACGAGAGCAAAAAAGGAGGGGAGGGGCTTTTATACTGGCATGAAGATGAGACAAGCCATCCCACTGTACTGGAGTGCATGATTTGGGGCTGATGAAGCATGAGCAGCACAGATAGTATAGCATGGCTGATTTGCTAACTGCAGAACAGCAATTTAGAAAACTGAACACAGCAAAGAAATGACAAGGAACATAAACTAAATTAGGAAGATAAAAGAGATGTGCAGAAGGCCAAGGGTTGAGAGCAACATCATCAGCTAACAGAAATAAAACAGAAAATGGGACATGACTGAATTATAGAAAAGAAGCAAGACCTCTAAAACCAAGACAGATAAAGAGAAACTGCAGAGAAGGTAGCCCCAGTCTTCAAAACCAGAAGCCACCAAGAACAGAGTGAATCGCCTTGTGGCCTGGATGTTCGGTGGCAGCCGGCCAATCTGCCTTCAGTATGAATAGCAGTACTGGTAGCAATCTTCCTATATTCTACTTTTCTCTCCCCCCTCCAACATTTTTGCAAATATAGTAATAATAACATATATACCTGGTGTTGCCTGGGATTTTATTTTCTCATAAGTAACATTTGTTAGAAAGATTTGAGATCTTGTGTCTCTAACTCCTCAAACTGTTTTGTCCAGAACCTGTAACTTTTCCACATATTTTCCAGTCCAATCTGTATTCAGAGTTCTTAATATACAGAGGTTGGGTTCTTGAGGGAATACACTGCCCTCCTCCTTGCTGCTAGGACTCATCTCCATAGCTACTGGCCTATTCAAGACAGGCCCAAGAGCTCTCTGGCTGAGAATTCTAAAGGCCCCTCCCTAAACTGCAAACCCCAGGATTCCATAGAATCTTTTTAGGCAGCCAATCATATGAGGTCTTCTCACCTGACACGGACAAACAAACAAACTACAAGATACGTACCTACACACATACATACACATGCATGTTGCTGTCATGTGCATGGCTGGCCTGAGCTAAGTTGTTATGTGCCTTCTAGTCATTTCTAACTTATGGCAACTACTGTATAGGAGGGGAAGAGGCTATAAATGCCATCAGACATCTGTGAATGCCTTTCTAATTCCATATATAATCACTGAAAACAATTCTAAGTGACGATGATTATGCTTTGGCTGTTATAAATCCCTTAACCACCTACTAACACTCCCTGCACTCACGTACTTTACCACCATTTACCAAGAAAAGAAAAATAGAAACTACAACTTTATATTGACTAAAAGAAACTACCCAGGATTCAATTCCATAAATGAATACTTATTCCTAGCTTTCTTCAGTTCCTATGAGCTACAGCTCCTCCTTGTACTAAAGCTTGTGTCAAGCCAGAGAGCCAATATGGTGTAGTCATTTGAGTGCTGGACCAGGACTCTGGGAGGTCAGGGTTTAAATCCTGCCTCAGTCACAGAAACCCACTAGAAATCACATTCTCTCAGCCTCAGAGAAAAGCAATGGCAAACCCCTTCCGAATAAATCTTGCCAAGAAAATCCCATCACAGAGGCAGCTTAGACTGGACATAATTGAGGGATGACTTGAAAGCTAACAACTATGTCAAACATCTGTATTTTATGAACAAAGAAGGGGGGGAAACCACACCTTCCTTCCCTGCAGGTATCCACTTGTACTCAGAAGCTGAAAGCATTCTCCTTGGTTTCACTTGTCCCCCATTACCTGTCATAGCAGTTGAAGTCATCAAGCCAGCATCCTTTCTTCACCAGTTCAATGGAGCCGGAGTTGTTTCTCCAAGAGGCATAGCAGTGGAGGCGCTTGTCCTTCTCTCCTTCACAGCGCTCCACCCCACTCTGGTTGGTCTTTTCCAGTTCCCAGTTAGCATTGTAATAAATGCATTCCCTCGTCTCTGCCTCACCATGGCCTGGTCCTGCAAGAAAATGCAAAATGGGAGGTTATTAATGACCAAAACTGGGGTGAAGAGGCAACAGACATTTTAGACATTTCTAAGAGGCAGTTAGATACATTTGTAGAAGCTAGGACATGGATGGCTCTAGCTGGGGTAGGTATGTGTCATCCCTTATAGCAGAGGCAGTATGCTGTGGAATGTGAAGGGGAGGTTATAAGTTGCTTTCATATCCTCCTGATGATCCTAGAGGCAACTAGTTGACCACTGTCCATTAACAGAATGCCGAGCTAGATAGGCTTCCTAGCTCTAGCTCTCTCTCTCTCTCTCTTTGCTTCATATCCTGCTTTTGCCCCAGGGTTGCAAAGCAAAACAGCTTACCATGTAATTTAAAAGGGTTCAATAAAAACACAGTGAATTATGCATATTAAAATGTGAATTCCATTAATTATACCATTAAAACATCAATTAAATGCAGCACAACCCTTGAACTGGAAGGATACTGTGACCCCTTGACTGCAATATGGCTTCCATATGCCAGAACCAAAGTCTTCTCCCATCAGAAGAAGCTGAGAGGTAATAAACAGATACAGTGGCCCCTCCACTTCCATGAGGATTTGGGGCACAGGACCCTTGTGAAAGTTTAAAAAAAAACAACTGTGAATATTTCCCCCCTACTCTCCTGCCCAACTGAGCAAGTGAGGGAAGGTATGCGTGTAGCTTCCCTGTACTCCTCATCCCATTCCCTCCCCGGGCTCCCCCCTCCATTTGCCCTAGCATAGGGAAAGAAGGCATGTACATGCATTCCCCTCATGCCTCTGTTCCTATCCCTTTCCCTTTTGCCCAAGAGTGAGGAGGGAACACATGCATGTACCTCACAAATAATCAAATTTGCAAAGGTCAAGCCCAGAAATGTGGTGGGAGGGCTGTACTTGAATAAACTAAAAATATGTTATTGTCGATGGAATTGTCAGAAAAAAGGTGAACCCAACTAGTTCTGGCTTCGGCAGCCATTGTCCTTATTCCTACTATATTCAAACATATGAAGCCATGATGAGACTGTCTCTTTAAGATGCAGAGTGATCTTCCTGAATCAGTAATTAAAGACAAGAGCACTAGCAGTTAAGAGGCTAAACTATGTAAAGCCAAATTCAAATCTGATTCCTCCTGGTAACTCCACAGGTGGTCAAAGTCATTTGTCAGTTTCAGCTGTCCCATAACCACTTGCATTGGTGATAGAAGGGATAATATCCCTGAATCCATGATAGGACAAACCTTTCCATTTCAAGACTAACTTTTTCAACTGATTCTGACATCACAAGGAAACCGTATTTTATCCTCATAGGAGTAAGGAGTAAACTGCAGTAAGCCTCCATCTCACAGAATTCCCAGCCAGTATGGCCATAAGGAAGGCTGCAGAAGCTTCCTCTTCTGTTTTTGATAAATCTGGCTGTTTCTGATTAATTTTAACTGCAGTTAGTTGGAAACAAGCCTCTCTCAAACCATAGGTTATGAAGCTGGCTTTGTTTTTTTCAAACAAATCATAATTAAGATTAACCACAGTGGAGTTCTAATATAATACCACAGTGTGGTCAATCAGGAAACAAGAAAAAAAAGCTTTTAGTCTCATCCCTGTGGTCGTGATGGAAGACCAGTGTGTGATCCAAGAACAACGTTTAATGAAGTTCACTCCCATCACCATAATCCATAGTTTACTGTGATGACTAGACTGGCCCTTTATCCATTTGCTGTGGGAACCCATGCTATCAATTTTAAAAATTAAAAAAATATTGAAGGACAGTACATAGTTATGATCTGCATTCAACTGGACTGTAATATTCTCTGGCAAACACTAGCTTTAATGTTGTATGCAGCTGTGTTCATTGGGGAATAAAAGGTTATAATAAGTGCATCCTTAGTAAAGACATCTGGCAGCCACAACATTATCCCACTTTGTCCTTCAATGAAAGGGAGAGGACTTCACCCTGTCAGATGTTCAAGAGTGCCAAAATTAGGTCAAAGCACTGTATGGAAAACCATTTGGTGCTGGTGATTTTACTGTGTTCTACATACGAAAAAGCTGCAAAGAGGCTCGAGGTTGCTTTGCCTCTACCCAACCAGTTAATACAGCAGTTTTTCCCCATATTGGGGAATGTTTTTCTCTAAATGAGTTATCTCATTAGGTGTGTGTACAAATGGAAATAAAGTCAAAATCCTGAGCCATGAAAAAAATATGGCTGTGTGTGTGCTATCAAAATAAATAGAGCCTTGCAGCCTATAACTTATAAACTTACAGACAGGCAATAACTTTATTACAGCCAACTAAAATATCACCAAAAAATGGAGAAGTCTTTTGTGTGCTGCAGAGCTCTTCACCCTGATAGATGTTGAACAAAGCAAAGGATGTGGGAGGGGAAGAGGTGGCACAGTGTTGAAGTCATGGAGTTTGTATTTAGTTTCAGTCTTGAAATGATATGTGGGAGGAGACAGCAGATTTTATCAGCTTGGGTTCTAAATATTACAGTCACTGGCAAAATGTAGCCCCAAGCTGTATGCAGATCCTCCCCCCAGAACCCTGGTATGGCCCATAACCACTGTATTCCCCATCCTCACCCTTTTATTAACTGCAAAAACCCTAATACCTCCTAGAGGCTACCAGGGACCATTTAGTTATGGTTCCCCCCCTCCACTGAGCCCCACTTCAGTCAAGAAGGGATGTTTCCTAGATTTTTCTAGGAAAAAATAACTAGGAAAAGGCTTTTCCTGGACCTACAACAAGGCCAATGGGGAGTGGGGGGGGGACAAAATCTGATAAAATTGCTTCTCATGGCCCCAAAGACAGGGCACAAGGGACCTTTTTCAGTATTTTTTAAAACATTCTTTTGGATGGGGGAGTATGGCAGAAAATGTGGCCCTCCCAGATCTGATGTGAAGTGCATGCAGCCCCTGGATGTTTGTTGCCTTGGCAGGTACTACATTGGTTTTGCACCCAGGGTTCTGCTTCAGGCAACAAAATACCTTAGGTCAGTATTTAGCTGGATGAAAATGGCTTCCCCACAAGCTACCATTTCTCCTTTTATCACCACATGTGTGCATCTGGCTCAAGGGGGTACAATCCAATATGCAGTAAGAAGCTAAGCAGAACCAGCAGACTTAGTCTGCTCACTTCTTGCCTACGCACTTTCAAATTTATAACCACTTTTATAATGGCTGCTTCTTCCTGTATAAAAGCTAATATTCTCAGGAAATTGATTTCTGTACCAGAATACTGCATCTCTAATGGGCATTCATGGAATCACAGAACACACTGGCCCTTCTCTTATGCTGTGACATGCTTTCTCAAGCACTGTCCTTCAACTGCTACCATCCATGATAGTCATACTGACTGGTAATGAAGGAAGTTACAGTCAAACACAGTGGTTCTTAAACTGGGGTCTGTGGACCCCTGGCAGGCCATGATGTCCTCACAGGTTGTCCATGAAGTCTTGAAGAAATGTTATGAACTTTTGCTATTAAAATAGAAAGAATGAAAGAAAGACTGACAGATAGACAGTCATACACTGACCTCAAAGAGCAGGAGTATTTTGCCAGTGACAGGCATTATTTATACAAAATGTAATTACAATATCTTAAACCATTCAAAAGTTTTGAAATTGATAGCCAAAAATGTACTCATCACTTGCTACTTTTGCACACAGTGAGAACATGCAAGCGAATAACACTGAATAGCTGAGAGAAAGCATGTGATATTTCTTGCTACCAAACATACCAGAAGGTGCCAGAAGCCACCTTGAATTAAGTCTTGATGGTCTGCGGTACCAAAAGGTATTTAAAGGGGGTCCATGGTAAAGAAAAGGTTAAGAATCACTGGTCTAACATATCTGGAAGATGGTTCTCTATGAGCTAAACTCCAGTCAAACATCGTTGTGACAATGCTATCAGAGTATTTCATATTTCAAAACAGTCCAAAGTTTTTATAATGATATACTTTATTGAGTGTGCTTTATCAAATTACACTTCTCTGTTTTAAATTTTGTGTGTTATGCTATGCATAGAATCCTAGAACTGGAAGGGACTGCAAATGGCATCTAGTCCAATCCCCTGCCATGCAAGAAAACACAATTATAGCATTCCTGAAAGATGTCCAGCCAACCCCTGTTGAAAGTCTACAGTCATCCCTCCACGTTCACTAGGGTTAGGGACACAGGACACCCGTGAAAGTGGAAAAACCGAGAATAACTCTAGGCCCTCCCAAACCATACTTAACACACAAAAAAAGTATGATCAGCATATTCAAACCACTATGGATTCAGTTGAGGTATCAGGGTTCCTTCACAAGGCAGAAGTGGGTGGCTGGTGGGGCTTACTGCCACCTCCACTGCTGCCCCACACCATTTTAAAGAGGGACTTACAAGCCTCCTTCACAGTTTCTCAGTCTCACGAGGCTTGCAATCTCTATTAAAAATGGCATAGGGAGGCAGCAGAGGTGACAGCAAATAATCCGTGAATAATCAAATCTGCAAAAGTCAAACCCGCAAATGTGGAGGGCTGACTGTATTTATTACTTCCAGAGAAGGATTCCCCCCTCTATTCACCCACCCACCCAGGCAATCTATTCCACTGTCAAATACTTATTAAAGTTGTTGTTTTTTTTTTGTTTGTTTTGTTTTGTACAACTGGCAAGTTTTATTTTAACAGGGGGTGGGGGGAAGTGGCACCCCTGGGAGGCGATGCACTGTTATAGCGCCAAGGCCGAACCAAAAAAAAAATGCTTCTTAAAGTAAAGAAGTTCTGCCTAATTTTTAGGTGGAATAACTTTTTGTTGAATTTGAATCCACTTGATCTCTTGGTTACTGTTCTCTGGACACATTCCAGCTTGCCAATATCCTTCTGGAACAGTGGTGTCCAGAACTGGACATAGTATTCTAGTGAGGTCTAACCAAAGCAGAATAGAGTGGTGCTACTACTTTCCTTGATCAGCTAGTGCATATCCAAAGTTTTTTTTTCCTCTCTCTCTTTCAAGAAGGCAATGTCTGAATGCTCTCTAAGAGACAGCCTTTAGCACTAAAAACTAAGATATCCTTTCACATGAGTTACTTAAGGGTCTTCCAACATTTTGCATGACTTCCAAAGCTCAGTTTTCATAAGCAATATGACTTTATGGCATTTTGGCTTCCCTTTCTCCATTTTTTTCCTTCTCCTTTTTAACTTCAGCTTAAGTCAATTAGAGGTAAAGAAATTATTCAGAAGGAATAAGATTTTTATTACACTTCTTCTCCCAAGTTGCTAGTGAAATGAGCTGCACGAATCAAGGAGAATAACTGTTTAAGAAGACAGCTTGGTTTGGTGGGAAGATGCAGTCAAGATTATATTCCTTTGAATATTCTCAAGGAAGAAAAGGGTTTGTTTTATTTCACAAGAAGGAAGATAGCAAACAGACTTTTAAAAAGGAGAGTGAAATAGTTAGGAAAAAAAGCCTCAGCAGTCAATCCAGGGATTTTGCAATCTCATCACCAGATAGAAAATGCTGCATTAAATCAATGGGAACTACTCTTGAATTCAAACTTTGTGCTACACAATGACACCCTGAAATTGCTATTTCCTTTACATTAACACACAAGGAACTCCCATGAATTTGCCTCTGTCATGATTTCCAAGTAAATGTAAAAGGAAAAGCAAACAGTGGTAGCTTGTTTAATACCACAGCATCTATCTTCATCCCTACAAGGTTGGCACTGACAATATTTTAAGTAATGTGAATTGAGCTTCAGGAAAAACTAAGGATCTGTTCACAATACAATCTTTTTAAGACAACACCATTATTAAAGGAGAGACTGGGTCTATGCATGCTGTGTTCTGATGATCTTGCTTATTTATAGCATCTGGTATTATGCACCTGAAAAATACTTTTCATATCCCTGGGGCTGTATGCTACATTTCAGAGGAAGAAACTGGCAAAACCACCATTGAGTATTCCTTGCTTTAAAAAAACCCTGTAATATTCATGGGGTTGCCATAATAAGACAGCCTGCTTGAAGGGACATACATACCCATTCCTGTGCCAAGGGTCACTGCTATGTATTGTCTCTATCTACCACATTACTGCTATATACTCAGTATAAGGTCCCAGCGTGATGGGACAGACTGCAGCTCAATGACACGAGCAGCTGTTTTGGATGGACAAGATTTCAGGTTCAAACCTGGCATCTCCACCCTGGGGAGGGAAAACCACTGTCTGAAATCTTGGATATCCTTCAAATTAGTGTCAACTAGTATCACTTCTCAGGAGTGCTTTAACTGTATATTCCTGGCAAATGATTGGACTAGACCACCCTTGGGGTCCCTTTCAGCTCTGATTCTGTGAGCTTCAGTGGCCTAGATAAATCAACAGTCTGCAGCTTCCTATGTTCCACTATAACACAGTGGATTCATTTCTTTTGTGACAGTGTGTTCTGTATTGACTTTAAAGCAAAGGGGCTATTAGTTGTTTTGTCAAAATACATATTGGAAACATATTAATTGCCCTATAAAGTATCTCTCAATTTAGATGAATTTCATCAACTACAGGATATGAAATGTACTACAGCTAAACTTGCCTCCAACCCAGATTGCCCAGCCACTAACTAAACACAGCTGTCCTTCCACTTTTGCAAGGGTTCAGGATGCAGAACCCTTGCCCAAGTAGAAAAACCACAAATAACTCCCCTGCTCCCCCTCCCATTCCCTTTCGGGGCTCCTCCCTTTCTGTTTCCATGCAAAAGGAAAGGGAATGGGGGTGGGGGAAGACTCACACCAATCTTCCTTTCCCCCTCTGGAGCTCCCCCTACCATTCCTATGCATTTTGCCCTGGTGCTGAGAATGTGCAAAAGCCTCCCCCCATCATTCTTTTCTGTTTTACCTTGGCACAAGTTCTCCACACCAGGGCAAAATGCATAGGAATGTCAAGGGGGCTGCAGAGAAAGGAAAGGAAGGCTCTTGCAAGCTTTCCCCCACCCAATTCCCTTCCATTTTTCACGGAAAGGGGAAGGAGGGAATTCTGGAGGCAGGAAAGGAAGGCTCACCCAAGCTTTTCCCCATCCACATTCCCTTCCGTTTTGCCTTGATGTGAGTTCTTTGTACCGGCACAAAATGCATGGGAATGGGGGGAGAGGCACACACACTTGCAAATAATCAAATTTGTGAACACCAAGCCTGCAAATGTGGACATTGTAGATTTTACTTTCACAGATGTGATTATTTGCAAATTTCTCCAACCCCTACCATCCCACCTCAAGTGTTTTTCAAGGGAACCCTCCCTTTTGGTGGCTCTGATCAGACCATGCAGCCCTTTAAAAATCTGCCTCTGGTACTCTTCCTCCTCTACCAGCCTCTGCCTGGCTTGCTAAGGAGAGCTTGCAGTCCGATTTCTCAGCACAATAAACCCCCTCCCAATGTCCCCCCCATACACACACCCAAGGAAGGAGATGAGCCAGAGAGAGGAAGTACAGGGCCACCACGCTGACCCACTCCTTTCCACCCCTTTCCCCTTTACCTGACCTGGTTCGGACCATGAGTGCAGATTCCCCCACCTCAGCCCCCTTTCCCTCCACCACACATAGATGTTTTGATTTCTGTGATTTTTCCAGTTTTGTGGGTGTCCTGTACCCCAACCATAGCAAATGTGGAGGACTGACTGTAGTTTAAAGAAAAAGAAGTACACACTCCTTTCCCAAACTTAGTTCCAAATGAAAAGGTTTCAATATGTGTTTAAATATTTGTGCTTTGTATTTTTAACATGCCATCTCCAGTTGTTATTCAATCTCACCTCAGAAGTTCTTGTTATCTTTAATTCTCACCTTGCTTACTGGTGATTTTATCTACCACTCCACCTCAACCTATGAATGAGTATACTGTAGGTAATATGTTTACCAACTTCTTAGTCCACCAGAGAGGATAAATTATCTCCCAGAAAATTCATGCAATAATAAATAGCGACATGCTACTTGATCAGCATGCCCATGGGATGTACCTGCTGTGCCATTTCTTCTAGTGATAGGATGTTTGTATATTCCTTTATGTGGAAAACCATCTGTAAATATACTAAACTGTCATGCCAAAGAGGCTAAGCTAGAAATATGCCTGTTTCATGGCTAAAAAGTTATCTGTGATCCACCTTTTCAATTTGCTCTCTTTTAGCCTTGACATCCAAACTCCTGCCCCTGGAATTTATTGTAAAGTACTCCTGAAAAACATGTACAATACACACAAAGCTCTAAACTGCGCTGATGTGCATCCTTGCATGTTTAAATACAATTAACTATAAGTGCTGGCCCATTTCCAAATGACAATCTGGGTTCAACCCACATATAGGGCAGCATTTGCTAAGTACCTGCAGAGCATTCACACCAATCTCCTTTGTCAATTCTATTTTAGACCATAGATAATACATGTAAAGTATTCTGAACATTCAAAGTGCACTGTAAGTCCTAAGTATTATTTTATGTATTTATTTGAATGATTTTTTTCTTAAAAACCCTGATTTTTCGATACAGAAGTGTACTCAAGACCATTAACAATAGAACAAGTGCAAATCATAATATATAAAACAACAAAATACAAATTAACAACAATTTTAAAAAAAAAACAGCAATAAGGACACCTGAAGAGTCCAAACTGGGAGAATGAATGCTGGAATGCATGCGCATTATAAATCAAAACTATTATTGTTATTACCCTCTACAACATACAAATTAAGAAGGTTAATGCATACATACGATAATTATATGTTTGGAAAAGATCATTTAGTTTCTGAATTACAATTTGTCCATCACTGAAAGGCCTTAACCGAGGATTGCACTGACCAGAAAGTAAACAAAGATGCAGTGTTAGGTTGGAACAAACTGAAGAAACCGCTAGAAAAATACAGAATTGCAGGCTGTTAAGTACTTATATTTTAACTCCTCCCTGTATAACTTGAAACACAACTCTGGCAATGAGGACTAGAGACAAACATTTTAATGAAACAGCAAAGACTGAAAGTAGTGAATATGGGAAGAAACATCCAATCCATACAGGAAGCCTTTTATGGAATACAGCGTAACAAGATTTAACTCCCTTCTTCTTGTTGCTGTGCAGATGTATTGGAGAAAACCTCACATCATTCCATACGCTGCTGGTATGGATGATAGGAGTTGCCAGCCCAACAAATCTGGAGGATGTCTGGCTGGTGGAACAAAAGCAGATTAACAATGGATGAAAAAATAAAGGTTAAAAAAACACACATAAAGATTGTGTGGACAGGATTAAGAAGCAGCACATTTTTGAGGGTGCAAAAAGAAAATTGCCATCTCCTCCTTCCTGTAAAAAAAAAAAAAAAAAGTTGCTACCTTAGAACATAAGACTTTTGGGGAGATGTTCTATTTCCATGACGGAACTTCAGGTATTACAATAGTAATATCAGGAAATGATGCCTAGGCCCAGAAGCAGACGAAGGGCCCTGTCTTCCATCCCACCTGCTAGTGCCCTGATTTAGAGGGACAGAAGAAGAGGCAGGAACAGCTCCATCATGTCTTGGCCCATAAGCAGATGAAAGGCTCTCCTCCACTCCACCTACCACTGGCACAGGAAGTGAAGACAAAGTAGGCGCAGCTTCATAATGCCTTGGCCAAGAAGCAGATGAAAGGCCTCCCCTCCATCCCAACTGCCCTTGCCCTGGCCTTGGAGGGAGGGAAGAGGAAGCAGGCACAGCTCCATCATGCCTTGGCCCAGAAGGAGATGAAAGGCTCTTCTTTACATTCCAATTGCCACAGCCTTGGAGGGAGAGAAGAAAAGGCAGTACCTGCTGGACTTAATCCCCTCCCACACGGCCTTCTTCTTTCTCTTTTGTGTCATATCTTAATTAGATTACAAGTCTGAGGGCAGGGAACTGGGTTTTCTTGTTTGTCTGTACTTGTAAAGCACCTTGTACAGTGATGGCACCAGAAACAAATGATCATCATCACCTTCAGGAAACTGTAAAGTTCAACAGTGCTAATGAGAACATCCAGCCCTTCCAAATCACTTTCTACTGCATTTTTCCAGTGTTTTGGATTCTGTTCTTTTTATTTCAGTATGCTTCTGCTGCCTTTACTTCATTTTTCTTTTCAATGAGATCACACACCTTTGGTGCTTGTTAGCAATTTCAGGATCACAAGGAGAGGAAAGTTTCAAATACAGTCAGCCTTCCACATTTGTGGATTTGACTTTTGCGGATTTGATAATTCATGGATTATTTGCCGTCACCTCTGCTGCCTCCCTAGGCCATTTTTAACAGGGACTGCAAGCCTCATGAGACTGAGAAACTGCAAATGAGGCTTGTTAAGTCCCTCTTTAAAATGGTGTGGGGCAGCAGTGGAGGTGGCAGTAAGCCCCACCAGCCAGCCACTTCTGGCTTATAAAGGAACTCTGATGCCTCAGAGGAATCTATAGTGGGTTAAATATGCTGATTATACTTTTTTGTGTGTTAAATATGGTTTGGGAGGGCCTAGAGCTATTCATGGTTTTTTTCACTTTCACAGGGGTCCTGTGCCCCTAATGCTAGTGAATGTGGAGGGATTACTGTAATCAAATGCAGGCTGCAAGTATTAATTAAGAGGAATTACTTATTACAATTTATTCTGTCCTTTCTCCAAAGATCTTGGAGCGGCATATATAGTTATCTTCATGGCTATGCAATGAGAGAAAGATCAGGCTGGAAGATGGTGACTAGCTCAAGGTCACTAAGCAAGATTCATGACAGTGGAAGTTTGAACCTGAGGGTCCCCAACCCTAATTCAACACAACTGAAACACTGCATACCATACTGGCCTTACTAGTCAGATATATTATACTAAGGATGTATACTGCAAGATAGATGATTTCTGCCATGCAGAGCTAGGTAACATTATAGCAACACAAGAAGATCTTTGTAGGATTAGATCAAAGATCAATCCAGCGCATCATCCATCTTCCCAACAGAAGTTAACCAGATGCCACTGGGAAAGAAACCATGCAGACCACAGGGCAACAGCCAGGCTTTCCTGAGACGCCCTCAACTGAAAGACTACAAAAAGAAAGCTTCACATCTTCATGTAGAACTTCCTTCTGTGATCCTCACCCCGACTAAATGTGTTTCCCCTTTGTGATGGGTGCAAGCTCAACCACATTTCTATATAGAATCATTCCTATACTCACTCACGAACACAAATCATAAGCAGGAAACACGTAACACCACAAAAAAAGAGAGAGAGAGAGCGAGCTATCACTTCTCAAAATAACATAAAATGAATAAAAGGCAGTGCAATGGTGACACCAACTAAACATAAGATGTAAGAATGCTGACAGCTAACAGATTTTTCATGCAGTTGGAAATGATATGAGAGAATCATTCTTGCCAGTGATGTGTGCTATCACCCTATTGTCATCTCTGGTTTTCACATTTCTACAAAAATTTGCACAGGCTATTTGAACAGGAATGAGAATGGGACATAAAAGGAGCGTTTGCACCATAGAAAATGGCATCTCTACTAAGCTAACTTCAGCTTTCTTAAGAATAGGCTCCATGTTGGCCAAACCAAAACTGGTCATTGATGGGTCCCCCCACTTTTCCTTCAGCATGGTCTGAAGGGTCAGGGTGGGCAACATGCTACTTCCATCACCACCACCAGGGGACAATAGCACACTTAGGGCAATCGTGGAATATCCTAAAAGCACCAGATTCTGTCTCACCTTGGAAAGTAAATAAGGTCAGCTCTGGTTAGTACTTGGATGCAAGACTGCCTATTGAATACCAGGTGTTGCAGACCATATTTCAGAGGAAAGAGCTCTGAGTATTCCTTCCCTAAGAAAACCCTATGAAATTCATGGAGTTGGCATAAGTCGCCATGTGCTTTGAAGGCACATATGCACACATATTTACAAGCCACCTGCTCTCTATCATGCAACCGCTTACTGGGAGCTCTTGAATTTAGGTGAGTTCTGTTTGAAAACAAACACCAACCAGAGAAAAAAAACATGTGTTCCACTCTGGAATTTACTTTAATTGATCCTTCTGGAAATCATCTTATAACCTGCACAGCCAAAGAGCATCTTCCTCACTTTGTCCTCACTTCCTAAAAGAAGAAGACTTTTGTTACCATAAAAAAGCAAGAACGGGCTTAAATCATCTCCTGGACATTTTTTTCTCAACACTTCATCCATGCAAGGCTATCTGAAGTAAAATTAACTTTAGGCTAAAGGACAACAAGAGAGCTAAGGTTTTGTTTTGTTTTTTTAAAAAAAAGGCCTATTAAGCTTCAGGAAGCATAACAAAGTCTAGCTTTTGTCAGGACGGACTGGCCTCAAGGGGTCCAAAAGGAAGCCAGGGGATTCCTGAAATTCTTCAAGAGGCATAAAGAGGCAAATTCAGTAAAAGAAGACCCTGGAGCCATTAGCTTCCACATTCCAATGGCAAATTCTGAATGGCCCCCAAAGAATATCACAGAATTAGATTCTTACACTATGTTCAAATGACCCTACAATGGAATGTTAACACAGCCACACAGCAACAGGAAACTTCCAGTGATTGTTCTTACTACAATAGTACTGGCATTCATAAAAAGAGAAAAAGAAAGCCAACAAAACTTGGATGACTGTTTATTTTGGAAGTGTATCCATTTTGCCTTTATTTCCTATTATTTCCTATTATAATCCTGCCCTTTGTACCTCCAACTCTTATCCAAAGCCTCTCACTCCCTTAAAGAAACTTCCCTCTTACTGATTTTATGTCTGAAACTTTTTCCAGAACACCAAGTAGCACCACCTCTCTCTACTCCCTCAAGTGTCTCCATGAAAACCCATTTTTTCCTTCAAGCTTTTCTGGCTTAGAAACTGTTGTTGTTGTTGTTGTTGTTGTTGTCTGCTTTCAAGTCATTTCTGACTTATGGCCCTAAGGCGAACTGATCATTAGGTTTTCTGGGGCTGAGAGTATGTGATGCACCCAAGATCACCTAGTCAGTAGGTTTCCATGGCTGAGCTGGAATCTCCCAAATCCTGCCTTACTTTTCCCCCTTTGTGCCCTAAAGAAATCTGTCAGCTCTTAGGAGTATGAACTCACATTCCTGCAAGTTGCGTACTTGTTTCTGGACTCAAGTCAAAAGATCAGCTCTGTAACTTTAAAACCCTATATTGTTTTGGACCTCTGGGCTACAGTGCTTTTTTCTGCAGTATGTGCTCTCCACGCAACATACAAGATCTTGCTCTGGGTATGCTTGCCAGGAATGTACTTGAAACAATGATTCAACTAGTTCTAGATGGGGCAGCACTCCCCTAAAGAACCAGTTTCATATGGCAGAGGTGTTCCTGCACTGAGCTTTGCATCTGAGCACAAAGACAATGGCTATGGAAAAGAATGATTGCAAAACTGTAGGCTGCTACACCAGCATTGTCCCTTCCTGAGAAGAGACTTTCTGAGGAAGTGCGGCATAAGATGGGTTACACCAAGATTAGATTACTGCAATGCAGTTTACATGGGTCTACCTTTGAAGAATGTTTGGCGATTTCAGCTGCCAGCTGTCATGGATGAAGTGTTGGATTTCAGCCAAAATGCAGCAGCATGGACTATATCACACCTAGCCTGTGACAGTAACACTGGTTGCCACTTACAGAGCATGATTCAGAGTGCTAGCAATTACAGTCCTCCTTCCACACTTGCACGTCTGACTTTCACAAATTTGACTATTTGCAAGGCACATGAGTGTGTCCCCCCTTCCATTGTCTTTCTCCCATTCCCTTGCCTTTTGCTGGACATGGAGAAAGAAAGCAAGCATGTCTGGAGAAAAGACAAGGGAACGGTGGGGAGGCTTGCACGTACCTTCTTTTTCCCTTCTGGAGCTCCCCTCTCTCATTCCCTTGTTTTTTGCCCCAGTATGGAGAACAAAGGCTCATGTACCAGGGCAAGGAAATCGAGAGGAGCCTCAGATGGGAACAGGAGAGGGAGCACAGGGACGAGTTATTTGCATTTTTTCCATTTTCGCAAGGGTTCTGCACCCCAAATCCTCATGAAAGTGGAGGGATCACTGTATCTTAAAAGCATTCAATAGCTTTACTTCTTTCCATAAGAACCATCTCATTTCCTAATACACAATCTTCTTCCCATAGATGGTGGCCTCCAGATGTTTTGGACTGTAACTCCTACCATCCCTGCCCCAACCCCCGTTATGCTGGCTGGCCTGGCTGGTGGTAATCAAGCTTTTTAAAACCATCTGTGGCCACCGAGCTGAAGAAGACTGCTCTTACATCTGACAGTGAAATCTTTCTTTTTATCTCATCTAAAGGGAGAAACAACTGATGCTGATGAAAGAAAGGGTTTCCTCAATGGCCAAACCCAGATGATGCGATACCTTGTTCCAGTCAGTGTATTTGCCTCTCAATCCAGTTGCACTTTGGGGATTTTTTTCCCCCCTCTGTACCAGAAAGCTTTCTTTGTGGCTGCTCCCAGGGTGTGAAATACCTTCACAGCATTTAGCATAAACCAGCATGTGCTCCCAAGCTGGGGAACTCTTCCTCACAGTCTGGGAGCTTCTCTACTCTCTTTCTGCTTGCAGGAAAATACTTTTTCTTGTTTTCCCAGGCCTTTGACTATTCAATGCAGAACGTCTTTTAATTGGGGTGTGCTGTATTATCATCATCATCATCCTCACCTGTTTTTAACTATTTTAAAATTAATATTTTAATGTGATTTTTTTAAACTGTTGCATTATCCATTGTGTTAACTGAATTTTGTTTTAACTTACATTGTATGCCATTTTGGTATCCATACTGGGAGCAAGGCAGGAAAAATAAATAAGTCTTACAAACTTTTATATGGTGAACTTTATTTATGGGGTTTTGTCTACTAAGTTAGTTTTTATATAGTTTTATATTTTTCTTTCATTTAAGATCAATGTGGGCATCTCTAAGTAACATGGATATACTTATCAATGTCTAATTAATTAACCATCTTGGCTTAATAAGTCAACAGAAATGTAGAAGTCAAACACATCTGAAGTCCTTAAAGTCTCATAAGTCCCACCGATTACATTTCTATGGTAACCTATTTCATCTCCCTGGTGAAATTTTAACAATGCACCATATATAAGTAACAATGGGTTTGCACTACTTAGATGAAAATGCCAGCACATAAATGTCTTTGCAAGGATGCATCATCTTCCAGAAATTCAGAATGGGAGAAACTATAGCTACATGTTCCTTGGTGTTCACTTCCACCATAAATAAATCCCCTTCTCACATGCACACACAGTCTTGCATGCTGAATTGGCCATCTGCTTCCAGAATTCTAGCATGCATAAACAGGCTAATCCTTTTAGCCATATGTATGGTGGCCCTTCTCCAAATTCCATGCACTGAGCAGCATCCCTGAGAGGAAGGGCTGCAAAAGTAGCCTCACAAAAGGCTGGTCACCCACCATTAACTTCTCTTTCTGAAAAGGGAACACAGTAATGGAGACGGATCTCTTATTCAACCCCATCCAAAGTTTCTAAGTGCAGCAGAGGGCCTTGGCACTGGTCAGTCCTCACTTAATTTATACCCTGCCCTGTCCCAAGGGAACAGGGCAGGTGACAGACTTTTTCATCATTTAAAAAAAAAGCTTTAATATATCACAAAATGAATACACTCGCTAATGAGAAACTCGTCCTTTCTTGTCCTGATGGGATTCTAGCAGATTTACAGACTGCTTTCAGTTAAAGCTTTGACTACACTGTGTTTTTTTAAGCTACAGCTTGACATTATCTAATAAGAACACAAGGCATATACAGCAGCATTTCACAACCCACTGTCTTCCAGGGGATTTAACTACAACTCCCATAATCCCCAGCCAGCTTGCATTGATAAGGCATCAGGTTAGGGAAGGCTGATCTGCAGACCTGTCCAAGGATAATTTTTTTTAAAAAAAAAATTAGGTTATTAAAAGCAGTGTTAAAGTGACAGACTTTGCCAAAATTACAAATATCAATGAATATGTAAAAATAAAATTAAAATAAATTGCTAATAACGAATTCTATCCTGGTCTATTTAACATACATGAATCCACTATTTTCTAAATAAAAAGTAAAACAATGCAAAAAAGTAGCTTAATCTTGCTCCTAAATATATACATATACAGATAACGTAAATTAATACTTCAGCATTATCCCTCTTTGTTTGGGGAATCTGGGGAGGCTAAATACCCTGAAGTCATCAGAACCTGTCAGATTTTTGGAAGTTAAGCAAGGTCGGCTCTGTTTAGTACTTAAATGGGAGACTGCAAAAAATACCAGGTGCTATGGTTATATTTCAGGAACTGGCAAAACCACCTGTGAGTATTCCTTGTCTAAGAAAATCCTATGAAATTCATGGGGTCATCATAGGTTGACAGGTGATTTGAAAGCAAATACTGGACAGAGGGGCCTGAACTCTTTCCTCAGCAGAAGAACTATTTCGTTCTCTAAGTGAAAAATCTAAACAGTTTCAAACTCTGAGACTCAGCTTAGTTTTCTTAGAAAAAAAGGCCCCTCTGAACTCACTTTGGCCTCTCATTTGTATAAACTTTTAAGGGACCAGAGAATAGAATGAACTGGAAGATACAATTACTCAAAGTCAGACCAAGAGCTTGGTGATCATGCAGATAATTACAAGGTTTCCAGAACTTGGAAAATTTACTATAGTGAACTAAAAATCCTAGAATCTCCAAGCTAACAGATTGTAATTTTAAAAAATTAATTCATGTATTCAAAGAAGTAAATAACTTCCCAACTAGTGCATATCTCATAAAGCAGGAGCAGGAATCACACAGGTCTCTGGGTGTTATTGAACTGCAAGTCTCAGCTGCCCTTGCTCACATAGTCAAAGTTAAGGCACGCTGGGAATTGCAATCCAATACCATCTGGAGGGCGGCATGATTCTGCCAATGCCATGCAGTTTCTACGTAATGCCACTGGCTTCCAGCCTCTGTGCCCCTTTTCTTCTACCTTCCACACCAGCTTTAATGGTTCTTTTCCCAGCTGGTATACAGAGTTCCATGTTACATCCTAAGCGCAGAACATGCAATTTAATTTTCATCTGCTAATAAGTCTAAGAAATCACAGGACACACCATTTATGGGGCTAGGAAAGACTGTCCAAAATCATCCTTTCCACTAACTGCTAGCTGGTTATGTAAAGGGTTTAAAGCAGAAGGAGGTGAGAATTAGATTCTAGGTTTAACAGGCTCCATATGCTTATGGGAGCTACCATCCAACTTATTTATTTAGACAAAATACTTGGGGTCCAGCATAGAAACCCTGGGCAACCAGGAGCAAGGAATATGTTACACTCTAATTCCATGGACAAAAGCACTTCATATTCCTACATATAGATTAGATATATATTAGATTAGATAGTCTAATATAGATTAGTCTAATAATACCAACAACAATAAAAATAACAAGGAGAAGAAAGAGAAAATGTATCATGATCATCTCAAAACGCAAGTAGGAAAAAGTTCAGAAAAGGATAGCATTTTGCAGTTACTTGCGCATTTCTAGGACAAAACACACATACATACAAACATACGTATCAGAGCATCATGTCCCTGAAGACATCCAAATGAATTAAAAACAGAGTCCTCCTGGGGAGCTCATCTGCTTTCACTGAACATTTGCATCAGTGTCCAGTTTTTCTTTTCAAAAAGATGTATTATCACTTTCTTGACCGAGACTGAAAGATCCCACTTGAGCAACTTTCAAAATACATTATCATTGAGCATTGGCAGTCCTGTCCTTCCCCACTCTTTTGACAACACTCTTTTGCCCTCTGAGCAAAGGCTAAACCACATGTTACATGCAGCTGTGGTGCATCTTTTCTTGGTCTCTCCTTTTTAAAAAAAAACAGAAGGCACACAAAGCAGCCTGCAGGAGCTGTGAATTAACAGAAAAGTACAAGTGTTGACAGGGAAGGAGGACTACTTCCCTTTTCCCTTCCAGCTACTTTACTGCTCAAAATAGCCTCTCCAAGCTATTTTTCTCTACATGGCATGAAATACAAGAGATTAAGTTACTTTTATTTTTTTAAATGGTGTGTCTATGCATATGCATTCATGCACATGATCAGATTAAATCAATAGATCAATCAAGTAAACCTCCAATTGATTAATCAGCATGTACTAATTTTAATTACTGACTACAGTTGCTAGGAGTTACTGTCCAATAACTTCTGGAAGAGGGCCACATGATTCCAATCCCTGGTGTAAGGGGAGGACTTGGGACATCACTTCCATTTTACCTGCTCACTCCTGGCTGGACAACAGTACATGTGAAAGGGATCTAGGAGTCTTAGTAGACCACAAACTGAACATGAATCAGCAGTGTGATGCGGCAGTCAAGAAAGCCAACACAATTCTTAGTTGCATTAATAGGTGTATGGTGTCTAGATCAAGTAAAGTAATAGTACCACTTTGTTCTGCTTTGGTCAGACCTCATTTGGAATACCGTGTCCAGTTCTGAGCACCTCATTTCAAGAAGGACATTAAGAAGCTGGAACATATCCAGAAGAGGGTGACCAAAATGGTGAAGAATCTGGAAGCTAAGCCCTATGAGGAGCAGCTTAGAGAGCTGGGGATGCTTAGTCTGCAGAAAAGAAGGTTAAGAGGGGACATGATAACCATGTTTAAATATTTGAAGGGATGTCATGTCGAGAACAGAGCAGACTTGTTTTCTACTGCTCCAGAGACTAAGACAAGGAGCAATGGATTCAAAATACAGGAAAAGAGATTCCAGTAAAACTCAGGAAGACTTTCCTGATGTTCAGAGCTGTTCACCAGTGGAATATGCTGCCTCAGAGTGTGGCAGAGTCTCCTTCTTTGGAGGCTTTTAAGCAGAAGCTGGATGGCCATCTGCTGAGAGTGCTTTGATAGGTGTTCCTGCATAGCAAGAGGTTAGCTGCATGGCCTCTGGATGATTCTATGTTACCCACAATGTGTTTTTCAACACTTGTCCTGCAGTTGAAACTAGAGTCTGTAAAAACTACTGTTTCAGAGTACAAACCCCAGACACAGATATCCAAGCCAGCTGGATGATTTTGAAAGTTGTCCAAAGAAAGTAACTTTTGCAAGCTCTGGCTTGGAAAGAAAGAAAAAAGAGTGTGAGTGGGTAGATGAGTGGGTGGGAAAGAAGGATCCCTGACACAAGCTTTAATGCAAACAAAGAGGCAGCAAAGGATCCATTTTAAGAAAAGGGAGCTCTGTGTACACCAACTGTCTTTTTCAATGAAACATATGCTACAGGTAAGGAACACGGTTCACTTAATCATTAAGTGTTCCTCCAGATGCTGTCCTTGTAAAATGTCATAGTAAATCCAGGCTCTTCACTTCTCTCTGGCTGTGGATAATTTTCTGATAATGAATCGGGTGCAAACTGGAAATTTCATCTGGACAAGGCTGAATTATGAGGAATCCTGTGTCAAAGACAACTTCAAGGTGCCCTAGACTGAACCGAAAAACAGATGTCTTCCCTCATCTGCAAAAGACTTCAAAAAACTGGCAGTAATTCTTTCAGATCATGGAGACTAGGCAGTGCCAACTTAAGAGACCAAAAATAAGTGTCCCACTATCGAAGAGGCATCATGCTGGACAGTTAGTTTTGGGTAACTGCATGAAAACTTGCAGGGCAACAGTACCTCCCTCAATCTCCACTGGGAACCATGACAAACCTCTTCTATCTCATACAATTGCTGCCTCTGATCTTCCCAGTAGGGCCTTTAGAATTTGAAAACAACAATGGATTTAGAGTGCTGCAAGACATAGTGATGCCCAGTAACTCAGACAGCTTTAAGCAGAGTAGATACATCGAGGACAAGTCTATCAATAGCTACCAGTAGCTGTGATTGTATTGGACCTCCAGATTCAGTGACAGTTCGCCACTAAATATTAGCTGTAGAGGAACATGATCTGTAGAGTCCTACTTCCTTCATGCCCTGCCTGTGGGTTTTGCAGAGGCATCTGGATGACCACTGTGAAAAACACAATGTCAGGTTTGGTAGGCTTTGGATATTTTTTAGCACAGTTCTTCTTATATTCTTACTAATTCAGCAAACGAACATAGATCATTGTGAGGAACTTCTGCCTGAGAGCACATTACGCTGGCATCCAAACAGTTGCAACTTTAATCTGGCCCAACTCAATGTACTGTTTTTAATGGATAACCCCCTGAACAGTCTGAGATCCTTGCTGTGTGTGCACACAGATACACAAAGGCACACTGTGTGGAGGGGCAGATTTGGGGCAGATGTGTGGCAATGCAGATTACTCCTTTTGCCTTGAAGCTGCTTTGAGGCTCATTTTGGGAGAAAGGCACAAAATAAATTCAATAAATAAGTAAATATATTTAGGGGGATAGCAAGCTATTTTGAAGCAAATAGCACAGCAGCATCTGGACTACATTATACTACACACTAGTCTTGTTATAGGATGATGTTACAGGATAATGTTTTCATCAGCAAGTTTAATGGCACCTGGTGGCTACGAATCAAGAGTGGCAGTTGGTGGCTCCCAAAGTAGCGAAATAAATCCATTACAGGGTATAATCCAAACTTTAAAAAGAGCCATCTAAGGTGCTGAGAGAGCCAGCATAGTATTGTAGTTTAAGCACTGGACTACAACTCCAGAGACCAGACTTCGATTCCCCACCTTGGGCATGTCAGATACTCTGAGTCCCAGAAAACCCCCATGATAGGTTTGTCTTAGGGTTGCTATATGTCAGACAACAACACGAAAATGCAAATATATTCTTTTTTAATTGACTATTTTAAAATATAAATATAAAAGAACATATAAGGAGAAAAATACACAGCTACTAACTAGACAAACAAACTACCTAAACATAATAACAAACACCAGAAGGGCAAAAACACATGGCTTCCAACTCCCCAGAAAACAATGATAGATAACTTATATGATTACTTGATATTACTTACTGATTATATGATATATGATTACTTAATGTACTTTCACAGAGTTCAATAAAATACCTATAACTATATAATCTTAGTCTTAATCTACAAAACTGATTATATAAAACTTAGCTACATTTATAGTTGTAATTCCACTTTTACTTGTTAAGGGCAGTAATCCTACAATAGAAAAACGCAAATATAAATTCTGAGTGTGCTGTAAATTTGTTTAGAATATAATACACAGAATATAATACAATATCATGTGTTTTGATTTAGCAAACCTATACTTTACAATGACCATCTTCTACTGATGTACTATGCAAGAGAGATTACATTTAAAGACTGCAAACCTTTAGCAGAAGGGCCTTTGAGAGCTGGGCCTATCTTTCCTGTCAATTTTCCTTTGAATTCTCTCACACAACTGGGAGGCATTAATGGTAAAGACAGCTCATATCCATGAGAAGAGAAGAATAAGCTAGAAGAGAAAGAGAACTGGCCATCTGCTCTGACATACTTCACATATTCTTCAAACAACCTTAAGAAAACCAGTGACCCTGACTCAATCCAAGCAGTGGCCCTGCTCAATTCAGCAGAGTTCCTCCCATTCCCAGCTTTCCTGGCAAGTAAAAAGGCCGTAAGAATATTTGGAAGAAGACAGATTTTTTTAAAAAAAAGAGGTAAAGGTAAAAGAAAGCAGTGGAAGAATTTCTTCAGTTCAACAATAACGTTTGAGCAAAAATGTCAAGGACCTATTTGCACATTCTGAAATTTTGCTTTAACCTGCAGAGAGAACAAAACTTTGGTACGATCTTCAAGGGAGGGAAAAAAAAGAATTATTTGAAAAGTTAACCCCATGAACCACATTAATCCTCCTTTTGAACGGAAAGAATCACCATTTGGGGAAAGTTTTACTTTAAAAAAAATGTTAATGTGCCAAAGGAGCATGAACTGAAACAGTGACAAATCTTTTTCTTCTACATGGTAATAAAGCTGTTACTCCCTTATCCAAAAAGATTGTTCTAAAGAAGTTTCAGCAATGAGTTCACAATGAAAGGCTCTCTTGAGATGAAACAAAATATGGCGACTATGCTCAAGGCTTCCCCTGCCTCTCTGATGACCTCGACTGAATGGCATTTTAAGAAAAAGGAGTCTGAATAGAGATGGGAGAGTGTGAGGAATTTGAAGGGGGCACTGCAGCAAGGAAAAGGGCACCCTAGAATTTATCTGCCTCTGCATTATCACTATCAAACAGGCTAGGCAGTTCTAAATGCTTCATGTTTCTATTCATAGGAACACAGGAAGCTGCTCTGCAGCAGGTCAAAAAAAAAACTTTTCTGAGTTCCGTAAAATTCCATAAATTTAGGTAATTATAACTTATCAGAACATCAATTTCAATTACAGGTAAGGTTTTTTTTAACACAGACTAGCTGTCAAACTGTTTCATCCAACACAGCATAACAACCTGAAAGTGTTCTCTCCTTAAAATGTTTCCAAGAACACAAAATATCCATTTTTTTTCCACCAAAAAGAGGGGGGAAACCCACAAACAGCCTACTAATAGCAACTGCTGCCTTATGTAAGGGCTAAAAGTTAAAGAAAGAATTTTTACACGTACTTTCTCAGCTGAAAGAGCAAGGCATTTGGTCAGAAAGAAATAAGACAAGCACCTCAAAAGGTTAAATACTGCAAGAGACCAGAAGTTTTCCCGGCTGCACCTGAAATCAATTTATTAACTGACATGAACACTCCATGGGCACCTATAAGCCAAAACACAACTGAACCCTGCTGCACAAAATAAGCCATCTTGCTAAAAGAACTCTTACAGGAATTTTTCTCTTCCTACCCATTCTAGTAGTTTGAAGTGGTGAAGGGGGAAAAAAATCTCTTCCCAATGGTATGAACAAAATTTCATACTCCTCTCTTCTGAAATACCCATGCTGTGAACTTGTAAATCACTGTTTATTAACTAAACCATTCATCCTGTTTTCCTGTTGCAAAGACAACTATGGCAATCATAACCCAGCATTGTACTGGCACATTAAACAAAACCCTACTTCCCTTCCCCTCACTCAAAAACCAGCTCCAACAGGCTTCCCAACCTTCTAGAGCATGTTTGCAAGGAGCGTTAGCCTACTTTTTATTTAGTTGACAGATTCAGTTCAATTAGCAGGTATCATCAGTTAGATTACGGACAATAATAGTAAAAGTTTTTATAAAAGAAATACAACTAAAAGGTCAAAATAGTGAACAGACACCCACTTTCTGTCCAAGAACCCACAATATCAGCACAGTTGCATCTTGTGCAACAGTCAGTCTCCACATCTTTCTGAAACTATCAAAAGAAAAGTACGGTTAGAACCAGTCTAGGTTTCCCTTGGAAAAGCATTTCACAATTGTCGTGCCACAATGAAAAAGCCTTGTCTTGCCTTCCAGTTCACTGAGTCTCGGGTTTTTTTATTATTATTATTTATTTGTATCCCACCTCTCCATATGGATCGAGGTGGCGAACAACTTACAAATAGGATGTATTTCTATACATGCCCCCAACAAGCTGGGTGCTCATTTTACCGACCTGCGGAAGGATGGAAGGCTGAGTCAACCTGAGGCCCGGCAGGATCGAACTCACAACCTTGTGGCTTACAGTACTGGCATTTAACCACTGCGCCACCAGGAACGTTGTGCAAGACTTCCGGTGCTGATCTGAGCATTCAGGGAAGCACATCTGAGAAGCAGCAGTTCTTCAGGCATTTAGTTCTTATACCAGCAGTGGGGAAAGTGCTGCTCATGGGCTCCATGAACCCCATTTCTGTGGCTGCCTGGCAGTCCTTGGAAGCCCTCCCAAGCATCTGCTCCATGTTAAATTTTTGGCACATTGTTTTGGGCATTTCTCCAAACTGAACCAGAACACCTCCAAGAAACTTCTAAGCCCATCTGGGTCCTTTCCCCTTCCCAAGACAGTTTTGAGTGCTGGAGGGGAGGGATTGCAGAAGGAAAAATTGGTTCTTTAGGACTTTAAATGGTCAAGACCAGCACTAGACAAGAACAAGATTCAGCTGTCTCACCCTCCATGCTGAAGTCTACAACATCCTTTGAAACAGATGCATTTAATTTGTTGATGGGGCTGCTACTTTTGTTCAAAGTTCACCACTGTAGCCTCTGGCAAGGAATGCTTAATTTTAAAAACAGGGAGGAGTAGGAGGAAGGGACAGCAGTAGCATCTTATCAAATCACACTGGATATCTTTGGCTCTTTTGCAGAAACAGCATCCAGATACTCAGCACTTCTTCCATGTCTTCTTGGCTGCGAAGTCCCTGCCGAAGTGAGCTGCAGCCAATTCACCCCAAGCCAAAGTGAACTGGCACATCTCACTGTACACACACGCCCTCCCCTGTCAAAGCACTTGCAACGCCTAAGTGTTTTCTTTGGCTGATCCAACAGACTGGCCTTACTATTTCTGTGGGCTTTCCAAGGACAGCAAAAAACAGAGTGATGACAATCTTAAAGAAGAGTATGATTAAAATGTACACATGTTGAGCAGGAGCGTTCAGCACAAACTTCTTATGTTTTCACTTACTGGGAGCAGAAAAGATGTATCCGCCAGCAACCCAATAAGCACAGGCAGATTTGTATAAAAGGTATAGCAAAGAGGCACCTTTAAGTAATTACTGAATGTGGGAAAAACATGAACCACTTGAACCACACCACATCTACAAGGATGTGCATGTGTGTGTATATAATGTGGTCCCCCCCAAAAAAAAAAAACATTTTTAAAGAAAGTGTTTTAAATCACAGCATCTGTGCTTTTTCACTGGATTTTAAAATAAACAAGTGAACAGAACCCCCTTCTCTGCCTTCCAAATGCTCTGATTCCTTACATGGGGAAATACATATTATTATTCTTGTTTGTGGTTCTGTGTACCCCTCTCCCCACCTTCAACACTGTCTTAAAGAATTATTAAATCAAAGTGCATATGTGTGCGGCAGCGTTTAATCCCTCACATGCCTCCCGGCTTGGAACAACTCTATGATGCCACTTCTCCATATCCTCCAACACTTCACAAATGAAAACCAGAAGACGTGTGTAGCAAGGCAACATCATAATGTAGTCAAAAGGGCAAAAGTTATCAATGAGGAAAAACACGCAAGCTAAGAGAGGCTGCAGCAATTTGCTTTTGTCTGAGTCTACTGGACAAGGGCAAGATTTCACCTCTCCCCTGAAGCGTGAACTCAGTGCAAACTACTTTTGCACAGTTTGCAGCAACTGAAGTAAGCTAAGGACAAATTAGGAAAGTGGAAGGAAGTGGGAGAAACTGGGATATTTTAAAAACAGCTGAAAAAGTGGGATGACAGAGGATTAATCAGGACTGTCTTGCCCCACTAGGATAGTTGGAGAGTATATTCCTTTCATATTTACACCTTACCACAATGCTGCCTAACATAGTTCCTTCTCCAGATCTGTCAGTTATTTATTTATTAAAACTTTATCCTGCCTCTCTGCTAAATCAAGGCAATTAACAATAAAAAAATGCAGATTAAACATGCCATCTTGATTAAAATTTAACAAATAGATTAAAAGCCCATTTAAACAAAGGGGAAAAAACATTGAAAACCAGCACCTTTCAACACAGACCAGCTTAAAGGCAGAAGACTTGTCAACAAACATACAACATACAAACATAGCTAGCCAACCAAACTAGTCTCTCTCAGCAGGGATTTCCACAGTCTCCCTGGCATCAATCACCACTGAGAAGGACTTCTCTCTCATCCCCACCACTTGTGTCTTTTTGATGGTAGTGGAACCAAGAGAAAGAACTCTCCACTAAGCTCTTGAAATCCAGACAGGCTCATATGGAAGCATACAGTATTTCAAATACTTTGGTCCCAAGTTGTTTGAGAGCTTTACAGATCATGGTGAGCACTTTGAATTGCTTCCAGAAACAGAGCAGCAGCCAACGTGGAGCCAAGTCAATGGGGGAGTCATGCTTTCTCTGTAATTAGCCCTGGTCAACAATATGCCTGTAGTACTCTGGACCAGTTGAAGATGTCAGATATTCTTCAGAGACAGTACAATATAGAATTTATTACAGATATCTAAACAGAATGTAGTTGAGGCACATGTCATATGACCAGTCCAACATCTCCACTTAACAGAAACAGCCGGCACAGTAGCATCACCAGGTACCATCAAAATGGAGACACCTAGATTCATAGTTGAATCCAGGTGTACACCCAAACCAGAACCAGCGTCCTCAAGGGGTGCATGACTCTATCCAGCATAGGCTAAATACCTGTTCCATGACTTGTCTTTCATCTGACCAGAGGCACTTCTCTCTTGTCTGGATTAAGATGCAGTTTGTTCACTTTCTTCTTCTCCACTATCAATTTAGAATAAGAACACATGCCTTGGATTTAAATGGAAAGGGGAGACTGAACTGGATGTTATCAGCACCTCAGTGGCACTAAACCACAAATCCAGAGGCAGCTGCTTCAGCTGTTTGGTATATGTGTCAAACAGCCCTTGAGACAAGATGGAATCTTGGGCGATACTATAAGGCATGGGTGAGAAATATGCATCCCTCCAGATGTCAATGAACATCATTTCCCAGAATGCCTCACCACTTGCTATGCTGGAGAGGGCTACTGGGAGTTCCAGTTCAACAACATAGGGATGGTCACACAAATTCTGCCCTTACCACCACCACCACCACCACCACCACACTATAGTGTAACTGCTATGGTGTCAATTTGGAATCCTCCAGTAACATCCTCTGGTATCTCTTCTCTTACCATAAAAAAATACCTCCAAGCATCATGCTAGACAGACAACTCAAGAGGATGCCATCAACAAAAGTATCTAAAGTTGGGAGATCTGGAAGACCCACCAGGGCAATTCTCCTTCTATCTAGTTCCTAGCATAGATGCTCTATCAAGAGGACCAAAGCAGTCCCTGTTCCCCACCTCCTGTTACCCTTTATTTTAAAAAATAAATGGAAATATCAGGGATTGAACCTGCATGCAAAGCATATGCTCCAACACTAATTGCTCTCTCCCACCAAACACGTGATACCTCTTTTTAGTTTTCCTTCACTGTTATCCCAGTTCTTTTACATCTAGCAAGAACTCTTTTGTCCTTGCCTTTAAAGCTCCCATGACCCTGGCCCACCCTATCATTCAGCTTTGTTTCTTTTTATTGCCCTACCCATGGCCTCTGCTCCCATTTAAGTCTTTGCATTTTCTGTGTGGCCTTTGGCTTAATCCTCATTCCCAGCTACAACCTGCTTCTTAACACATGTAGCTGCCTTTCCTGGTATTCATCCAACCCACTGCTTCTTCTTTCCCTCCTTCTCTTCTTTCCTCCATTATGCTTTTCAGATTGTAAATCCTAAACTAAAAGAATGTAAATTGCTTGACTGTGAGAACTTCTCTATGCTTGCTTATGCAACTCTGCACCAGAGCCAAATATACATTGATGGTATTGGCCACAGTGAAATAACAACAATAATTGTTGCAACCATCAACAACAAAAAATATGAATAAATAACTCTCAAAGCTGACACTTTCTCTCCAGTCTTTATTCACAAGAGCATTTTGCAGTTGAAAAGTTTCTTCTATTTGAGCACTGGCAGCCAAAAACTCCAATGTCAGTAGGAGAACTGTTTACACAAAATTTCAGTCTAAACGTTAAAGGAGACACCCAGGATGCTGAACCTACTTTACAGTTCAAAACCCTGGACAGCTCCTTTAGAGGTCAAACTAAAACCCAGAACAGATTTATCATTCCACTGATATCAGAGCCACCACGGCTGGCAAGGTTTTTACCATTCACAGAATTTTACCAGAGAGGGGGTGTTAAGGGCAAACATTCTCTTCTTCTTTTCATAAATCTCCCATATTTGTCATGTAACAGCTGCATGATTCCTTTTGACTGGTTATGCTAGGAACAATTTTACCTGGAAGCTCTGCACACTTATATGTGTGCCTATACACACATAAAACACAGCAGAGTGCCTTCTCTCTTTCTTATTGCCTGAAGGCCATTCCCTGAACTAATTCCATTCAGCCAGTTAACGGTTACAATGCTACAGCTGCACAGTGCTGTTAATTCTTTCCTTAAGCCAAATCTTCACCTCCAAAGAGTTGGCTTGACCTCTGTCCTTGCCCCTGTGCCTAACAGTTGAAAGCTGGCAGGTGGTCCAGCTTTAGCTGGTTCAGGAAAGGTTAAATGCAAAAAAATAAAAGAGGGGATCCACATTAGGAGATAGTTTTATGAAGAACAAAAGGCTCTGGTATTGCCTGTAAGCCACTCCCTGTGAAAACCAACATTTCTTCTGGCTTACCCAATCATGGTATTAAAAGCACCACAGTCAACCCACTTCTTACAAAACAGACTCCAAATCCCCTATTTTAGGCAACTAGAAACAATATTACATTAGAACAGCGGTTCTTAACCTGGGGTCCGTAGACCCCTGGGGTCTGCAATATCCTCACAGGGGTTCCATGAAGCCTTGAGGGCTGTCCAGCCAGTCTCTTCCCCAGCTAGTAGGAACCAAGGCAAAGGCAAGCAAATTGGCTGAGCCTGCACATTACTGCTCAGTGCACTCTAGTCATAAACTGGCAGGATAAAAGCAGGATAACGCAGGATAAAAGTCTTCCCTCCCACTCCAGTGCCTCCGAGGGAAGCGTGCATTTACTTGTTTCTCCCTATCTGAAGACCAGGTTCATGGTGCTGAAAAACTGAGCTGTCCTTAGCTGGCCAGGCAATGGCTGTGGAGGAGGAGGAGGAACAGATAAAAGCATGGAAAAATTATTACCTTGGGGACTTCTAGGGGCCATAGAAATGCCCCTGAGGAGTTCATTCAACCCAAGGGCTGCACTTTATCCAACCTGCAACAGATAGCGCTTCAAAGCTATTCAAAATGCTCTTCTAGCAAGAAAAATTCAAAACAGGCCACTTCATCTGCAGATTAGACGAATAACAACAGTACATTTAAAGACTAACATAAGTGGTGCATAATGGCTTGGCTCCTAAATTATACCTTTTGTTTGTATAATGGTATGTGTGATTTCCGTTCTTCTTTCCATTTGCAATCCCTCCACACTGGATTCCAAAATATCCTCCAAGTTATTTCAGACCCCACCCACCCCAAAAAAGGGAAAGATGGAACCGAAGAGAAAAGAGCCCTATTCTGTGACTATGAATTCCATTCTGTTAGGAAGCGAGGCAGTTAAGTGTTGTATACATTGCATAAAGCATTAATGTTCAAGACAGAACACGTGCAACACTCAGATCACATGCAATGATGCTCCTTTCCTTCTACAGGTCACTCAATCTAGGGAAATATTAAAAGGTTAAAGTAAACACAAGAAGGAAGAAAGCCTACATTTTTAAAGAAGCAGAAAGGGGACATTTCACCATTGTAATTCCCCTCTCCCCCGCCACTTTAACCTACTGCCATCATGTCACAGGCTGGCATTTGATCCCTTGGCTTCTTTCATTTATTCTTGTCAAGACTATCCATCATTGATTTTGTTTTCTGAGGCAAAGGGGACCAGATTGTCACTGGCTTCTTAGTTTCCCACACCCACATCCTGGCTTGCCAGCTCTAATCTCCAAACAAGAGCAGACCCTGCCCTTCATACAAGCCCCGACCTTTGTCTGGGCTCAAAAGAGGCTCCTTTGACCTTTAACACACATGGAATTTCACTGATGGAAATTCCATTCCCAAAACATCTGACCCCCAAAGCTGCTGCAGACAAGGTCAGTACCCTACAGTCACAGATATAACTCCACGTAGGAAGCAACCAATGTGTGCACCATCTGGGCATATTCACACACAGGATGAGCACAAATACGCACACATCTGTTTGGCTCCTTGCACATGCAAAAGAAAGCTTCATTTGGCAGTGAGTTGCCACTACTCCTTCAATCGAAAAAAAAACAAACAGGCAAGCAGGCAGGCAGGATGATCAGAGCTTGCAAAAGCAACCTCTTACACTAAGCCTCTCTGAATATTTCAGCTAAGAAGACCATTGGCCATGCTGGTTCTAGGGGGAAGGGGCGGCGGGGTGTAGTCCAAAAAAGTAATTGTCCAAAACCTAGTTTTCCTAAAATCTAGTTTCAAGTGCTGAAACGTATTTTGCAAGTAATATCCTGGTGTGTGAGAAAGTGTCAGAAGGTGATCCTTCATATCTTCTCCATATGGGTGGGAATCATGCATTAATCCAGAGATGGGAATCATGTGTCACTCCTGATATTGTAGAACCATGAAAAGGAAGAAGTTTGTCAAGGTACTTTTGGGGGTCCAAAAGGAATGTTTTTTAAAGGAATGTTTCCAAGCCCTGGGCAGGACATATTTTCAAGGGGAGTTACTTTTCTTTTGCTAATGGACCTAAGCTTGGATTACCTGGATGTGGAGGCAGAGATGACAAGCAGCTATACTTCAAGTGATTGGCCTGTGGGGCTGCCTTTCACTTGTTAAATTTGTATGGGCCTATTTGGAATCCACACAGAAAGTGTGTGTTGGATAAAGTGGCTTTCATTCTCTGCCTCATATTTTATTGATGGATTTATTTCTGTCTAGAAGGGAACAGTTAACCAAAAAAACCCACTCCACTTCCCACCAAGAGTATTTAAAAAAGAAATCCTTGCTTCTTTTGTTATAGAGCTTTCATTGTATTTAATATCAAAGAAACATCAGCCATTAAAATAGTTCAAGTGAATTGTTACAAGGTTCACGTGTCATTGACTTTGCACCTAAAATATGTCAGAAGCCTATTTTCTAGTTAAAAAAAGAAAGATATATAAAAAGAAATTCAAGTAACAAAATAATCATTTCCAAGCATTTAATGGAAAGCTGATGAAGGTTTCTGCGTATTAAAAATCACTACAATGATTACAAATCTCTGCAAAGGAAAAGACAATTGTGAAAACAAGACTTGTTTCCCCTTATATGAAAACTGACCTTTAAACCACATATTGAACAACACATGGTTAAGAACTATGGAATTTGCAACCACAAAGCATGGTGATCGTTACCAGATTGAGCAAGCTTTTAAAAAGGCAATTAGACAAATTTGTTTCCAGCTTGTATATACCATGGCTATGAGCAGAACTTGGGAAGTTACTTTTTTGAACTAAAACTCCCAGGATCTCCTAACAGCACGGCTAGCTGGTGGAATTAAGGAGGCTATAATCCCCCAAAAGAAACTTTGGTTATATGATATTTTATGGGTTGGAAAAGTGGAGCCCACTAGCTCCACATGACTCCTCAGCTGCTTTGCTCAGTCCCCCAAGCCCTTCCCAACCCGTTATTCCCCAACTTTAAAAAAAAAAAAACTGATGAGAGGCTCAGAACTACCAGAAAAACAGGTAACCTATCAAAAAAAATGCAGTTTGGCTCCCTTTCCTCCATACTGCTCCCCAAAAGAAAAACTTCCTCTACAAAGGCCATATTTTGGCCAAAAAAACAAAACAAAAACCAACAGTGTTTTTGACATAACTCCTGGTTGTGTCTAGAGAGTACTGCAACCTGGGGAGGAGCATGGGGTGATATCCATCCCTCTACACACACAACATCCAAAAACAACACACTTCTGGATAGATCCTGATGGGAATCCACAGCTTCACAGCATGTTGCTGCATCCATGTTCTTATTATGGGCTTCCCACTGTTGTTGTTATGTGCTGTCAAATTAGCTTTGCTTTATGGCAACCTTATGGAAGAGAGACCACCAAGACACACTCTGTTATTAACAGCCTTGCTGAGATCTTGCATAGCTGCCAGCTTGATGTAGTGGACTGAGTGTTGCACTCTGGGAGACCAGCAGTCTAATTCTTGCTTGGCCATGAAAAACCAGTGGCTGATCTGGGCAAGTCACACTCTCTCAGCCTTTGGGAAAAGCAATAGCAAACCTCTTGTGAGCAAATTCGGACAAGAAAACCCCATAACAGGTTTGCATTATGGTCACAATAAGTCAGAAACAACTTGAAGTCACACAGCAACAAAGGTCTTATATACCCAAGGCTGTGCATTCCACTTGTTGTTTTCTGCCTTTAAGTAATTTCTGACTAATGGTGGTCCTAAGGTGAACCCACCATGGTGTTTTCTTGGCAAGATCTGTTCAGAGGGTGTTTAAGTTCAGGTAATCTTGGTTCCATCACTGCAATATAGCAGAATCTTGAGGATACCATTGCCAGGATTACATCTAGTTGCCTATTAGCTCTTCATCTCAGAACTTAGAACCTGAAACGGCATTTGACTTCTAAGATATCTCTAGGTTTTAATTCTAGGAAGAACAAGGTTGTAAAGTGTTTCTCCTTATGGCTCAAAAAAGAAGAAAACCACACTTTCTCATACTTGCATCCTGAAAAGAGGGTGTTACCAGCTCAGAGCTGAGAAAGCACAGGAAGCCTCGGTCAAGGTTGGTAAAGTTCAAGAAGGACAAGACTTTGGTTTCCCCATGCAGCTTTTTCCTTCCCACCCCAACATGGGCTGTTTCTCGCATCTCTGTGTCCTCAGTTACCCTTCAGTGTCCCTGGAGAGGATACACCTTACGTCAGCCTTTCAAATAAGTCTTACTAGCTAGCTTTCCCACACATATCGGTGCTGTTCATCTGCAACACATCAATGGCCTTAAAACAAAAATAGAACAACTATTTCTTCCTGTTTACGAATCTTCCCTTCTGCTTAGACTGAAGGTATTTCTTTTAAAAAAAAAGAAAAAAAAAGCTTGCCTATTTACAGCCTGCTGGAGTTTATCTTGACATAAAAATTCTAAGATCGGGAAGCCAGTATCAGGATTTGAGGACTGTTTATATATTAGCATACAACTGCTTTGCTTTCCAATCCTTCCTCCTTTTGCTGCCCATGCTTGTAGCTTGCAAAATCACATAGTTAACATGTTTAGGCCATTATCACAAAGCAGAGCTGGTGTTGGTGGTGGGGAGGGAGAAATCCATGCAGAAGGTGGGGGGGGCACTGCACACCTCTGATGCTATCTAACAAACCAGAGAGAAAAGACGATCTTATTCACGCCTCTCCTCCCGATGCTTACCTCAGAAACACTCATCTTTGCAGAAGCAGCCTTGCGCTGCTTGGCGGGTGGCCAGCTGGAAACCAAAAGGGGCTTTCCTTTTCCTGCTGCTCACCCTCATTCAAGAGCTTCTTTCTCTGTACACAGTGCTATTTATAGCTGCTGGCAAGACACCAGCCACAGTTCAGCCACAGAGCCACTGATCTCTCTCCTCTCTCTCTCTCTCTCTCTCTCACACACACACACTTAGTCTATGTTATTGCCTTGTAATGAACAGCATGACACATGTATAAATGAGATACAAGCAGCAAAACGTCCAGAGAGGGTATCACTTATTTTTATTTTAAGGGAGTGGAGAAAGCAGAGGTGGAGGCAAACACACAGCCCAATTGTGGGTGTTTATATAGATGGGAGCACTGAAACAGTTACCAGGGAGTGTGCAGTACCAATTCAGCTTCCTGCTTTCCCTCCAGAATCATAACCCCTAGATTTTTGAATAAGATACAGCCATCTATTTACTAAACAGAGAATAATAAATTGGAGAGTGGATGAGGGTTGGTGATGAAATTGTATGCCTGGATACTATAGCATGTAAAAATAAACAAACAGATCTTTCTGTACAGAATGGATGGAATTGAGCAACGTAGAAGCTTTTGGTATCATTACAGCTGGCCCTCCACATCTGCGAGTTCCACTTTCACAGATCTGATTATCTGCAAATTTCTCCAACCTCTGCCTCCACCCCATCTTGGGTGCTTCTTCTCAGAGGGAACCCTTCCTTCGTGGCAGCTCTGATCAGGCTGCACAGCCGTTTAAAAACTCACCTCCTCCTCCCCTACCAGCAGCTGCCTCGGCAGCTAAGGATGGCTTGCAGCCCCATCTCTCAGCACCCCAAGTCTTCTCCCAATGGCCCCCCACACTCAAGGAAGGAGATGTATGAAGGACAGGAAGTGTAGGGCCACCATGCCGACTCACCTCCCTTTCTCCTTTCCTTGAACTAGTTTGGACCCCGAGTGCCCATTTTCCCCACCATGGCTCGGCCTCCTTCACACACATACACCCGTTATGATATTTGTGATTTTTCCACTTTTGCAGGGATCCTACAACCCTAACCCTAGTGAATGTGGAAGGCTGACTGTATTAACTTTCAACATCCAAGAAGTTCAAAACAGGCAAGTCTCCCCCTACTCCCCTCCAAGGACTATACCACGTAAGCATGCAACTCTACACTATACTACATTTTGAAAGTGTTCTGTCATAAGTATGTGCTGGAACAGACCTACAACTTGCTGCGTCATGGTTCACTTCACACTACCTCACCCCCATCCCTAGCAAAATTATGCAAAATATTCACAGTTCATTTCACATAATATGTACAGGTGATAAAACTTAACTCTGCTCAGCGGAAAAAAAAAATTGGGTTTTCTTTGTATGTTCAGAAGCCCTGAATATACTCTTAAGATTGCTTAGCCAACAGAGAGGTTTTGTTTTGCAACTCATACTCCTCCTCTGCCTATTTTCTGTAAAGTGTAAATGCATTCAAAAGAACACCTTACAAGTCATTTCCTATTGTGCATTGTAATTATCTGTTATAATAGGGAATAAAGGCTTAATTAGCTTTCAAGCTGCAGATATGATTTAATTAGCTTTCAAGTTCTGCACAGAACACCTGTCTAGGTGAAACCAAAGCTCCTTCCATTTTGTAAGGAAGGTCAGAACTCACAGATTTGCAACCATAAATGTCTGTACGCAATTGGATTTTAAAACTTGAGGATACTTTCCTCACTGGTTTAATTAACATCAGCTTTATGAACAGAAAACTAGAGTCAAGTTTTTCCCTCCTATGTGTAGCTGCTCTGCATTCCAGATATTGAACAACAACAACAAAAAGATACCTGCAAGCTGCTGTGTTCTCTGGAC
Organism: Ctenosaura bakeri; assembly: GCA_948474755.1. Lineage (NCBI taxonomy): Eukaryota > Metazoa > Chordata > Lepidosauria > Squamata > Iguanidae > Ctenosaura > Ctenosaura bakeri. Next base: position 765,435 of record CAOLHI010000157.1, read on the forward strand.
AGCAGTGTGTGCTGCTTAATGTTACAAGCAGCAGCAATGAGATGATTTAGCATTGGCAGGTGAAGTAGATAATGCCCTAAATGATTCCCATACTGGCAGCAGCAGGCTTACACGGCATACTTAAATGCCTTCTTGTAGCATGTGTACGGGCCTGCTTTGGGAAAATGTGCTCAGCTCATGCTTGTTTATCTATATATTTGCTTGCAATTCCTGAGAAAGGGTGGCCATGCTATTATTGTGCTTTTAACAACACCCCAATAACATACCAATTAACAAGCACAGCTTTTTCAAAATGATGTATTTCTTCAGAGCACTTATTAAAACTCTGGCTACTATTCAGGAATGGGGTGATGCTATGCTGCTGGTCATGATGGCAATTTGCATCCTATTTTCTGGCCCTGGGCTTTGCAAGGAGCTGACAGGGAAACCCCTGATGCTAGTAATCCAGGGCTTTCCAAATGGTGTGCTGCGACACATTAATGTGTTGCCTGACGTGTGTAGGTGTGTCGCCTACAATCTTGGAAATGTATGCTCTTATTTATATGAAAAATATATGAAAGGTTTTCATGAGATATGCTGTATCCCCATACATTTTGTTATAACAATTTATGTATGTGTCTGTATCTCTTACAAGGGGTTAGCCGAACCTCCGGCTTGCTAGTAAAACTGAATTACCATGTCACAAAATGATGCATGTCTAAAATAATGTGTCGCCAACATGAAAAGTTTAGAAACCTCTGTAGTAATCAAATGTTAGAAAGCCCTGGCAAGCAGGTACCTCTTCATTTAAAGAAAAGGAAAAAAAAACTGCTCAACAAACCACTTCCCCAAACCAACAAAATCTTAATTTTGTTTTTTTGTTTTTGTTTTTTTGTGTAACTGGGGAAACTGAAACAGTAATAAAGTTTTGGGTCAAGGGAACTTGCAGGTCAAGGGAAGTGTCTAGGAGGTCAAGGGAAGTGATACTACCAGTCTATTCTGCTTTGATCAGACCACACCTGGAATACTGTGTCCAATTCTGGACACCACAGTTTAGGAAGAATATTGACAAGCTGGAATGTGTCCAGAAGAAGGGGACCAAAATGGGAGAAGATCTGGAAATCATGACCTATGAGGAGCAGTTTAGGGAGCTGGGTATGTCTAGCCTGAAGAAGAGAAAGTTAAGAGTCGCCATGATAGCCATGTTTAAATATTTGAAGGGAATGTCATGAGGATGGAACAAGCCTGTTTTCTGCTGCTCCAGAGACTAGGATATGGAACAATGACTTTAAACTTCAGGAAAAAAGATTCCATCTAAACATTAGGAAGAATTTTCTGATGGTAAGAGCACTCGAACAGTGGAATATACTGCCTCAGAGTGTGGTGGAGTCTCTTTCTTTGGAAATTTTTAAACAGAGGTGGGATGGCTATCTGTTGGAAATGCCTTGATGGTGGATTCTTGCGTGGCAAGGGGTTGGACTTGATGGCCCCTGTAGTCTCTTTCAGCTTTATGATTCTATGATTCGATTACTTTTAATTAGAGTCTCTTTACAGTGTTTTAAAAGATAACGAGTTGATACCATGTGTTGGACCTTCCTCCTCTCCCCTGTCGAAAGTGCTTCTTGTAATTTAAGATACTCCTTTTTATTTATTTTTAAGAAACAGAGCTTAATGAAATCAGATATGCATCATCCACTTGTTAAATGTGTCTTGCAAACAAACTGCTACCTAAAATCCATTCACTGAAGCGGCTCCTTGTGAATTTTTGCCTTGTTCCCTTTCAACAAGGAAAACAAGTTTCATTCCCTCCAATATCCTACAGTTGTTACCTATACCACAAAAAGTTCTCATGAGGTATGAAAAATTCCCCTTATATTGGCTTGCAAACATATTGAAACCAAGAGAAAATGATCCACAGAAGCCACAAGACGAACATGAGCTATAGAGAGAAACAGATAAGACCTCCAAGCTCCAACACAGTTTCATTGGCACTTCCTGGCTCCATTTGGCTAGCAACCAATGCAAAGCAAATGTGGCTCACACCAAAGACATACCACACCTCAGAGTGCTTTATGGTCTATCTTGTTTCAGAAATTAAGGGCTCTGTGTTCCTCTTGTCTTTATTTAGATTGGTGTTGGTGACTGGCTTTCTCCAAAACCATATGGATGTTTCTGTACACATTTCTGATGGTTAAATTCTGCACTATGATTTAGATAAAATGTATGCTCCTTTCCCATCTAAATGATGTTTACAGTGATTTGCAAAAGGAACATTCAAACTATTAGAAAACATATTTTAAAAGTTTTTGGGTAAAAAGTATTTCATCTTGGATTAAAAGTATAAGCCAACAGTTGCATATTTTAGAAAAGAATGTCAGAATCAGATTTCATGAACAACCTGGGCAAAGCATACATCTTCATTAGACTTCAACATCTGCAAGAGGCTCCTGTAGAAGTGGAGGCACTTCTAGGAGACACTTCTTTGTAGATCAGACCTCAGAAAATACAGTAGACCCTCTATGCATGTCATCTCCAGATCCACAATTACAACAACCATGGAGCATCGCATCATAGATAGACAGATTAATAGGAAGACAGACAGACAGACAGACAGACAGACAGACAGACAGACAGACAGACAGGCAGTGGCTACATGAACATGGATGCACTGAGGCATCTGCTCACACATGTCCACTATTTCCACCATTTAATAATATGGAAAGGGATCATTCCAATTTTTCACTATGGAACTGAACCCCTGCATATACAGAGGCTCTACTGTATGCTGATGGACTAACCCTCCCTGCTTTTCATCCCACCAACAATGGACCTGAAGTCCACGTAACTGCACTCCTTATCACCTCTGTTTCCTTTCCCTTGTCAAATTACAGATCCTTAGGGCAGTATCTTGACTGGGTTTTATCAAGGGTTTTTTTTTTTGTGCTAAAAACCATCAGACACATAGAATCATTGTCAAACTTGCAATTGTGGTGGTAATCATTCTTTTTCTACAGTGGCATCCATGTCTCTGTTGTTATGTGCCTTCAAGTCATTTCCAACTAATGGCAATCCTAAGGCAAACCCATCATGGGGTTTTCTGGGGCTGAGAGTGTGTGACATGCCCAAGGTCACCCAGTGGATTTTCATTGCTGAGCAGGGAATTGAATCCTGGTCTCCAGGGCTGTAGTTCAACACCTAGACCACACTGGCTCTCATCATCAACATATAACAAACAAAAGAAAAACCCACAGTGCAGATCAGTGGTTCCCAACATCCTCCTCCAGGTGTTTGGAATTTCAGCTTGCAGATGCCGCAGACAGCTTGGCTCACAGTCTGGAATTCTGGGAGCTAAAAGGAGGACCAAAAGTTGGGCATCACAGGTGTAGGCAGTCTACCTGACAGAAAGCTCTTACTTGACTGACTTTGACAAAGCAGCACTGTTACAGCGATCTCCATTTCTCTCCCACTCAAATATTTTTCAGATTTAGAGGATGGTTATCTTGGTGCCCTACACCTTAACCAGCTGTTGTTGCTGCTGCTGTTTCAATTTCTTGTGCAGTATTTATCATTTTTTTGGTGGGGGGAAGGGGGAAAGGTGGGGAAAACACCACATAGCCAGTCCCACATGAAGCACAAAAATAAAAATAAGCCCATTTTACTTATCTGGTGTTTAGATATGCGAATGCTGCTATTGCAATGTACACCAAACAGGCAGCACAGAAAAAGTTGTAAGTGCAGGGCCAATAACCACACATGACCACCAAGGAAGTACCACTATGACTCACAAAAGAGGGGAAAAGAAAAATTCTGTGCATCATTAGCTTTTAGCAATCTCTGCTGACTCTTCTGTGATTTTCCTGTCCTTATTAACACAGCTGTAAAAGACTGAACAATGAAAAAGTATGTTTATGCATATGAAGTTCTGAAATACCATACCATGGATACACAAGGTCTTAAAATATCTAAGCAAGAGAAATGTGGATTTCAATTATACAGGGTTGCTCCTTAAAAGCCACTCATAGGAAGGGCTTCAGATTTATATATCCACTCACGAAAGCCAAGTAAGGGGAAGCGGTATTAAGTTCTTAAAATATGGTTGAGAGTACGCTAGCTGCATGATGAAGGCAAGCAGGTGATTCATTAAGGATAAGGAGGGGGGTGAGGAAGGAAGGGAATCCAAAATCCAGGACACAACATTACTGAAATGACAGTTCTATCCGTACGTCTGCTGGTAGGGCGCATTTAAATTAAAATGTCTATTTTTAGAATTGTGGAGCACACAGCAAGGCATAAATAGAATGAATGAATGTTCCACCACTCTTTAAGCTAACATCAGTGTTTGCTTCCATAATGCCTTGCAATGAATTAATGGGTACAAAATCTCTTTAATGGAACATAATGTAGGATTTTCTACCTTCAGCACAGCCATGTATCACCCTTTCTAAATCTGACAGACCTGAAACAGCCACTACATTAGAAGTGTCCAGAAACTGTGGAATGTTAGTAGAAAAGATTTAACACATTAATCTTTGATAAGCTAAAAAAAAATCTAATTCAATTATATTCACACTGAAAAGGGAGTATTTTTAAAAAGTAAGTTGCTTTATATTGGCATTTAAATATATAGTTGGCCCTCCACATTTGTAGATTTAACTTTCACAGATCTGATTATGTGTGAGTTTCTACACACACACAGACACACACACACACACCAAGTGCTTCTTTTCCAGGGGAACACTCTCTCTCGCCATTGCAATCAGGCAGCACAACCCTTTAAAAATCTGCCTCTGGTCCTCTTTCTCCTTCACTGACTCGCAGCCCAATTTCTCAGCACCACAAATGCTCTCCTGATGCCCCTTCACACCCAAGGAAGGAGATGGGTGAGAGCAGAGGAACTACAGGGCCCCATGCCAACCCACCCCCTTTTGCTGATCTGGTTTGGACCTAGGGTGACCGTGCTCCCCATTAAGCCTCAGTCCTCTTCCCACACACACACACACACACACACACACACAAAACACACATTTTGGTTGAAGGCTTTCGCAGCCGGAATCCATAGGTTGTTGTGGGTTTTCCGGGTTTTGAGACCATGTTCTATTAGTATTTTGTAACATGCCAGTGAACACCACCCAGAGTCTGGAGGTCTCTCTACAGGAAACAATACAATGGATTGCTAATGTACTTAACGCACTGTTATCCATATCCCCTGACTAACAATACAACCCTGGGAAATATCCCATTTAACAATAGGCCAATTGCAACACATACAAATTGCTCCCTCCCACCCAGGGGACTCTACAAGTATATACACTCTGTTCCACTTCCATGCCACTATATCCTCTGAAAATGCCAGCCACAGATGCAGGTGAAACATAAGGAGAAAATACTAATAGAACTCGGCCTCAAAACCTGGAAAACCCGCAACAACACATTTTGGTATTTGCATTTTTTTTTTTACTTTCCCAAGGGTCCTCCATCCCTAATCTTAGCATAAGTGGAGGACCGACAGTCAACCCTCTGTTGCCACCAGTTCTGCATCCACAGATTCAACCATTCATGACTTGAAAATCTCCTCCCCCCTCCAAAAAAAAAAAAAAATCCAAAAAGCAAACCTTGATTTGGACTAAAACTAATCGCATTCTTGTTTTGTTCAGCATTAAATGACTGTGAATTAGGAGCCAACATCTCACTCTCACACATGATGTACTTGTATTTGGATCTGTTCTTTAAACTGATTTTAAATTTTATATTGCCCACAGCCTTGAGGACAATCAGCTGAAAGATGTCATATAAACTGTAGAGGAAGAACAAGAGGAAGAAGTAGCAACAACTGCTCTAAGCTAAAGGACTAATCACTACTAGTAAAGTGTTATGTAAATATAGCAATAGCCTGTGAGTTTCATTTTTCCAGCCAAAGGCTTCATCACACAACTGCTTCATAGAGCCTTCAGAGAGTCCATGATGCCCAAGAATAAGGAGGTCACATGTGCACACTTGGGACAAATGGGCTTAAGATGTCAAAATGGCTGCACAAGGACCAATTTCCTTGATCAAGGAAATAATCTGGCCAGACAAGAGCCTTGTGCTGCTTCCATGTGAACATGCCTGCTCCCACAGCAAATCATCAGAGACCCTCTCAGGTGCTCCAGAGATCTTGGCAGTCCATTTAATCCAAGAATGGGAAATATATGATCCTCGATGAGCGATTACAAAACTCTAGTCCTCCAAGTGTTTTGGATTTCAACTCCTAGAAGTCCCTGCTGACTTGGCCAATGATCAGTGATTCTGGGAGCTAAGTCCAAAACACCCAGAAGACTAGAATTTGGGAAATACTGCTCGAGATGATGTGGAGCATCTTACCAGCCTGAGCCAATGGTGAGGACCATTCAACTTCATAGTTGTATATTTTGGCTCACTGAACCACCAACCTTCATGGTCTTGCGAAAAGAGACTTTATTTTAGAAACTCATTTTGAATGATGCTTTTGCCTTTGAATTCTGGGGTTTCTAGTTTAGGGAGGGGCATTTAGAATTCTCTTTGGTCTCAATAAACTACAAACCCCAGAAAGTGAAATAACAGCACTATAACAATGTAGTGAGTAAATGGCCTTAGTCTTTATGGTGCTACTAAACTCTTCATTGTGGTTTCTGTTGTGACAAACTAATACAGCAACACACACACACACACACAGCCTGATTTCCATCAGATGCATGTTTCAGAACACTCTGAATTCTACCATTAACTAACACAGTAGCACTAGAAAAATAGAACAAGTCCCCAAGAAACTGGCCTACAGGAAAAGTTTGCTAACTTTCCCTTCCCTGGCAAGTCCATTGTTTTCATTACATCATGTTGGCCTACCTCTGGCAGAAAAGGGAATAAAAGGAGGCCTCTGCCATGAAAGCAACCCCTGTAGCTCTGTGTAAACTCTGCTTACAATCTGTTTTGAGGAGCCTGATCTATTGACATGGCAACTGTGAAAACTCAAGCACAATTTGAAATTTAAATAGCATTCTTCCACTCCTCTATAATTGCTAGCAGCAAATTGCCCCCACCCCACTGTTGTTTCAGAAAAATGCTTTCACCATACAACTTTCCCCCCATTTCTCTCACAACAGAATGCCTCCACACACAAGTACTCCTTCTCAAAAAGAAGCTGCAGAACTGAATGGGAAAGGGTGGCTGTGGGAGTCTGGGGGGAAAGAGAGCAAAGCCCCTCCATTTTAATGCAAATATATATTATCCTGTTGTGGAACAGCAGGTGTTTGGCTATGCTTCTCGCAGCATCACCAATACCTCCTTCTCTTCCTCTCTCCTTCATCTTGCTTTTTCTAAAAAACAGAAAACTAGGGGGCCTGCTAGTTTTGTCTTTTCAGCTATCCATTCCCATTTAAAAAAAAAATTGGATGCGTTTTGCCAAAAAAGAATGAAAGAGGGAAAGAAAGGCATGTTCATAGGGACAATGCTAGAATGTCTGTTATCATTTTTCATCCTTGAGAAAACTGACTTTCCACAGCAAATGCTGGAAGCTAAAGGGGAAAACTCCTGATACTTCTCCCCACCCCCCACCATTGATTAAAGGGATTTTTCCCTACAAAAACCTTATGAGATGGTTCTTGGTTTTATTCCAGCCTGTATTTTATTTTTCTGCACGCAAAAGCCCTTAAAGAAAATGTACTTCCAAAGCCAATCCATACAAAAGCCCCTCCAAATGCTGGATAGCTTTTCACAGCCTATCACAAGAAGGAGCCAAAAATCTAAAAGAGTTTGTCTGGGTGAACTTGAAACATTGCCTACTGTAGATGTGTATAGATTGTGGCTATGCAAACGGCTTCCAGAAGAGGGAGCACAAAGCACTTCCAGAAGAAGGCCCGTCAATGTAATCAATGATGCTATTAAACAAAGGAAATTAACAATACATCTCCAGATGGAAAGCAATACATTATTCATTAGCTGTGTAACAGCAATGCCCACAGGCCACAATCCGGATCAGGTCCTACACGATATCCCATTCAGACAGGCAGAAACACACAAACACATACACAGCGTATGATGGCCTCTTTGGAATTAAAGGGTGAATAGCCCAGGACAAACAGCAGCACAAAGAGCAGATATCTTACACTAAAAAGAGAAATAGCTACCCAGAAAACAGAGAGCCAAGACAGGAAGCTCAGACTTACAGGTTCATGGCAAGCTCTGGTTTGCAAACTCTACATTCTGCGTAGCTACTGATTTTTTTCAGCTTCTCTTTTTCCATAGGTGACTTCCAAATTAGTTAATCCATGTGGTCATTATACAGCATATCTGTTTAAAACTATAGAAGAGCTGGTATCTTAGACCATTTCTGCACTACACTGTTACAGTGCTATTATTCCACTTTCAACATCCTCTAGAATCCTGGGTTTTGCAATTTACGGAGGGGCCTTTAGAATTCTCAGCCAGAGAACTCTTTGGCCTTGGTAAAAACTATAGGCCCCAGAATTCCACAGGACGTTGGAAGTGGAATAATAGCATTATAATACTGTAGGGTGGAAATGTCCTTACTTTGCTTCTTTTCTTCTATCCTAGACTGTTCCTCCCCCTACCCATCCAACTTTATATCCCATCTGCTAAGATTGTAAGCCTTTATTTTAAAACAGTAAGCTGCCTTGGGTACACTGGCAGAAAATGGCAGTAGTGTTATCAGTGCACGAAATAAATACAAGGCCAGGATTGCACCGGATAATGTAAACATGACCTCAAAGACATAAAGCTAAGAATTAAGCTGTCATTCAAAACCAGAGTTTCACAATGGGTCTTGAAGGAAAGTAGGTTAAAATTGATGACAGAGTGGAACGTGCATTCTCCACAACAAGAGCTGATCACAGGGTCCTGATAGTTGTACACACACAGCAAGAGTCACCCTTAGACAGGATGAGCTTGCAATGAACAAGTAAGAACAGGATTCAGAGATCCAGCTGGACTTTACCTGTTCTTGCCTTGGGAAAGTTAGTTTTGTGGACTACAATTTCCAGAATGCCACAGCCAGATTCTAGGACGTGTAGCCCCAAGATAGCTGGCATTCTGGAGATACTTGGTCCCTGCCTCTCATCTAACAAAATATATTACCCAAGGAGCCCCAGATAGAGCCAGGGACTTTCTCCTTTCTTTCACTCAGCTTCATCTATACAGTAAAGAAGCTAAAGCGTGTGTACCGAAATAAATTTCTAACTTCTTATATTTGGACAAGAAACATACAGAAGTCTGTGAAAGTAACATAAAACTATTTCTGCCTTTCAGGTTGGTGCAACTCCCTTGTAAAGAAAAACTTACACAACACTGGGGTATCTTTGACTTAGGAAAAAAAGCAGATAAGGTGGCAGCCATAATAGAGGCATAAAAAATTATACATAGTGCAGAAAAAGTGAATGCAAAGAAATTTTTCTCTCTCACACATAATATTGGAATTCAGTAAGGACATGCACTAAAGCTGAATGGTGAAACAGTCAGGACTGGAAAAAGAAGGTACTTCTTTACATGATGCACTGATCAGCTGTGGAACTCCCTGCCACAGTAAGTGGTAACAGCTGGTAACCAGAACGGCTTTGAAAGGGAGATGGGAAGAATTCAAGGAGGATAAAGTGATCGATGGCTACCAGTTCTGATGAATATACATTTCCATCAATTGTTTGAGACCATGAACAAGTTGGTTGCTGTCACACTTATGTCCTGGCTTGTGGGTTTTGGAGCAGGGCATCTGGCTGGCTACTGTGGGAACAGAATGCTAGACTATCAAGTCTTTTGGTCTGATCTGGCATAACTCATAAAACTGTGGATGAATTAAGAAGTTGCCAAGATACAGAACAACAAATACAATCACATTAGTTTATAACTGCAAAAATGTGCACTGGTGATTCCATTTAGTGCAGGATATTGTTACAAGTTACACACATATAAGCACACATGCTTGCCCACACATATCACTGCCAAGTTATGTGTTTTCAGTTATTATATAATACTCCTGTGCATTTGAGCCATGAATGAGACAAACTGAACAACATACTCATTTCGGATGCCTGTATCAAGGTTCATCTTCTCCATGTTCCCTTCATTTCCCCCACCTCACCCTCGGTTAAAGCTGACGTTCCTCTTGTCTGGCACAGCTTGGCCTAGAAACCCAGCTTGATCACAGAAAGCCAAACTCCAGAGCTCCTTAGCACGAATGGATTAATGCACTTGAGATTTAATAGCCTGAGCAGCAGTAATATGGAAGAAGGCTGGTTCAGACTTTACTATTCACTGATCTTGTTATTAAAATAGTATCTTTTCTCACCATATGTTTTACAAACCACAGAGTGTGTTGCACTGGTAAGAACTGACCACATAGTTTTTAAAGAAGGAAGGAGGAGGAGCACTCTACAAGGTTTTTTGATCTTACTCATACCCAGAGCATTTAAAGATCTCCATTCTTTTATTTTATGACTCCCACCGCATAGATTTGAAATCCAAAACAGAGAACTGAGTTCCTGAAAAGAGAAGTTGATGAAAGGACCAACACTGGAAAGAACAAACTACAAAGCTCATTCAAATCATATGTAGGTTTCAATATTGATCTTGCCACTGCCACTGCAAGCAAAGATGGAGACTTTTTTTCTTGTTATTATTTACAGTTTATTGAAGGGGATTTGAGATGCTGTTTACAATAAAAAGAACCCCTCTTCCTTCCAGTTATACAACTGATGACACAAGACGTATAACAATGGTCTCCATTTCTCATAATTCCCTCTGCACATAGATACACACAAGAGCCAGCATGGTGTAGTGCTGACAGTGTTGAACTAGGACTCTGGGAGACAAGAATTCAAATCTCCACCTAGCCATGAAAAACCCACTGGGTTGCCTTGGGCAAGTCACACACTCTCAGCCTTAGAGGAAGACAATGGGAAGTCTCTGAACAAATCTTGCCAAGAAAACCCTAAGACAGGATTACTGTAAGTCAGAGTTGAATTGAAGACACACAAAAACAACAACTGATGCACACCCTTTTCTCTTCAGGTCACTGACATGGGTTAAGCTTCTGTGTCTTACATATTAGCCCATTATGATTTTCACACTACTGATTTGTATATTATGGTATTATATTTAGAAAAAAGGAAAAAGAATGGGTGGGGTAAAGGAAAGAAAGATAAGGACAAAACAGGTCATAATATTGTCGGGTCATATAAAAGGAAAGAACTGGTACTCGACTGCTTTTGTCTAAAATCCTTGAATTTTTGAGATTCAAAATAAAATTTGAACTTTCTCTTTCTTCCTTTCTTATGTAAGTTATTCAAATCCATGGGCTGGGAGCTTCAAGACATCTTTGACCCACTGACCCATATCAGGGAGTCTGGCAGCTTTTCCCCTCCACAATATTGTCCAAGATCTTTTGACTCTTTCTGGAAGCTGCCATGAAAGAAAGAAACAAACAATATGATCTCTTTGAAAGTGACCAATGAGTGTGATCCTCTAAAACCACACTCACTCTTTTTCAGAGTTTCCCTGTTTCACTTAAGGGAGAAAAAATATTGCAAAGAATGGGGTGTTCTGTGTTGTTTTTATAGCCATCTCCGACATGGCTGGTCTGACTTAAGTCGTCGTTCTTTGCCTTCAGGTTTCTAACTTATGGTGTTCCTAAGGTGAAATTATCACAGGGCTTTCTTGGCAAGATTTGTTCAGAGGGGGTCTGCCTTTGCCTCCCTCTGAGGCTGAGAGTGTGTGACTTGCCCAAGGTCACCTGGGACTTTCCATGGGTGAATGAGGATTTGAATCCTAACATGGTGTAGTGGTTTGAGCATTCGACTATGACCCTGGAGACCAGGGTTTGATTCCCCACTCATCCATGGAAACCCATTAGACGATCTTGGGTATGTCACACTCTCAGCCTGGAAAAACCCAAAAGCCTTAGGGTTGCCATAAGTCAGAATGACTTAAAGGCACAGAACAACATAGTTACAGAGCGTAGTCCAGTGCTCAAACCACTACACTACACTGGCCCCATGTCAAGTAAGTACACTTTATCTACTCAAAGAACAAACAGGCACAAAGGTTTTGAGGCACACACCATTGCTCTCTTTGATCCTTCCTCCAGTCCTTCTGGACCTTTGATCCTTCTATAAGGAGCAAAGACCTTTATACACAGATAGATGAGCTGAGTTATCTTAATCAGAGCTTTGATCCAACAGAGTACCATTCTTTGCTTTTAGCACTGTCCCCGTGTTTTTTAAAAAAGTTTTTAACAGTATCTGATTAGCTTGATTTTATCACTAGCTTTCCTGAGCCTCCCTACACTTTTTTCAAGGAATGGGAGAAAGATAGGACACAAATCTAACAAGCAACAGTGCCTCTCTGTGCGATGGCCCAAATGCCCTAAAGGCACCATATCTTGTCTTATCTTGGGAGCTAAGCAGGGTCTGCCTTGGCTAGTAGTTGGATAGTAGACTGCCAAAGAGTAACAGGTACTGTAGGCTATTATTTTAGAGCAGGAGTGTCAAACTCAATTTCATCTTGGGCCGCATCAGCGTTATGGTTGCCCTGAAAGGGCCAGTTGTATCTGTAAGACTATACGAATGTATCTACTCTTTTATCATATTAAATAATGATATTTCTGTCCCCCAGCCGCTCTCTGTGCCACCTTCTGCCCCCCTCCAGATCCTCTTTGTGCCTCTTTCTGTTCTCCCCGACCCCCCCCGCTGTGGCTCTTTCTGCCCCACTGCCCTTCTCTCAATCCTCACATCGCTGGTCCCCAGCAGCCAGTATTGTGAAGAGCAGCCCAGCAGCCAGCACTCACAGTCTACTTTTACTTCTGAGGCTCCTCTGTCTAATTTTTGCGAGCCCTGCGGAGCATTGCAATGGTAACCTGTGGCAATGCTCTGACAGGAGAGCTGGACAGAGGAGCAGTCAGAAGTAGAAGTAGATTGTGAGTACTGGCTGCTGGGCCCCTCTTCGAATACCAGCAGGGCTGCAATGTGACGATCAGGCTCACCAGGCAAGGGCAGTGTCTCAGCTACAGGAAACATGTGAGGGTCACATGAAATGGTCTGGCGGGCTGGATTCGGCCCCCAGGCCTTGTGTTTGACACATGTTTTAGAGGAAAGAACTGGCAAAACCACATCTGAGTATTTCTTTCCTAAGAAAGCCCAATGAAATTCATGGGATCGCCATAAGTTGACAAGTAACCTGAAAGTGCCTAAACAACAACAACCACAAGCCCATCCTATCATGTTTTTTTTTCCTAGACACAATTTGTTCAGAGAGAGTTTGCCCTTGTCTTTCTCTGAGGCTGAGAGAGTGTGACTTCCTTAAGGTAACTCCGTGGGTTTTCACAGCCAAGCAGATATTTGAGAGTCCTTTCCAGTGACCTACTCCAACACTCAAACCTTTGTACTAGTTTGGCTCTCTTTTCTGGATCCCATATACCACTGTTTTAAAGATTAGTTTGAAGCACTCACCACACTTATTTAGAAGCATCACTGAGCACAGTGGCACTTACTTCTGAGTAAAACATGGGCTGTCTGTTCTTTTGTAAGTTATTATGCTAAGTTGTTAGGTCAACCTTACCCGTACACACACAGAAAGGAGAATAAATCTAGCACTATGTGCAGCAAACTGAATATCAGCAGGCTGCATCCTGTGTTAAGTATATGTCATCAACTAGAATCCGTCATGGGAAAATACGTGTTGTTACAATTACATGGCTACCCATTGGAGAATAGTGCTATTAAAAATAACAGTAAATTAAAGTTGTGAATGCATCCTTGAGGGCAAAATGGGACACAGAAATACACAGCGCACTAAAGAAACTGATGAAGGTTTGGAAATTCACACACTAGTGTTTGCAACCTTTAGCCCATGTCTGATATGTGGGATAAATGACCAGACCAAGCAGCCCAACTGTAGTATATGTGGTGCCAAAGAGGTACCTAACCATACAGTCAGGTCTTGTTTTATCACAGCATACAACACACTTTGCACTAGATGCAGGACAAAAGTTTATTTTCTAATTATCCTATACTGCAGGACCCATCAGTCCCAGACACCAAAGCCACTGATAACTAAGTTACAGTCCAGCAGTATCTGGAAAGTCACCAACTGCCCATTCTTAAGACTTCTGTTTTCCTAAAATTGGCCAACATGCGTTGGTCAGAAAAAGGCTGTTAAGTAATAGCATACCGAAGCCATTCATCATAACGGAGCAGTGGTTAAGATGATGCTTTGGGATCCAGAACATTATCATACCTCTCCTAAGTTACGGATGGCTTCAGCATGTCATTCTGCTTATCATTCTTCAATGTAACTTTCAAAGTTCTCACTTTGGGGAGAAAGAAAATAATTTTCAAAAGTTACTGCCAACATGCTTTCAATATCAGCTTATCAATGCCATCTTTTCCACACTATACAGTTATAGCGCTGTTATTCCATTTTCAACATCCTATGGAATGCTGGGCTTTGCAGTTTAGGGAGGAGTCTTTGAGTGGGAGCCTCCTCTAAAGCTGCCTTTGAGGCCCCTCCCTAAACTGCAAACCCCAGGATTCCATAGGATGTTGAAAGTGGAATAATCGCGCTATAAGAGTGTAGTGCAGAAATGGCCAATCATTCAGCTAGTTTCATTAGCAATTTAAAACTTGAGAATCAACATGGTATAATCAGTTTGAGTGCTAGACTTCGGGGGAAAGACTGAAGGTGCTAGGCATGTCCAGCTTAGTGAAGAGAAGAATAAGGGGCAACATGACTGCAGTCTTTGAATACTCTACGGGCTGTCACAGTGAGGAAGAGGCAGGCCTTTTCTCTGCTGCCCCAGAGGGTAGGACCAAGTCTAATGGTTTTAAGTTGCAAGACAGCAGATTTTGATTGAACATCAGACGGAATTTCTCTGCTAGTGACAGCAGTTCAGCAATAGAATCAATTGCCCAGAGCAGGGTCTCCTTCTCTGGACATTTTTAAAAAGAGGCTGGACAACTACCTGTTGGGTAGGCTTTTGCTAGAGATCCTATACTGAGCAGGGAGTTGGACTCTATAGCCCATAAGGTCCCTTCCAACTCTATAATTGCATGACTATAATACCAGGATTCAAACACCTGCTTGGCCATAGAAACTCACCGGTTGACTTCAGGCGAGTCGCATTCTCACCCTTGAGAAAGGCAATGGCAAATCCCCTCTGAACAAATATTGATAAGAAAAAGGTTCATCTTGGGGCCATGGAAATGACTTGGAGGCACACAACAACATCAGAAATTTAAGCCTCTGTTAAGAAAACAAAACAGCACTTTGTATCCTTTTATTTTATGTTTTATTTTACATTTAAAACAGAGAGGAGTGGGTCATAAATGTTCAGGCAGTATTCTTAAAAAGTATTTCAAATTTCTAAGGAGTTGCAATATTTTAAAACTTAGTATTTAACTACGAGATAAGATAACTGTTCAAAGATTAATGGTCAATCAGTATTATCAACTTGTTCATTCATTAACTGAAAGTCGAAGATGGGAGCCCTGGATACAGATAGCAATGCTACTGTATCTGTAGAATTTCAAGTTTATTAAGAAAATACTTTTGTCAGAAGCATGCCACAGAGACACCTCACATTATCACTTTGATTTACCACTTAACATGTTTGAGAGTTTGATAGCCAGCTCTTTAACCTCTTCTTATTTCCTAATAACAAACAATGGAGACAGAGGTCAATAATTAGAGTCTGGCCAAAACGAAATGATGTGCCCAAAGCCACCTGCTAAATCCAGGACAAAGATGGAATTATAATCTGAGATGTTGACCATACATTTAGTTCCACTATTCTGACTCCCAGACCACACTGACCCTCATTCAGACTGATCACTGATTCACACATCTAAATGCATGAACTAGCCAGGACTTGCCAATAAATAAATAAATAGACAAATAAATAAATATACCCCAATCAGCATGACTAGTGAGTTGTAGCCCAAACAAACAATCTTTTTTGAAACTTTGGCATCTGAAAATTATGTTCATAATTAGTGCTTAACCTGGGCTTACAATTTCATACATGCTATATCATGTCAATAGGGCTAGTGTAGTATTTTTAGACTGAAGAAGCAGCCCCTCAATAAGTTACCCTCACACTCTTTTAAAACCATTTCACAAACTTGTTAAACGGGTGCATGCGTGCGTGCACTCAGCCACCCACACACACACAAGCACAAGCAAAAAAGCATGCAAAGCATTTAATTCTCCTTGCTTGCATCTCCCCACTCTTTGCCATCAGATGATACAACAAAATGCTTTAGCACCCAGCCGTGGATTCATTAGTCTTTGGTGTCTGCTTTAACCAAAGATAATGCAAACAGATGACAAGATGCCTACTGTAACAATACTGTTGGCAGTTAGTGCAGCCAAATGAGAAATTATCATTCTGCTTCAACACTTTGCTTTGAATAAAGTTTCAGCCCTTTGAAAAGGGCACAAACTTGAATACACCACCATGCAAACCAAACCTGTCTTCTTAAGACCTAGTTCATACAAACACAGATAAACCAAGCAGGCTCATCATGTCTGTTGTGAAGTCTGTTTACTGGTGACATGCAACCTGTACAAAGGCACTAGCGCTTCACACCTGCCAGTTTTCATTGCAATACCTGAAACTATAGTGTACAACTATGTAGGTGGTTCACGGTACCTTTTCAGAAGGGTGGTAAAGTTGGTACTAGGCTGACACCAGTTCAAGGGAAACCAGCAAGTCTATGTCTAACAAGGATTCCTTGGACAACTTGCTGACTGCAACCTAAATGTCAGTAACAGTGGGCTGGTTTACACAATCAGGTTTGCCAATATAGTTCTCACATAGTAATACTGCCAACTGCAACCAAGGGCCAGGATACAGAATAGGTGGGTTTAGAAATTGGTAAACATGTGGACACCTGGAGTTTTGCTGCTGGTTCTTCTCAGCAGTGGGAACTGCCGTGGCCACAAAAAGAGAAGCCAGATCCAAACCAAATATTACTCCCTCATTTAAAAATCTCAGCCATTGGGTTGAAATGCTTCTAACAGATCACCTTGAGTAAAGCAAGGACTCCTGCCTAAAGAAGCTGGAGGCTATAATCCAACACATTTGGAGACCACTGGAAGAAGGAAAGCGGCAGCTGCTCCAAAGTTAAAACAGAAGCCCTCCTCAATCCCAAACTGAAGTTTACAAGAACTAAATGCAGAACCTTCTGTATGCACACCATATGCCTGACAACTGAGCTGTAGTGTATCCTGATGTATCAGTGTTTAATTTCAACAGTGTATCTGCAATACTAAAATTGTCATTGTAGTGATCTTCTCTGATGGATCATTTATATTTGCCCCTACGCTGAATGGAAGTAGTGATAGAGCAGTTCAACCAAGACAGTGTGTCCAGAGGAGGGCAACCAAAATGGTGGAGGGTTTGGAAGCCATGCCCTACGAAGAGCTGCTTAGGGAGCTGGGTATGTTTAGTCTGCAGAAGAAGAAAAGGTTAAGAGCAGACGTGACAGCCATGTTTAAATATTTGAAGGGATGTCATGTCAAGAAGGGAGAGGGCTTGTTTTCCACTGCTCCAGAGACTAGAACAGGGAGCAACAGATTCAAACTACAGAAAAAGAGATTCCACTTAAACCTCAGGAAGAACCTTCTGACAGTCAGAGCTGTGTCTGGCAATGGAATATGCTGCCTTGGAGTGTGGTGGAGTCTCCTTCTTTGGAGGTTTTTAAGAAGACGCTGGATGGCCATCTGTCAGGAGTGCTTTGATTTGGGTCCCTGCATGGCAGATGGTTGGACTAAATGGCCCCTGTGGTCTCTTTCAACTCTATGATTCTATGAATGTATTGGTGGCTAAGGAGAGATCTGAATATTGTCCACTGAAGTGAAACATTTAGCTCACAATTTACATTGGTATCTAACACGTGGTCACTTTACATTCTTTAAAACTCTATGCCACTTAGTATGTTTTAGTGTGTGCAGGCAATGAACATGTGTCTTCAAGCGAACAGACTGGCTGCAATCCTGTTGGTGCACTCTGCTAATCATTGGAATTCTTTCCCCCATGGTCTCACAGTAGTGCCAAAGTAGGGCAGACCAAATCTGTTGGTTCTAAGCAACTTACTTCTTCAATGTCTTACTTGGTAGCTGGACCTACTGTCTTTTGACCTCTCTTGTTCTTGCTTATACCACCACAACTATATCTTGGAACGCACAAGCAGGATTCCAATCATTATCCTGGCAGCTTTGCTATTGTTGCCTGAGCAGTGACCACTCAGTAACAAACCTAAAAGCACTTCAACATAACACATAAAATTTCCCACCTTATCTTGGAAGAGATCCACAGAAATATAGCACAGCTTGCTGCCAAATGCTCATTTCCACCGTAAAGAATGCTACATGCAGCCAAACCTTCATATATGCGGATGGGAGGAAAGGAGATAATCTTCCACAAAAGTCTTCTCCCAGTTTGTGGTCTGTTTCCCAGGATATGTGAGCAAGGAAGAAGGTGGAATAGAAACAAGCTGTATAGCTTCTTTCAGTGTGTGTTAGTCTGTGCAGCCAGAATTGGTAAAGGATGCAAAACAGCTGCAGCCAGAAGAGGACTGATCTATCATTTTTCTGTTTCCCTGGTTCCTCATCCAGGCTACTCATGGCAGAACTACTGCGTACAAGCACAGAGCTGAATTGCTGCATTAATCTCACCACAAGATTTTAAGGTCTCTATAAAAGTTTTTCTTCCCGAGGCTTATTTTAAATGTGAAGTACAAAACCTTGCATGGTGCATAGGAAAAAGCACCACACTGCGTTCCTCAACCTAGCTAAACTGCTAAATCACCACACGGCATTTAAGACTTTGAAGCAGCTGGGTGTCTGATTGCAAAGTAAAAAACAAAAAATGCCCAAACTTGATACATGCATTATTTTGATTGCCTACCAGACATCAGATATGATCCAATCATGCTCAACAGACAATAGATTGCTATGGGAAATAAAAAGGAGAATGTGGGCACAATGCTAAAAAGTTGTGATTCCTCTTTGATTTGGTAGTACACAAGCAGCAAAATGCTTGGTCAAGCTCTGATGGTACAGGACTATTAAAGCTGTCTGATAGAATCCTTCAGGCAGACCAGTACAGAGTCCTATAGAAGACTAACAGCACAATTCTGTGTGTATTTACTCAGCAATAAGTTCCACTGTATTCCAGAGGGATTACTCACAAGTAAGTGTACACAAGATTGCACATAAAGCATAGTTTCACAACCACCCCTGCATCAGACCTTGAACTCTTGTATACTATTGCTTGAGAACAGAAACAGGCATTTATCAGAAACACCAGATTTCCAAGCTGGTTTCTCCCAGCCTGTTTCCCAGGTCAACCAGAGAAAGCATGAGGGGCTGCAGATGAAATGAGGGAAGAGACATTCTAAGCAACACCAACTCCCTTGTAGATACTAATCTATTCCCATTCTACACATGAGAAACATTGCAAATTGCTCCTATATTTAGAAACAAATACATGGTTGGAAATCTGTTTTCGGAGACAAAGAAGAGATAATAATGTATGTTCTTTCAGAATGTTGATGTGGCAATACCAAGCCAAACCAGATCTCTGACCTTAGTGGGCAAGGGTAATGACCCAAGTCCCAACACAAATAGGAAGGTGGGGGTGATACCTGAAACTCTAGAAAGCCACTGCCAGTCCATTACAACAATACTGGGCTAGGTGTACTAATGGTGTGACCCAGAGCCTCTCCAGACAAGGAAAGAGTTTCTGAGAGTCCCAGGTTTTTATGCTGTTCAAGCCCAATTTTATTTCGGAGATCTATATCGCATTATCAAGGTCTTTTCATTGCCCTTTACCTGGTCAATTTAAATTAGCCCACTATTTCCCAAAATAAAATGTACCTCTCCATGACTGACTGTTTTGTTTTATGCTGGAACTAGCTAAGGCAGCCACAGTAGAAAACACAGCAATTGTTCCTAGGACAGCAGATTCAGCAAAGATCAACTGAAGGAAAGTGCAATGAAAGAAGAAGAAAATGATCCTAACGCTTAAATTCAGGCTTATCTGATGAGTTAGGGACTGGAGCATTGACAGAAAATGGAATTGGTTGAAAAGCAGAACCCAAGCACTATACTGTAGGGAATGTGAGGGACTTAAAGGGGCTCCTGTATTACTGACTGAGCACATGCTGCTTGCAAAGTCTCCCAGCTGGCTTCGCCTCTCATTCGCCTCTCAGCTCACTTCTCAAGAAGAGAACCTCCAAGGGCAAGAAGAACTGATGAAACAGCAGAACTGGCATCGAATTAATGGAACTTGTCCTTAATTTGGAAGTTTCAAAAGAGCAAGCCGTCAGATAATGGGGCGACAAAAGATGGGGGCTTCCTGTAGTATAATATTGCTAAAGCACTTCAACGCTTTTACTGTAACTCCTGAATGACAACTAAAAAGGGCTCGGTGGAAATGTTGCGTGAGCATAAATGACACATGTTATCAGCAGGAGGGAGAGGCAGAAGAACAGAGAGGGCAAGTGAGGGAAACCTGGGATATTTCAAGAAAGATGCAAAACCATGAATATGGAGGTAAAATTAAAACAAAACAAAAAGAACTGGAAAGTCTTGATACTTCCATGGGCCTCCTTCCTTTGATTAACCCACAGTATAAGGTAGTTTTCTTTGTTCCTAAGTATTACTAGTTGCTGAAGCTGTAATAAATTTCAGGCTTTCCAAGGACCTTGCACACATTATCTCAACAAACCTTACAACATCCTAGGGACAGACTGCAGATTGCAAACTGAGGTTAAGAAAATGTAATTGGCAAAGGTAAAACCTGAATTGAGGACTTACTATCTTGTGGTTAGCCATAGTATTGAAAACATACATGAACTATATTATATTTTTACTTCATTATTTTACACTCTGCTCTTCCTTCTCAAATTAGTATCCAGACATTTTGCAGACAAAATTTACAACAAATCTAATTCTTGTCCAGAGATTTTCCTTGTGATTCCGTGAGTCAACTTTAATTGGGATTAACAATTAGCCCAAGATTTTTAGATGTTTCTTCACCACTACAAAGCAAAGGCTCATTATGTCAACGAACAGCCCAGTTTAACAAGAAAGAGTATATATACATGGTCAGCAACAAGAGGTTCATGCTTTACACTGTGTACGTCATGATTTTGAGGGAGCACAGAAGGTTCAGGATGCATTATGAAAACAAAATATTTGTCTTCTGCAATTTCAGCTTTTTTAATTTTTGAAAAATCAAGTTTCTAGCCCATCTGAAGGCACTTGCAAGTATCTGGGCAATGATAAGGGAAAACTCAAAAGTCAGACAGGGGTTAGATAAGCATTTGCAGTTCCTATGGCTGGAGTTTCAGTGTCTGTATTACTCTTTGCACGTTCTCTTTTCTAGCAAGGTAAATTATGGCATAACAACAACAACAACAACAACATCAACAATGAATTATACCAATTTATAATAACCAACTGTCAATGGAATTCATCCTCAAAGGCCATGGAGTTCATCCCAAAACCAAGGAAAGTGCAATTATGAGGGACACGGAACAAGATAGTTTTCATGGCAGCACCTTGATTGTGGAACAAGTTTTAATTTTGTTGTATGCTCTTAACTGTGTTGATATTTTCTTGTTTTAAACTGCTTTGTGGATTCTTTGTGGAACTGCAGATCAACCTAGAAATACTTTATAAATAAAAAAGTGCTAAAATAAGCTTTTGTTAGCACAGAATTTTACTGTGTGTTCCTCCTTCTTGAGCACAGACTCGAGAAGGAGGCACTGTGCTGTATATATGCTGTGAATTATCAGTTGGAGGGAGTCTGGTCTGCTGTGCGCTGCCCTCTTCCCCAACCACCTCACACACCCCAAAACTGAGATAACAGCAGCTATATTTCTTCAGAAAACCAAGGGAGTTTTCCATGCTAAGTAATGAGAACACACTGCAGCCGACCTTTTAATTCTGTATACCTACTGAAGTAGGTTGCAATTGGTGGGGCAACAGCAAGAAAAACACAAGTACAGTATTGCTGCATGTACACATTTATTGTGCGTGTCAGACTGAATGTGCTAATCTAATCCGGAGAGGGAGGGAGGGAGGGAGAGGATCGATCTAGAATAGAAAGGTTGAAAAAGGTGACAAGGTAAACACACTTTGTTCCCACTGGCTCAAAGATTCACAAAAGAGCCCGTTAACACTTAGGAGATTTCTGTTCAGGCTGGCTTTTGACCAGAACTAGGAATGAATTCATTCATTTATTTTGTAGGACAGTTCCCAGAATTTCCCAGGCAGCAAGATGAGTAACTTTTTCAATTTCTGCTTTGACATCTTGCATGAACCTAACACTAGAGCTGGGATATGATCTTGAAATATCCAGAACTATAGACCGACTGATCACTGACTGTACTCACAGTTGAGACATGGTGTACAAGTTTTTAAATAAACCCAAAGTGTTTTAATTTTTTGAGAGACCGAGTGTTGTGGAATCAGAATGTACGTTTATGCCATCTCAACATGGAAATGTGCTTGTAGGATTGCAGAGACAAATATATCCTGGAGTTAGTGTTTCAGAGGTTCTTTGCCAAACCACAAGGAAGTGGGCTGGCTTGATAGCACACAATCAACTCCGTGTTGGTTTAATGGAAAACAAGTGTTCCCATTTTCCACCGTCAAATGTTCAAGGCTGAGATTTACTTCCAGATATATTTTAATCTATGCTATACAACATTACACTCTTATTGAACCCAACTTTCGCATGTTTTTCCAGCTCCACCTTGGTTCTTTCCTGTACATTTGTTCATTCCCAATCAGATCCTTTCAGAAATTTGTTATCTCCAGCAACTGTAGTTACATGTTGCCCTAAAGGTCTCTCCTTGTCTTGAATTGCCCTCCCCCACAGTACTGCATTTTGCTGGCAAACAGGCTTGTAGTCTGTCCTGGTCCAATGCCTGGAACAGAGGACACAGCAGGGTGCCTGAGAAATAAATATGGGGTCGATTATTTTTTTTTAAATGTGGAATGCTGGGATGAGACTGTGGAATGTCATCAACTGCAGAATGCATAAAAGAGACAGAGCATCCTGTATTTAACACAGCTAGAATTTTACAGCAAATAACCTCCCCAGTAAGAATTTTACAGAATGAGAAAAAGATAATTGATGCTTCTTTTTCCCACCCCACTTCTTTCTATTTCCCAGTTCTCTTAGACTTTTTGTTACCAGATACAACCTTTGGGAATTGAACTCCTGGGAACTCAAGAGTGTTCATTAGAGTACAAACCATCTAATGTGTAAGACTAGCAATTTTTCTACCCCAATGTGCCAAGGACCCATACTGTACTAGTGCTCATTGACTGCAACTGTTTCTTTCTGTCCTATAAACCTGTTGAGGACTGGCAACTAATGGCTTATGGACCACCACTTTGAGA
Organism: Ctenosaura bakeri; assembly: GCA_948474755.1. Taxonomy (NCBI): domain Eukaryota; kingdom Metazoa; phylum Chordata; class Lepidosauria; order Squamata; family Iguanidae; genus Ctenosaura; species Ctenosaura bakeri. Next base: position 788,853 of record CAOLHI010000157.1, read on the forward strand.
AAAACTGCACTGAAAGCAGAACACTTAATTTTTCCTTCCTTTCTCTATAGTCCCCTTGCTGTACAGTGGCCCAAAGCTTTGAAAAATTACTTTTATGGACTACAACTCCCACAATCCCCCCATGCTGGCTGGGAGAATTCTGAGAGCAGAACATCTTGGTTCAAATCTCTTTTTGCTCCAAGCCTCCATCTGCAATATGGTGTCAATATTAACGATCTACCTTACAGAATTGTTCTAAGGATTTTAACAGGATAGCGCATGTGAAAAGTTTGGAATGCTAAATAAACTCTAACAGCAGATTCAACAACACAATTTTATTTCTACACAGATTGTGAAATATTTCTTTAAACCTTACAATAACCCTGTCAAGCAGCTTATGGCTGAGAAAAAGTGACTTGTCATTAGACCAACTATATTGCAAACCTATACCCACATACCTGGCAGCAAGTCCCACTGAAATTGATTTCAATGTTAGAAGTGGCACAAGATTGGAAGTAATATTGGAAACTGCTGAAAGGACTTAATTAGAGGACAGATAAACAGAAATTGCATTGGCAGAAAAAACTTACCAGATATTTACAGGAAACCAGAGGAATTAATATCATACATGATTTTGTGACAATTTGCTACCACTTGATTAATTTTGTCATCAGACTTGAAACAGCTTATGGACCCACATGATGATGAATTTTTAGAGGAATCCTTTCTAAATATGAACTGATAACTGCATCTGACTGCTGTGTCATAATGAACTGTTTGTAAACAATGAATATAATTGACGTATTTGTTATTGTTTTAAAATTAATCATAGAATCATAGAATCATAGAAATGTAGAGTTGGAAGAGACCATACGGGCCATCCAGTCCAACCCCCTGCCATGCAGGAACACCCTCAAAGCACTCCCGACAGATGGCCATCTAGGCTCTGCTTAAAAACCTCCAAGGAAGGAGCCTCCACTACACTCCGAGGCAGCAGATTCCACTGCCGGGCAGCCCTGACTGTCAGGAGGTTCTTCCTGAGGTTCAGGTGGAATCTCCTTTCCTCCAGCTTGAATCCATTGCTCCTTGTCCTGGTCTCCGGAGCAGCAGAAAACAAGCCCTCTCCCTCCTCTACGTGGCATCCCTTCAAATATTTGAACATGGCTATCATGTCCCCTCTTAACCTTCTCTTCTGCAGACTAAACATACCCAGCTCTCTAAGTCTGTCCTCATAGGGCATGGCTTCCAGGCCTCTCACCATTTTGGTCGCCCTCCTCTGGACTTGCTCCAGCTTGTCCTTCTTGAATTGTGGTGCCCAGAACTGGACACAGTATTCAAGATGAGGTCTAACCAAAGCAGAGTAGAGTGGTACCAGTACCTCAATCTAGACACCATATTCCTATTGATGCAGCCAAGAACTGCATTGGCTTTCTTGATTCTAAGAAATGGCAAACAAAACCTCAGTGGACCTTACTGATGGTAGATGTGTATAGGATTTCAAAATAATTGTTAGCAGGCAGCACAAATGAGCAGGTATTTGCATCTGGATTTTCTACTTCCAAGTCCACTGTCTCTAGCAGAACACCTCACAATGGTACGTTATTAAGACTTCTCTATTTTCAATTAAGACAGGCACACACTTTATTTTAAATGCAACATGACTGATAGAAAGGAAGAAAAATAAATGATCACCATAGTGTATATCACAATGCACAGGCAATGATCCTATTGTTAGTGCCAACTAGAGTAGACCTAGTGAATCAATGGAATTTACCTACATGTTGATTCACCACTCAGCAGTTGATTTAATGAATCTATTCAAGTTGGGACTAACCAACAGGATTCAGGCAATAGTTGTCATAAATTTAGAATATTTTTTTTCCTGGACAGAACACATGGTTTTAACATTTTTTCCATTTTCCCCCAAACACCCAGTATCTGGATCCCATTGTTGTTGCTGCTGCTGTTATTGTGTGCCTTCAAGTCACTCTTGCCTCATAGAAACCTTAAGGCAATCCTAGGGCCTAAATACCATAAAGGTACCAGATCCTGTCTGATCTTGCAAGCTAAGTAGGTTCAGCCTTGGTAAATACTTGGATGGGAGACTGCCAATGAATGGTAAGTGTGGCATATTTTAAAGGGAGGAACTGGCAAAACCACATCTAAGTATAGTAGGTCCCCAGTATTTGCTAGACCAGTATCCACAATTTCACTTAAATACAGTCTATTCTGGGGCCATGGCTGCAACTGCCCACTGGGCTAAGAGAGGCACATGGAGAGGCACAGCTGGGCTTCCTGTGCCTCTCTTAGCTAAGAAAGGAGTCTCCCTCCATCCCCAACTAAAGGAGACCCATCGAAAGGCACAGCCAGGTCCCTGTGCCTCTCTCAGCCAAGGAAGGAGTCCCTCCCTCCCCAGCTGAAAGAGGTGCATAACTCTCTGCATGCCTCTCTCAGCTGAGGAAGGAGTACTGAGAGAAACACAGGAAGCCCAGCTCTGTGAAACACTGCACCTCTCTCAGCTAAGGAAGCAGACAGATACTCCTTCCTTGGCCAAGAGAGGCACACAACTCCAGGCAGCCAGGTCTCCCACTGGATTTGGCTCCCAGGTAGGGGGCTCCTTGCCAAGCCCTGCCAGGAAGGAAAGAAAGAAGGATGGATGGATCAAAGGAGGAATTGAGTGGTGAAGCAGCTTCCTCCCTTACTGCCTCACCAAGCCTGAGGGTCAAAATATAGAATTTGTTGTTATCTGCATTTTTTACCATCTGCATTAAGTCTGGGAACATATCTCTCATGGATTTGGGGGACCTACTGTACTCCTTGACTAAGAAAACCCTATTAAATTCATGGGGTCACCATAAGTCAACAGGTGACTTGAAGGTACCTAAACAACAAAAACAACCCTATGCTATCACAGGTTTTTCTAGGCGAGTTTTCTTCAGAGAGGGTTTGCTCTTGCCCTCCTCTGAGGCTGACAGAGGCTGACTTGCCCAAGCTCAGTGGATTCCACAGCCAAGTAGGGATTCAAGAGTCCCCCCCCCGAGTCCTATTCCAACACCCAAAACAATATTTTTCTTTCCTGGATCCATACTCCACTGTTTTAAAGTTTAGCTTGCAATCCTTAGCACATTTATTTAGAAGTATCACTGAGCACAATGACACTTACTTCTGAGTAAAATGTAGACTGTATATTCTTTTTTTAAGGTATTCTTTGTTAAATTTCAACAAACACAAGTAGTAACATAAGAAATAGCTTAATATACTTGTTTCTATCACAATTAAACAGTAATTAAACAATACCTTTTTTCTTCTACATTTTCTTTCACTAATCTAAGTTTGGTATGTAGGTGTAATTTTTTCCCCCTATTTCCTTCTTTTTGTATATTCTTTTGTTAGTTATTATTCTAGTTAAGTTGTCTAGGTCAGCCCTACCCATACACACACAGAAAGGAGAATAAATCTAGCACTATATGGAGCAAAACTGAATACCAGCAGGCTACATCTTGCATTAAGTACAAATCATCAACTAGAATCCATCATGGGAAAATAAGAATTATTAACAATTACATAGCTACCCATTGGAGAATAATGCTATTAAAAATAATAGTAAATTAAAGCTGTGAATGCATCCTTGAGGGCAAAATGGGACATAGAAATACACAGCACACTGAAGAAAATTATGTTTTCTTAAAAAGCTGTCTGGGGGCTTTCACTCCCTACCCCTCCCCACAGAATGAACCTTCCTACATGTTCCATTCCACACCTGAGCATCATCACTAAGTCTTTTTCCTCTTGTGCTCACATTACAAACCACACTCCACTGTGCAAAAACTATGGTCTTGCTCGCTACTTTTAGAAGTAATTTGTTACTGCTACTCAATATAACATTCACAATCCCTACAATGCTGGAAAAGTATCTTGCTGCATTACAGGTTTCAATGCTTGTAACTTTTATATTATTTTTGCTACTCTTTTGCAAGGCGGTGGAGCTTTTAAAAAGGATAACAGAGTAATACAAAACTGTGCCTCTAAAAATGCCCTTTCAGTTTAACTAGGTAATTTTTACTTGTACACCGATAAAGAAATGTTGTCCCCAAGTGTTACGTTACTTTGGAAATGTAAGACCACTGCACCCTCACCACAGAAACCAGTAAATCATTAAAAGTAACTGCATTCTTTTTTCATATCGTTACTTCCCAGCTCTGGCCCTATAGTCTTTTCATCCACCCTGTCCGAATAGGGATGAGATGCAGCAAAGATGAAACTCATCTGCCCAGTGCAGTTTTCTCCTTACACTCCATCTATAAAAAACAGTTATTAAGTTTTCCCTAACCAGAATGAATAATGAAAGAATCTTAAAATGCTCCTTCGTGCTACATAATCCGTGCTAGCATGGATTTACAGTCACCCCTCCACATTTGCTAGGGTTAGGGGCACAGGACTCCCGTGAATGTGGAAAAACCATGAATAACGCTAGGCCCTCCCAAACCATATTTAACACACAAAAAAGTGTGATCACCATATTCGATCCATCATGGATTCCTTTGAGACATCAGGGTTCCTTCACACAGCAGAAGTGGGTGGCTGGTGGGGCTTACTGCCACCTCCATTGCTGCCCCACACCAATTTTAATAGGAGCTTGAAAGCTTCATTGGCAGTTTCTCAGTCTCATGAGGCTTTCAGTCTCTATTAAAAATGGCATAGGGAGGCAGCAGAGGTGGGAGTAAATAATCTGTGATTAATCAAATTTGCAAAAGTGAAACCCACAAATGTGGAGGGCTGACTGTACTTAATTGTTGACCAGTAAGCCCACGTGTAATTCAATGCATCTACTCTAACAGGGACTAACCAACAGCAATGCAACTGCACCTATGGCATATAATTGTCTATGTTCTCAGTGTACCACATTTTTTCACTGGGATTGCAGACACAATCATCGGGATTGCACATGGTGCATTCCCCACTGCAGAATGAGACATAAGCAGGTAGTCTGACAGATACACAGTTGGTTGCACAATGCTGGTATTCAGCAGAAGCATGATACAGTGCAACGACCATGTAACAACATGAGTGCAAATTACACTACACAAGCATATATGTAGGGTGTGGACCATTATTGTATCCTTACTGCCAAGGAGGGGAAGATGCATTTGTGGAATTTTCTGTCCCATGTGTAACGTTAAACTGGCTGGTTACATCTTCTGCACCTTGTAGGGAAGAAGATGCTCTGCCTCAGGCTGAAAATTTCTTTGTCCAGTCCTTCCCTCCTCTCTTACCCATTCACTAAGATTTCAAGTAAGGCCACACTTCAATGCATTCCTTTGTATAAAGGGATAAGTGACAGGACTTCTTCAGCAGTGGCATCTATATTCTTGGATATTCTCTTCACAATTAACCTCTTGATGTCTGCTCTTTTACCTCAACAAAACATTTTCACAGCATGGTAGAGACTGGTCAACTTTCATCTCACATTGTATTGTTTGATGTTTTGTCTCTCCTTTTAGGTTGACAAGAAGGCCCCATCTTTTGACACCCCACTATCTACCTATGGAGGCTTGCTTGAACTGCTTGCATGCATGCAGCACATGCAAAACAAGCTGAGAGGGAGGAAAACACACTAAGCTGGCTGAGAAACTTTGCAAGTAGTATGCACATGTTCAGTCCCAAGTGAGCCTCTGTATGTCCTTCATGCTCCCTACAGTACAGGCACATAGATTCTGCTTTTCAACCAATTCCGTTTTCTGATAGTACTCCACTCCCGAACCTGTCAGATAAGTGGGGGAAGCCTGTATTGTTTCTCAAACTGTTAAATCTGATATAGCATTTTTGTGGTCGTTCCATGATATGCCAAGAGTTGCTTGGAGTCCTGTCAGGCCAAGTGGTAATTTTAACTAACATAAGTATCTAAGAATTGCCTATGTAAGACCTGGGAAAACTTATCTTTCTCAATTACAACTCCCAAAATCCTCTAGCCAGAACAAGGCTGTTCCAGTTGGTGGATTCTGGGAGTTGTAGCTCAAGAAAATAAATTTTCCCAGCTATGGCCCATATTTTAATAAAGAATCCATCTAATCCAGGCTTCTGAAAGTAGCCAAACAGTTGAATACAGACAGCTGCCTAGACCACTAGTCCATGTAACTCAGGGGTGGTCAAAGTGCAGCCTATGGATCACATGCAGCCCTCAGGACAATTTTTGTGGAGGCCCTCATTTTTGCCCCCAAATGTCCTCTAGGGGGGTTGGGGGCATTTTTGCTACTTTTAGGGAGGCCTCTGGACCTGGGGACTTTTTTTAGAAAAACCTGAAATAAATACCTGAAATAAACTTTCAGTCACTTCCTTTAAAAAAAAAAGAAAAAAAAGAGCCTCTCCTGAGCCTAAGATGGCCCGAGGGGGCAAAAGCATGGTGAAAGTGCCCATCCCACCCATTTTCCAAGGCTGTTAGGGGGAACTGCAGGGGAATTAGTTTAGGATTATGGTGAGGGAGCGGGCTAATGAGGCCCTTTATCCTCCTATAGTTGCCCTGCCCACTCCGATCTAACTTAATATTGACTTTACTGACTGGAGAGAGCCAGCATGGAGTACTGATTTGAATGTTGGACTAGGACTCTGGAACACCAGGGTTTGAATCCCTGCTCAGCCATGGAAACTCACTGGGTAACCTTGGGCAAGTCACTCTCTCTCAGCCGCAGAGGAAGGCAAAGGCAAGCCAAAGAAATCTTGCCAAGAAAACCCCATGAAAGGGTCATCTTAGGGTCATCATAAGTTAGAAATGATTTGAAGGCACACAAAAACAACTAAAACAGAACACTGACTGGCAAGAACTCTCCATGATTTGCTAGGAACTGAACTTAGTTCTTTTTGTATGCAAATCATGTGTACTCTTGAACTCTCTCATTGTGTATGAACCATGTCTTTTCTACCCATTTTAAAAAGTATTTGTCTGGTAACATAAAGTAACCCTTCCTGTAGAAATACTGGCCTGTTAAGAGGTCATATGTTGGATCTACCATGTGTTTCCACACATGTGGATGCCCTTCAAATGTTAATGGAGAGAAGGGAGTGCAGCCAGCTCACAGTGGAAACACTGAGGCTGTCTTCTGCTTAAAGTTCACTGGGATCCTAAAAGGGCTTGGAAACACTACTCTTAAAACACACAGAGGCACAGTGCTCTCACAGCTAGAATATAAACTAGCTGTTCCTGAAACTGAAATCTTTTATGCCACAGATAGTAAAGAGCAAAGAGAGGTAAAACAGAGAAGAAAGACAAAGAACAACTGAGATACACAAAGACCCTTCAGCAGGTTTATTTTGTGAAATATGATGGTTGAACTAGGAAAAGGCATTCATTAGAAGAGAGAGAGCCATGGTGCTACAGTGATCGGAGTGCTGGGATTAGAAACCAACTGAGTGACCTTGGCCTTCTCCCACTTTCTCAGCCTCAGAGGAAGTCAGTGGCAAACCCCCATGAACAAATCTAGCTGAGAAAAACCTGTGATAGGTTTGCCTTAGAGTCACCATAGTTCAGAAACAATTTGAAGGCCCACAAGAACATTCATGTGAAGTGATCACGATCTCCCGCCCCCAGCCACTTAAATCTAGAACAGAACTGCAAATTTCAACCTGTCTGCATTGCAGTATGTTACTTAAGCACTGCAGCCCAAATGAGGGAACTGTCTTATCACCACCAACCTTTTGCAAAACGGTTGGGGAAAGGCAGACCTGACACCCCATGTTCCCAACTGCTGGCCAGGGTTAGGATTTAATGCTCATGGGAATGAGAATAATCAAAATAGCCCAGAGGCAGACTTTTAATAACTATATTAAATGCATATAATTGAACAGCAACATTTGTTAGCAAACATCTCCACAGACAGACGCTGCAGCTGCTGAGCTCTGTCACGTTCTGCCTGTTAAAGAGTGGGAGGCAAGGCCTCTACGATGCATTCCAGAGCAGTGCAGGAGAATCATTCACCACAGTTCAATAGCATGACCAAAAGCATGCTTGGAGCTGGATGTAAACAGGAGCCTTGGTTGCTGTCCCAACGATTTTGGACTCCAAATCCACCATGAAACAAGCACAAACCAGAAGGGCCAGCAGCGCTAGATCCTCTGGAGAAAAATACTGCAATGTTTACAGGCTACAAAAGTTTTGACTATTTGCAACAGGCTGCCTGCGTCCACCACTCTACACTATAAAACAATCTTTCCCAAGGCTTTCCCACCCTCCCTGCTGTCCTCCCCCCTACAAGGCAAGATCTTCCTATGTGTTGTTTTAAAACCTTTTTCTAGAGTGGCCTTTACTGGGGTTTTTAAAAAATATTCTTCCCAGTTTTAATAATATTGTTTTTCAATTTAAGTGGCTTTGAGAATTTGGTGCAAAAGGAAACACTAAATGCAAGAAAGGGAAAAAAAGTTTTCTTTTAGCTGACTATTTTCTGGGTTGGAAGGCAATGGGTTTAAAAATTGCCTTGCCACAAACGTCCTGAGATGATGTATAACAAAATATAAAATGCATATCAAAAACCCATTCAAAACAACCCAACAATAAAGGCCACAAAGTTCAAAAGTTAAATCACAATAATTCCATAGGAAATCAAACAGATGCAACACTAATTTCACCCTAAGGTCCAGACTGATAGATTCTAAAAACAGGTGATTGCATTTGACTCGCAAGTCTTTTTAGGAAGGAGCCTGGGAATGTTTAAGATGAAGGGCCTTCACAGTCAATGTGGTATAAACACAGTGCTAAAATCAATCTTCAGCTCCAAGCACAATTAAATTATGCTACTCAAATGAAGTACGCAATTAAGACTTGTATCTATTAACGCAACATACCAGCATGTTACAGGTAGAGGCTCAAATCTACCTTATAGGCGAAGGAGCATCTATGATGGAAGAATCCCCAGTGCCTAGAACTATGCCCCACTGGCTCGCCAGGACCAAGATGGAAGCAATTAAATGCACTTTTTGTCCTTTTCATTCCCCTAACAATTCTTTTACATCGCTCCCCACATAAAGGGGGTGGGGGGTGTTGACTTATACCAGCTCCAAGCTAATAGTCTTGCTGGCATATTTGCAGTGTGTACGATAGAAAAGAAGAGACTGAGAATCCTTGGCCAGATGAATATATCTTATGTTATAGGCCTTCAATTCATTTCTGACTTTCGGCAACCCTACAGCAAATCTATCATTGGGCTTTCTCAGCAAGATTTGTTCAGAAGGGAGTTACCTTTGGTCCCTTCTGCATCCAAAAGGGTGTGACTTGCCTGAAGTCACCCAGTGGATTCCAAAGGCCAAGTAGGGATTCAAACCCAGGTCTCCAGATTCACACTCCAACACTCAATTCACTACACTATGCTGGCTCTCACTCAATCATACTATAGTCCTCCTTTTGATCTTCATGAATTTGACTATTTGTGAGGCACGAGCTTGCCTCCCCCTATTCCCTTGCATCCCTCACTCCAGGCTTGCCAGGCTTATGTTTAAAATGGATGTTGTTGTTTTTTCAAGTGAACAATGCCTCCCTCCCACTGCAGGAGGCATGTCCTTTGTCCCATGTGGCAGCACTTTCTGCAGTGTAATGGCTGCTGATTGGTCGGGTGCTCTCTTTGCTCCTACCTCTCCCTTTTCAAGCTGGCCACCAGAAATAACTACTGTAGAAAGAAAGAACTGTGCTCTTCTCTCTTTAAGGGGAAAGTACCAGTAAGCCCTTTACTGTTTTTTCTCCCCCACCTGCCAATGCAGAGGCTAGAGGCAAAAGAATGGGAGCGGGAGGTCTGGAGAGGAACTGCAGGGGGTGAGTGGGAGTTATTCAAGATTTTTCCAGTTTTGCAAGGGTTCTGTGCCCCTGACCCTTGTGAATGTGGAGGGGCTACTGTACCGGGCATTTGTTTTGTTGGGGACCGAGATCTCATCTTTCTGTGGGTGAGCCCAAAATATGAGCATACACAGTTATTCCATCCACTTCATGCTCACAGGCTACCTCAGGCTGACACAGTGTGACGTGGCTAAGGTCACCCTGTGCATTTTAAAGGTCAATGGGGACTGGAATCTGGATGTCCCAGTCCCAGTCGAGCACTCTCACCACTATCACTCACTCTCCAAGGACCTTCAAAGAAGGCCCTCCACCAACAGAGCTATAGCCATCAGTAATTCTTATTTGCAATTATACATTTTATTAAAAGTATTACAAATTTCAATCACAGTCTGGTCAGTCAGGAATAAACTAACATGTAAATGGCACATTGAGATCCAGTAATAATTCATACAGTGAGCTAAGAATTTGCTGATTGATCCATTTTGACAGAAAGTTCATAAAAGCTAAGTCCAACTCCCACAACTTAAGAGTGTATCATTGGAAGTCCAAACTATACTTTTATTAGCAACAGATTTCCCTTGGTGTGGTTGCAGAGGGAGACCTGTTACATTCAACACCCCCACCCCAAGTAGTATAGAATTGTTCTCTGTTTTTGTAATACAGACATACCTCAGTTAACGAAGCCTGTCACAAAGAAGATCCCTTTTTTAAAAAAAAGTCTTTTTGGCCCACTCAGACCTTCCTCTTTTCCTCCTTATCCTCCTTCAGCTGGAAGGTTTTTTGTTTGTTTTTAACAGTACTGGAATTGGGAGGGTGGTGAATAACTGGAGAAAAACAAACTTTCAGTTGCTGGGTTGCACCAGCACATCTGCAGTAAATGGTGCAATAGTGTCTGAGCTGGGAAAGGATACCCTTCAGCCAATGACTCTATCTGTGTAAGCCTGTTCACGACAGGCAAGGTTAACAGCAGCTGCCCCTAGAATTTCTCACTACGCATGCCTGAACAGCAAAACAGGGGGAAGGCAAATTAGCCTGTCTCACCAGCTACCCCTAGCATGTTAAGAAAGCACAGAGCTATAAGTCTGGCCACCAAAATAGAAATCATAAAAAAGGCAAAAGCTGATCAAAGAAAAAATAATCTCCTGATAACCTCTTGGGGGAAGCTTTCAAGCGGTCTATGGAATTTTCAAAAAGTTTTTGTCTGTTTACACAAGGTTTATCTGACTTGGTTGGATCATTTCATGTATGCATGCTGTTAGTTTTGAATTAATAACTTTAGGGAAAGATGTTGCAGTGCATTTCTTTTTCTGTGGTGCAGAAAATTCTTTCCATTTTATTTCTACCTCTGATACCAAATTTTCTGTTAAAGAAGCAATGTTCAGGAATACACCTACTTTGTTAACTGAGGTACACCTGTAGTTCTTGTCGGGGGTAGGGGAAGAGACAATGAGGTGACTCCCTATAGCCCCTCCACATTCACGAGGGTTTGGGGCACAGAACTATCACGAAAGTGGAAAAACTATGAATAACTCCCCTCTGCAATTCTCCTTCCATTCCTCTGCCTCTTGCCCCAGTGTTTGGGGGGCGGGGGAGACAATCTGAAAGGCTTACCAGTACTTTCCCCTCAGACAGCAAAGAGGGGAATTCTGGAGTTCTAATTACTTCTGGCAGCCATCTTAAGAAAGGAGAACCTTACCAAGCATCAGCCAATGCACAGCAGAATGTGCAACTACACAGAGATCATGCCTTCAGCAGTTGAAGGGGGCTTTCTTCGACCAAAAAGAAAAAAGTCCATTTAAAACACCAGCCTGGAATGAGGAATGCAAGAAGTGGAGGCAAATACTTGGCTTGTGAATAATCACATTCACAAAGGTCAAACCCACAAATGTGGAGGGCGGACTGTACTTGTATCTTTCTCTGACATTCTCTGATATGGGAGAAGCTTCTATATAGGGTATAAGGACTCTGCCCAACTAAAGCACCTGCCTGAACCACATCAGAACTCAGTTCAAGCACCAGAGACCCTCAACAATTTGTTAACTTCTAAAGCAGGAACACCTCAAAAACTCTCTGATTCCTGGCTTGCAAACACAAGGGAAATCGGAGGAAGGAACAGCAACAATCTTTTTTTCAAATAAGGAATTATTTTCTTTATAAGACACAAAGGTCATGTCCTGTACCTGCAAACCTTTTGTCTGTAAAAGAAAATAAAGTGACCTTTGTCCTTTGCAGAAATCTCCTTAGTTGATCCACCACTGTGTGTCTTGTCTGTAGAGCAACGTAGACAGCTGATAATCAAAAGTAAATGGGGGAGAGGAGGAGGGGGAGTTGGGGCCTGGCAGGAGAGCTACATTAATTAATTCTGAGCGCCTAAAAACTATATCCAACTAAGAGGCTGAATTGTATCTCACTGTCCATTCATACCCTTGATAATATAGGTGATACATGTGCAGCTCCTGAATAGAGAGTTATACATTGTCATGGAATAGTAAAGAATGCATAGGTGTTGTCACCACATACACTTCTCTTGGAGACATTTGCTCAACTGGAAATGATCAAAAATTAGTGGTATGGGTTGGAATATTTTCCATGGACAATTTTAAAAAATGATGCCTAATTTTTCTGTGTACCAGTTTCCATTCCATTTAAAAAAAAAAGCATAAAATTTATTACTAGCAATGAATGGAAGCCAATACAGTATCAGACAAGCAATGACAGTAAAGCTGAAGGTGTCTCACTGACCCTAGTGGAAGGGAGCTAAACTCTGTTAGAAGGAGATGAATAAACAAAAACACATCCTGCACCCTTCACTGGATGTAAGAGAAAAAATTGTAAAATACAAAGTCAAGTGCTGTATTGTAATAAAAATAATTTCCACGTTAATGTTTAAATTTCTTTAAATTCAATCCAACATGTCTAGCATGATATTTCAAGCTCCAGCATCTTTATTCTGATTTATCAGGCTTTGGATGTAGTGCTACATTCTCTAAATTTGATACAAATGTGCATTGACATAAAATGCAGTATTTGGGTAGAAGAGAGAGTGAGCATGGTGTTGTGGTTTGATTTGGACTATGACCCTGGAGACCAGGATTTGATTCTCTGCTCAGCCATGGCAGCCCACTGGGTGCCCTCGGGCACATCACACACTCTCAGCCCCCGAAAAACCCCATGATAGATTTGCCTTAGAGTTACCTTTAGTTAGAAATGATTTGAAGGCACACAACAACAACAACAACAACAATCACCACCGGAGAAGCAGCACAACACTGGAAACTCATTTATTTACTTTTATTGGTTACAGTTTATACTCTGTATTTCCTCCAAAGAGCTCAAGGCAGCACACTTAACTCTCCTCCCCACTTTATATGCACACCAACTTTCTGAAGTTCGTTAGACAAAGAAAGACAAGACAAATTGGTCCAATATCACCCCAGAACAAGGATCTCCCTGGGTTCTAATCCAGCACTCCATCTGCTACACTACAGTGACACTGATTGCAGTTCTGAGCTGAATGATTCCCCATCTGTAAGGGACAGAACACAATTTACCATGTGTCCTTAACGTATTACTAGACTAAGCTACTGCAGCTCACAAGCAGAGTGTATGTTTTGTATGTAAAAGGTTCCAGGTTCTGAAATCTCCAACTGAAAGTAGCAGTGATGTGGGAAAAAAACCTTTCTCTGTCTAAAAGTTTGATAACTCACTTACAGGTGGAGTACACAGCATTAGGTCAAATGGACCAACTTAGCACTGGGTTAAATTGCAGGCTTCAGCCATTCTCCTTATCATACTATTCCTAGTGAGTGAGGCACTACCTTCTTGGAAGTGTTGCAATCAGCCTTCCTCTCTACTTCAAAACTGAAGAATTAGGTGGGGACTCTCCCAGCTGTGACAAATCCCATCACCTTCCCACCTGCAGAGTTTAGGAAGAAGACTTAGCAGCTATAAGGGCAATGAGTTAAGGAGACTTGACAGACATGGGGCTGGTGGGTAAAATCCTTGATTTGACCAGAAGGATCACCCCAAAGTGGTAGTCCTTCACCTTTGATCTGACTGAGAGTAAATCAGCTTCTGGCATTTTCCTGTGGTCTCACTACTGGCAACTAAATTTGTGGACCGGACCCTGGAGAATGTACTGACATACTAAGCATAGTTGAACTATATTGTAATGAGCCCATTACTACAAATTGTGGGAAACAAGGGGAAAAATCCACTATGGAGCTGTCATAACTAGTGAGATGCTCTTATACATTAAGTATGTAGAATGAAGTATGTAGAAACTACTCCCTCCTTACCATTGAGTCTTTTGCCCTCGTTCAATATTAAAACATCATGGCTACAGCAAATAAACTGAAATTGCTAGCCCCTGGTGTTTTCTCTTCTCAGTCTTTTTCTAGATCAATAGGTAGATAGCTATGCTTAGGATTCTTTCCTCCTTCTTCTGAGGTAATTTGCTGTTACAGGTGTCTCCTGCTTTTAATTTACTTGTGGTTTTTTTTATGTTCCACTGTTTTGACACTTGCAACTTACAGATAAATTCCACTGATTCTACAAGGGGCCCACTCTTTTGCTCATTCTTCCTTGTGGAGGCTCATTGGGACCACCTGCACATGCATGCAAGCACTGTTGGTAAAATGTGCTGGGGAGAGGAAGGCGCGAAGCTGACCTTGCAAGCAACACATGCAGTCAATCACAAGTGAGCCTCCACAATTCCCTCATGTTCCCTACATGGGTTCCACTTTTTGATCAATTCCCATTTCTGGTCCCTAACCTGTGTCAAATAAGTGGGGGAAGCCTGTACGTCTTTCCTCATCTAGACAGAAATAGGGAACACATGGAATCTATAGCCTTGCACACTGCAAAAGTCATTTAGGGACATCTGTAGCTGAGTTTACATGCTCTATCTGAATGGATATCCTGATTTTTCCCCTTTTTATCTTACTATTAACATCCGGAGTAGTTTCTCCTGTTTAATTGTCTTAGGTTCTCAGGACTAGCCTGCTCCACCCAGCAAGCATAAATATCAAACAACTCAGAGAGGGACTGTAGATTATCAATCAGGACTGAACAATATGGATCTGTCCACAGCAAAAGTTTCTGCTAATTCCTTGATACAGTCATACCCTCTGACCGCCAAAGGGACTCTACTCCCTAGTTCCTTGCTAGGATCCCACTGAAGCAATGAATACCCACAGTTACTTGGCTTTATATAACTTTTCCTCCCAGCTACCAGCCCCTCCCACACACTACTGGGCCGGGTTTCCATCCAGTGGAGCTGCTATTCTAGTTGCCTGGCAACCTGCTTCCAGGCTACAATCGCACTTCAGATGGCCACATCCCTAGAACTTTGTCACAGGAAGTTGGACGGGCATGTTTCAGGAGTGCTATAATTGTGCATTCATGAATGGGAGGGGGCTGAATTAGATCATAGAATCATAGAAATGTGGAGTTGGAAGAGACCATATGGGCCATCCAGTCCAACCCCCTGCCATGCAGGAACACCCTCAAAGCACTCCCAACAGATGGCCATCTACCCTCTGCTTAAAAACCTCCAAGGAAGGAGACTCCACTACACTCCGAGGCAGCACATTCCACTGCTGGACAGCCCTGACTGTCAGGAAGTTCTTCCTGAGGTTCAGGTGGAATCTCCTTTCCTGCAGCTTGAATCCATTGCTCTTTGTCCTGGTCTCTGGAGCAGCAGAAAACAAGCCCTTTCCTTCCTCTACATGGCATCCCTTCAAATATTTAAACATGGCTATTATGTCCCCCCTTAACCTTCTCTTCTGCAGACTAAACATACCCAGCTCTCTAAGTCTATCCTCTTAGGGCATGGCTTCCAGGCCTCTCACCATTTTGGTAGATGGCCCTTCCAGCTCTTTAAGATTCTATTATTCTATGCTTATCTACTGCTCTTCACCAGAAAGACAGAAGGGATTATAGAAAACAACAAAGCATATGGCATGTTGTGCTTAAAGACCAAGTGTAACCTATGAATACCTTGTACTAGGATGAAACAGAGTATTTCTACAGCTAGTTGCAGAGGCTGAAACATGCAATATCAAAGGTCATCTTTGTTAGAGAACTCCAATCTCTCTGCCTGTGACATTGAAAGCTGTATTTGGAACATATCTCTGGATGCCTTGCTTAAGCACAGTTCAACACAGTTATGATTTCAACATCTGTGGGCTTTTGAAAATAAACAAATAAATGGAAGATTTGATACTGCTCAATGCACTCTACCTTAAATGTATGCATTTCTGTTCCAGATCTCCATAGGATGGTATAAGCTTAGAGACCCAACGAATCAGCCAACATATGCCTTACAGTCAGATTCCAATACTAAATCAATCTAATCACGACCTCTTATGATGCAACCATGTGGAATTTGCTCCAAGTAGCCTGTTCCAGTGGATCAATGCCTGGTGCAACAGTAACAGTTTTTCCTCTGCCAGTTTTAGTCACCAGTTTCTGTTTGCAAATAGGAGTGGCACCATGAAAAATTGCCAGAACCACGTGGCATGTTTCTGTTTGCAGATAAGAGAATCAGGTGAATCACTGAGGTGTTCAAGGAAACAAAACGGATCCTCCTATGTCTCCTCTCTGTGCAAAGAGTGTGTGCGTATACAGCTTCTACAGCACACTGCTGAGCAGACAAGTGCTGTGGCAGCTGCACAAATGGCATTTAAAGTTAAAAAGGAGGTGGGGGGAGAGAAGATACAGAGCAAAGGCAAGCTGATGCCCAGCATGGCACAGCTGCCCAAATAGTCCTGGTGAGAGTTCCAGGCATAATTAAAGCCTACGATGAGGCCAGAGTAGTTCTATTGACAGCAACAAACATATATATTTTGTGCAGCTTGTTTTAAGGCGAGTGCCAGTCAGTTAGCTACAGATCAATTAGGGAAGCAGAGGAAGAAAAAAAAAAACCCTGAAAGTTAAGAAAGGCAAAACCTTTTTTTAAAAAAAATTATTTTCACAGGCCTGTGGGAACTCACTGTTTATGGAGAAAGGGTTTTAATAATGTTCTGTATGGTGTGCATTTTTTGCTTTTTATTATACATGCTTTAAATCTGTTTGTAATTTTCTTGGTACCGTAGTTTTAATTACAGTTTAACTTCTGTATGTTTTTACTGATGTGAACTCCTGTCTGTATATGTTTTAATTTCTGTAAATTGCCTTGAGACAGTAGGAGCCCTTGAAACATGGGTGAGAATTGTCTGCCCCCTCCAGATGTTGCTGAACTGCAACTCCCAGTATTCCTAGCTATTTGCTATGCTGGCTGGGGCTGCAGGAAGTTGCAATTGAGCAACGTCTGGGTGGGATATAGTTGAAAACCCAGCCTTAAAAGCTAGCAGAAAAAGAGAGTATGTGTACCCACAAAATGTCAGTTGAAATTAAGGAGCAGAACAGCACAGATGAGCAAAGTTGTTATATCCTAATTTCATATGTCTTCATCACAGACAGATAGCAGGCAGCAGGAATTTAAACACACATCAGCCAAATTTTACAGCACTCAGATGATTACTTGAAAGATATCTGTCAGACAGAGAAGGGAAAAGAAGTAAGACTGACATTTTGTCAGAGCATAGGATTTCCCCCTCCTCTTTTACCTGAGAATCTCTTCCACAGAAAGGCTAAGAAGCCTGCAATTACCCTGACAGTGTTTCTAAAGCTAGTAGGAATTTGGAGGCTGAAATAAATGGTTTCTTTCTCCCTTTTTTTAAAGCATTCCTCTATCTAGGTTTAAAGTCTGAGCAAAGAACAGATTTGAGATAAGGCATTTTGCAACTTTTTTTTTACATTTTTTTTTTTTTGCAGACACGCAAAAGTGGGGACATGTGTGCACAGAATTCAGCCAATAAAATTTGGATACACAAAGAGAAGATGTTGCCTTTTATCCTGAGAATTTGCAATCAACTAGAATCTTGCTCTTTTGAGCACTGCAAATACCTATACCTGTGAGATATTGAAAAGGACAAAATGCTTTAACAACATGGGAACTTGTAACACTTCGTTTTAAGACAAGGCTGGGCAAAGAGCAACTCTCCAGATGTCAGGCTACAGCAGCCCTAACAAGTACAGTCAGCCCTCCACATTTGCAAATTTGACTTTCACAGATTTGATTATGGTACTTGAGAGTTTCTCCAGCCTCTGCCCACCCCACTCAAGCCCTTCATTTCCAGGGGAACTTCCCCTCTCAGTGATTTCAATCAGACCACACAGGCCTTTAAAAACCCACCTCTGGTCATCCTCCACCACCACCACAAATAGCTTTTGCATGGCCAGTTAAGACAGATTTCAGCCTGATTTCTCAGCATCATGAACCCTTTCTTGATGTCTCTCTCTCTCAAAACACACACACACACACAGAAAGAGACAGGCAAGAGAAAGCAAGTATAGGGCTACTATGCCCACCCACCCAATTTCCCTCTCCTTTCCCTGACCTGGTTTGGATGCTGGGTGCCTGTTCCCCCCACTGTGCCTCAGCCCTCTTCCCACAGACACACTCACACATTTTGATATTTGTGGTTTTTCCACTTTTATGGGCATCCTTTGCCCCTAACCCTAGTGAATGTGGAGGACCAACTGTACAGACAAAGAGGAAGAATGCTATGGGGTACTGAAGACTAATGACTAATGGCATCTAGACTGTGCAGCAGTTCCCAAACTTTGGTCCTCCACATAATTTAGACTTCAGTTCCCAGAATTCCAAGCTGGATAGGGCTTCTGGGAACTGAAGTCCAAAACACCTAGGGGACCAAAATTTAGGAAGCACTGAGTTATATTCTGCCCGCCCTGCTTTAAGAGATGGAAGGAGTTTTGCAGATTTCTGCTATGTCCAAGAATTAGAAGTGTATGGTTTTAGGATCTTATTTTGTTTCCTCAATTTGAGATTAATCAGAAGTATTAAGATACTTTCCTTCAAGCAATGCAATAAGTTGTGCAGTAAGTTGTAAGTTGGCATGCTTAGAAAAAATATACCATGCTTCTTTGGAAGAGAAGTGGGGTTCATGACACCCACCAGATATTGTTGGACCTATCAGTCCTAGGCAGTTTATGTGCCATGCTGTGTGGTATAGTTTAAAAATATCTGCAAGTCTTCATAATTCCCACTCCTGCATCAAATGCTATTTGCCTTTGCAATTAGTAAATGATCTGAATTTAAAAACTGATAATTAACTAAATCAAAACCATTAAAAGTTAAAGCTTTTTTTTAAAGAAAACATTTCGACAGAATAATGAAATTAACTTGCCTTACATGGTTAACCACAGCCACTGAATACATACAAAAAGAAAGTACTACAACTCTTCAAAGAATTTATAATTCTCCTTTTCCAAAGGAAAAAAAGAACTTCGTGATTTAACAGCAAACAAGAACACTCTATTTTCAAACTGAGTATTCAATAGACAGCCAGCAATGCTGCAGATCTGGGATGACCACAATACACAGAATTCAGATGCAGAAAAAAGTATTAACTTTTCTCGCCTGCATGATGGGATGATTCTATGGTCACAGAATGATCACTGGAAACCAAGCAGTTCAGGATCTATGGATGCAACCCAGCCCACTAAACTCCCTAGGAATATAAATTCCTAGGCTCCAGAAGCCTGTTTGGCAGGCATTATGAAGTCTCTGGATTGGCCAAACACAGCATAGAAGTTTGGTGTTCCAATTTTGCCTAATCAACTGGTTCTTAAACGTCAAGGTTCTGTGTGTTTTGGATTTTAACTCCCAGAAGTGCCACAGAATTTGGACATTACTGGAGCAATCTATGAGCTGAAGTCCAAAACATCTGCAGAACCAAAGACTAGGAACCATTGGTCTAGTCAACATAATGGCCCTTTCCAGTTGGTTGACTTAAGGGTTCTAACTGCCACCACTTCCCTCAGATTGGTTATGCAAACAATGCACTCTTCATGTTTGGATTTGAGCACATCCATTCACACCCCTGCCTTGGTATGATGCTGATTCCCCTTGCCATGGCTATAACTTCCAGGCTGGTTTCCCACATTAGTCTTCCCAATCCCATGGAGAGTTATCTCTCAGATGTTCTTCAAGATGTCACTGGCATGGACACTCTTTCTATGAACAGTTGGCTTCATATGGTTGCTAGAAGTTATAGCCAAGTCTAAAAGAGCTATCAAGCAGAAACCAAGGGGATGAGACAAGTCAACTCTCCACTTTGGCAACCTCTACTAGTAGCCGAAGTGTGACCCTTAACTTTGAGCACAGTCCTATAGAGTCTACTCAGAAGGTTAGGCTTCCTTAGGTCTGCAGACTGAGGCCATTGCCGTGCTATATCATTGCAGTGCTATTATTACTTTCAACATCCTGTAGAATCCTGGAGTTTGTAGTTTCCTGAGGCCAAAGAGCTCTCTGGCTGACATTTCTAAATGCCCCTCCCTAAACTGCAAACCCCAGGATTCCACAGGATGCTGAAAGTGGAATAACAGCACTCTAACAATGTAGTACAGAAATGGCCCTAATGTGTATTATATGACAAACTCTGCAAACAAGAAGTGAAAGTATCTTCAAGCCTAGACAGCATTCTAAAAGAGGTCTGGGCTATGTCCTGATGCATACCTAGTGTGCCAGTTCAAAAGCAAGCTTGACTTACTTTACTGTGACTTACTCACTGGTTACGGGAGTGTACGGCATAGCAGAATTCCATCCTGAATCAATTGAGCCTGGCTTACAAATCAATGTGCTTAGTTAGGATCAGGCTGCCAGGAGAACTGAATTTCAAGACAAAGAATCAAGCAGAATCCTGAACAGGACTTGCTGTGAGATAACACTTTTGTTTAATTATTAAGGGCTGGGTAGGTAAACAGTAGATCCCGATGGGCAAAGAACAGCTGTCAGCTCTAACAGAAAGTCATTCACGTTCCAATCTTGGAACTCTGAAATTCTATCAACAATAGCTGTAAAATGACTCTGGTGTAGCTCAGAGTTTTCAACTAGCTTTCATATTTAGGAGTGCTATTTTTAGCTAACTTTGGTTTGTCAAAGGCTAGCTTTGAAGAGTTTCACTGGAAGCCATCTGCAAATAAATAAAGGGACCATTCTCTCTCCTTTTAAAGCATGTATAAACTTTTCACTTTTATTTCCCCATGTTCCTTCTATTCTCAGTTTGTTCTGCCTGATCACTATTAGGTGACATATATATGTCCATTACCCAATAGAAAGAGCAAATTATCACATCAGGGTCGTAACGTGTTGAAGATTTACCTGGGACCGAGCCCCTTTAAACACAGCAGGACTTACTTCTGAGTAGGCCTCCAAAGGATTGTCCAGTTTGTCCTTTAAGAGGTTAATTTTTGCCTTTTACAGACTTTAAACTCAGCAAATACACATACACACACACATACACACACACACATTTGCACTGAATCTAGATATCTGTTCTCTAATAGAGTACGTTTTATTTTATTTAGCAGTAAAATTTAGTCACTCTAGTTAATACTTTTCTTCTCTCGTGTCCATATATGTATGATCCATGGTCGCCGCCTCGATCCATGAGGAGAGGCGGGATAGAAATAATCATCATCATCATCATCATCATCATCATCATCATCATCATCATTATTGTGTGTGTACCTTCAAGTCACTCATGGCGACCCCAAGAATTTAAAAGGCTTTTCTTAGGCAAGGAATACTCAGAGGTGGTTTTACCAGTTCCTTGCACTATACCAACTTTTTTTAAAAAAAATACAGGCATACCATAATTAACAAAACCTCTGACAGTGAAGCTCCTCTTGAAAAAGGCATATTACACCCCCCCGAAACTCTTTTTTACTCCTCACCCTCTGTCTAGCTGGGTCTTTTTAAAGAAGCATTGGCATGATGAGGACCACAAAGGAGAACTGGAGTAAAGCATTCACTATCAGGTTGCAGCTTGAGCTAGGAAGAAGCAGGCTTCTGCTCTAGCCAATGCTACCATAGCTGTGTGTACCTACTTACATCAAGAAGGGAAAACAGCAACTGCCTCCACAATCTCTTAATGACCACATATGAATAGCAAAACACAGAGAAGGGGAAGAGTAGTTAAGTTGTTTCACTAATTTCTGCAGTATGCAGGAAAGTTATTAAAAGAAAAGTGGAGGCTGGTGAAAAAAATTCAGTCACCCCTTGACTTTTGTGAGGGTTTTGGGTACAGAATCCTTGTGAAAGTCAAAAAAAAAAATGTGAATAATTCCCCCGCCTGAGTGAGTGTTCCCCTTCCCTTGCCTTGCCTTTTGCCTGGGCACATGTGCCTTCCTTCCAATAGCAGTTAGCAATAGCAGTTACATTTGTATACCGCTTATCAGTGCAAAGCACTCCCTAAGCTGTTTACAATGTGTTTAGCTAATTGCCCCCAACAAGCTGGGTACTCATTTTACTGACCTATGGAAAGCTGAGTCAACCTGGAGCCCCGAAGGACCAAACTCACAATGTTGTAGCTGCAGTACCGGCATTGAATCACTGTGCCACCAGAGCTCTTCCAGGCAGCCAGGCAAAAGGGAAGCAAATAGGAGGGGGCAATCCCTTGCACAGAGAAGGCACACACATACTTTCCACCCTTTCTTCCCCTTGCATTTTCTTGCCTTTTGCACAGGTGCACATGCCTTCCTTCCATGCACTCAGGCAAAAGGCAAGCAAATAGGAGAGGGAGAATAGAGGCAGGCATGCACACACTTTCCTTCTCAATGCACAAGCCCCCCCCCATTTGCTTGCCTTTTGTCCAGGTGTGAAGAAGGAAGGCACAGCGCACCAGGGCAAAAGGCAAGCAAACGGGAGGAGGAGAATGGGGGAAGACGAACAGGCACCTTGCAAATAATCAAATTCATGCAGGTCAAACTACGAATGTGGAGGGAGGACTATGTGCATTTTTAGAATAAGCCTCCAAATGATCTCCAGAATGTTAAAAATATTTTTGTTTACTGATGGAAGCCTTGCCTGACCTAGTTGTTCCATTTCACATGTGCATACTGTGAGTTCTGAATAAAAAGTCTGCTCTTCTTTTTGCGGGGTATAAGAACCTATGCCTATTTTTTCCATATTATTTCTGCCTCTGGTACCAAAATTTCTATTAAAGAACTAGTGCCCAGGAATACATCCAGTTAACCAACTGAGGCATACTTACTGTCACAAATCAGCTAAGCCTCCAACTGGCAGTCTCGCTTAAAGGAAATATTCAAATTTGATCAACCTCAAACAAAATAAAATAAAACAAAACAGCCCTGCAACCACAGAGCATATGTACCACAGAAAGGCAACTCTTTCATGAGAAACAGATTTCTAGATTGCTACTGTAGCAGGAGGGAAAGCCAGGTATTTAGTCCTGCAGTGACCAACCAGATGCCTCCAGGAAGCTCACAAACAGAACATGAAGGCAATAGGTTTCACCTGCTATTGTTGGCTTGAAAATTTAGTGCTAGGTAACATTCAACCACCTTTTCACTATTGTTCCCCAGCAACCGGCATTCAGAGGTGTATCATCTCTGATCCTGGAAGGTATCAGATTAGCTCCCAGAGCACACTGACTATTACTCCTGGATAGTACACAAGCAAACACCATTTGCACATCTAAGTCCAAACGATTCATAAATTAAAGGACAGAGAGTATGCCATATTTTTAAAAGTCCATTTTTAATAGCAGGACAGCATAGTTAAAGTAGTAAAGCCCCATGTTTGAGAGAATGTGCTTTAGCTATCAGTTCATTTCTACCTCCAATACTCTCTTTGTATGTCTTGCACATATTGTGTGTATAAGTAGGAAAGGTAGGGGATAAAAAGGTATCTGAACATCAAATTGAGAATAGTGATATGAACACAACCCAGTTTCATATGAACATCTTAATGTTTGAGGGCGATACTATACTACAATTTATGTTATGACTTTCCCAGTCATTCTGAAAAATGGATGTGAAAGAACTGAACTGTGGTTCAAATATGAAAATTAACATTGTCTCCTGAGCATTTGAAAGAAATGTAATTCTGATACCATGAGTTACAAGGGAGATACAAGTCAAGGAAGAAAGTGTAAAGGCAAGTTTACAGTTGTACATTAAGAAAATAAAAATAATAAGCACAAATGATTCACACAGTGTTAAAAGTTGATGATGAAGACAATGACCATTTCTGCACTACACTGCTATAGTGCTATTATTCTACGTTCAGTATCTTATGGCATCCTGGGATTTGCAATTTAGGGAGGGACATTTAAAATTCTCAGCCAGAGAGCTCTTTGGCTTCAGTAAACTGCAATTCCACAGGATGTTTAAAGTGGAATAATAGCACTATTAGCAGTGTTGGGAGGAAATGGCCAATGAAAGAGTTAAAAGATTTTTTATACCTTGGCTCAGTCATAATCAAAATGGAGATTGCAGTCAAGAAATCAGAAGAAGACAAGGGCTTTGAAGAGCAGCTATCAAAGAACTAGACAGTATCTTCAAGTGCAAAAATACATCACCGAATATCAAAGTCAGGACTGGCTGTGATACTATATTTCCAGTTTCTATGTATGGTTGAGAAAACTGGACAGTAATAATAATAAATCTTTATTTGTATAGCGAAGGCCATTACAAAGTATTTCAGGTAAAAACAGCATTAAAACAATAAAAAAAATGTTGTACTTTATGGTTTCATCCATCATCTCTAGTATCTATTTATCCTTACTACTAAGTTCCCTTCTCAAAATTGATGCTTTAAAAGCAAAACAAGCAACTTTATTGGAAATGTGTGGAACTGAATCCCCCAGAAGAAATTTAATTAGAAATGAGCTACACTTATTGGGTGTAAGGTCAAGTTTTTTAAATAAGGCCTTTCTTAAGTCTGTGTAAATTAGGCATACCAATAGATAATATACTAGATCTTCAACTGTGTTGCTCCCACATGGGCAGACTCTGTCCTCCCTAGGGATATGATGGTACCTTCCATGAACTATTGCTGAGTCCTTTGAGTTACAATGGAGAGCTGTGAGAGCATATCTCCACTTAAAATTTGCTATACTATTTAAGTATTGAGGATGAGGCATTTGTATAGGTAATTTGGCACACCAGGGAGCACATTTTGACAGACATATGGAAGCACGATCAGCTTGGAAGTCCTTTTTTGAAATGTGTGCTTTCAGATGTCGAGCTGCTTGCTCAAAGTTTAAAGCATCTAAAGACTCCAGCAAGAGACCATAACCCTCCACTAGATGTAGAATCTAATGATTCCAGGATAAATATTTTCTACTATTGCAATTTGACATTTCTTTGAAGGCACTCAAAACTAAAAAAGAACCTATTCCTTTTCTCGGTTTCAGCCAATATTTGATTGCATACATGTGAACAGCACTCTTCAGTGTATGGAGACCAGTCTCCAACCACCAAATAGAGGTTTCAGTTCCTATAGGTAATCTTAAAATTGCCCTGAGGAAATGATTCTGCATTGTTTCTAGGTGTGTTTTCAAGGATGCTCCCCAAAGTTCAGCGCCGTAACATATCTGAGTAACTACTTTAGCCTCATAAATTTTAATAGCAGGTGTGATCTGTTTATCACCTCTGCCCCAATAAAATCTTAGTAGGGAGTTGACAGTGCTAATGGAGATTTTTTTGGTACTCTCATAATGATTTGTACAGAGTCCAGTCTGGGAAAAACTAAGGCCTAAATATTTAAATGATTTCACCTGTTCTATAGGATGCCCATCAATCTGCCATACGTGTTTTATATGTCTATTGGCAAATACAAAAATTTTGGTTTTATCATAATTAACTTTTAATTTGCCATGTAATGCCAGTTGATTAAAGGCTTTCAGTAATCTCCTCATCCCTTGTGTCTGTGACAACAGAATGGTATCATCTGCATACATAAGTACTGTTAATTTCTTATTTCCCAGTTTAGGGGGAACAAAGTTGTCCTTATTGCTTAGATCAGTTATTAGTGAGTTAACATAGAAATTAAGCAGTGATGGGGCTAATAAACAGCCTTGCCAAACACCTCAATTAGTTGGTATCAGTTCTGATAACAGACCAGATTGATTCAATCTTACTTGAATCTTAGTATCAGCATGGAGTTCACGCATTAACGTTAGCAACCTTTTGTCTATATCTGTTCTATATAATTTGTCCCATAGCTGTTCCCAATTAATGGAGTCAAAAGCTGCTGAAAGATCAATGAATGCTACGAACAGGCACTTTCATTTTAATCTAACATATTTGTGCACTAGGTGGGACAGCACAAAACAATGATCCATAGTTGAACGGTTACATCAAAAAGCCACCTGTTCTTCAGCAATCATTTCATTAGACTCCAGCCAGTAGTTTAATTTTATGGATAAATATTTAGTATAAATTTTAGAGGAAATATCCAGAAGCTAATAGGGCAAAAGTTGACTGGTTTGCTTGGATCACCTTTTTTAAATACGGGTACTACTATGCTGGTGTTCCATTTGGGTGAAAAACAACCACTTTCATTTATTTCTGTAAATAAGATTGCTAGGATTGAAGCCCACCAATCTGGTGCTGCTTTATAGACTTCACCTATAATACCATCTTTACCAGGTGCCTTTCCCTTTTTTAAAGTGGCAATAACTTCAGAAATGTGCTTGGAGGAGGCCGGGTCCCACTTTGGCCAGGTGGACAACTTTTGCTTCTTGTAGAGTCCTCCAGGGAATTATTAGAGGGGGCTTGTTAAATAGATGTTGAAAATGGGCCTGCCACTCATGAGAAGATATTTTAGGTTCAATCAAGGGTTGATCAGCTACCTCAGATTTGTTAACAAGTTTCCAGAATCTTTGTGAATCTCTACTCTGAGGTGCCAGCAACAGTTCATTCCATTGTAAAGTGAAATATGACAGCTTTTTATATTTTAACAGTTTCTTGTAACTGCTTCTTAGTTGGCCAAAATAAAAAATTAATCTAGGAGCTTGCAGCTTGCGGGCTATTCTTGCTGCTGCATTTAGGTTAGATCTGGCCATTCTACATTCCCTGTCATACCATCCAGAGGGGTGAGATTTTGTTCGTTCTGAAAGTGTTGTTTTGGGGAATGGAGGTTCTAATATCTGCAAGATTTCCAAGAATTTTATAATCCGATCACTGCCTTCTGGTATATGGATAATTTTCTCTCTCAGTTGAAGATTCTTCTCATCATATAGTATCCCCAGCAACTGATGTTCTGTTTGCACAGACCATCTAATTCTTTTGGTTAGAGTGTAATTAGAAGTATTTGCAAAATCTTCATCCTGTAATGGCTCTATCTTAGGTGCCGTCAGAAACAATAACTGGAATGGAAGCTGGAAAGTATAGAAAGTTGATAGGAAGAGAACTGACTCATTTAAAATCTAGTGTTGCATGAGAGATTTGCAGATACCACAGTCTGCCAAATACATAAATGAATGGGTCTTAGACCAAATCAAGCCTGAACTCTCCCTAGAAGCCAAGATGATGAAGTTGAAACTGTGGTACTTTGGACCTAGCATGGGAAAGAATTGACTCATTAGAAAACATAATGACCCTTGGCAAGACAGAAGACAGACAGAACAGAAGACTGAATTGCGGGTAGATTGACCCAATCAAGGAAGCCACAGTCCTGAGTTTGAAAGACCAGAGCAGAGCTACCAATAACAGGTTGATTTGGAGTTCTCTCATCTACAAGGTCACCATAAGTCAAAGTCAATTTGATAGCAGTTAACAACCACAAACTGAAAAGGCAAAGTAGGGTGTCCAGATCCAAATCAGAACAAAGCTCCTATACCTTTAGTAGCTTTGTAGAGAGGACATTTCATCAGATATGTTTGTATGTGCTTTCAAGTCACCTGTTGACAACCCCATGAATTTCAAAGAGTTTTCTGAGGCAAGGAATACTCAGAAGTGATTTTGCCA
Source organism: Ctenosaura bakeri (assembly GCA_948474755.1). Lineage (NCBI taxonomy): Eukaryota > Metazoa > Chordata > Lepidosauria > Squamata > Iguanidae > Ctenosaura > Ctenosaura bakeri. Next base: position 816,493 of record CAOLHI010000157.1, read on the forward strand.
CTTCCTTCCTCTAAGATACAGCCTACAGCTGGTATTCACTGCCAGCCTCTCATTGAAGCACTAATCAGAGCTGACTCTGCTTAGCTTTCAAGATTAAAGGAGCCCTGGTGGCGCAGTGGTTAAATGCCGCTACTGCAAGCCACAAGGTTGTGAGTTCGATCCTGCCCAGCTCCAAGGTTGACTCAGCCTTCCATCCTTTCGCAGGTCGGTAAAATGAGTACCCAGCTTGTTGGGGGCATGTATAGAAATGTTTCAAAATACATGCTATTTGTAAGTTGTTCGCCGCCTCGATCCATATGGAGAGGCGGGATACAAATAAATAATAAATTAAAATAAATAAATAAATGAGACCGGGTGCTTTCAGGATATTTAGGTTGATTTAGCCTCCATGAAATCCCATTCCTGTACAACTACTAGGGAACCAACATGGTGTACTGATTTGAGAGGAGGCCAGGTGACCATGGGTCATTCAACGAAGGAAACCCACTGGGTGACCTTTGGCAGGTCACACTCTCTCAGCCTCAGAGAGAGGCAAAAGTAAACCCTCCCTCTGAACAAATCTTCCCACGAAAACCCCATGACAGGTTTAACTTAGGGTTGCCATAAAGTCGGAAATGAGTCGAAGGCACAAAGCAATATGCAACTATTAAGATGCAGGAGGCTCGTCCTTTCTCTCTCATATGGCCTAAGGCAAACAAGCAAGTTAAACCAGATGAAGCATTTTTCCTGGCCAAACCAAGCTTTGTTTATTTTACCACCAGCCAACAAATGCATGCCTCAGAGAAGGTCTAACACTGAGGAAATGCAGTCAGGGCTAGAGCTGAAGTGAACTGCCTTAATGAAAGGGTAGGGCTACAATGAATGACTAGAGAGGAAATTGCCTTCTCCCATTACTGCACATAGTCCTTCCTTGGGGATGCCTTGGTTACACACACAGTAGGGAAGGAAACCATGCAGCCCTCCAAAAATTGTTGGACTGTAACTCCCAAATTCCTCATCATTGGCTATGATGGTTAGGCCTGATGGGAGATACAGTCCAACAACATTAAAGGAGATTCCACCTGAACCTCAGGAAGAACTTCCTGACAGTCAGGGCTGTCCGGCAGTGGAATCTGCTGCCTCGGAGAGTAGTGGAGTCTCCTACCTTGGAGGTTTTTAAGCAGAGGCTTGATGGCCATCTGTCGGGAGTGCTTTGAGGGTGTTCCTGCATGACAGGGAGTTGGACTGGATGGCCCGTGTGGTCTCTTCCAACTCTACATTTCTATGATTCTATGATTAGAAGGGCCACATGATTCCCACCTCCAATATAGAGAATCACATTTTTTTGGTTTATTTTTGTAATGTCTCCAAACTCATATATCTGCTCCATTGTTCTTGTTCTCCATGCTCTTGATATCCATCAAAAGTAACATGAGAACAAGGTTTACCATGTTACCAGCCTATATATACTATTAGCTATTTATGATGGCCATAAAATAAAAAGAACCAACTCTCTTTCTACTTGCTATCAACACTGGTATTCCTCCTTTCTTCTTAGCCCACTGTGTATTCAGAACAATTTTGTGAAGTAGATTAGGTTGCAATAAAGTGACCAGTACAAGATTGCATAGCAGACTTCTCAGCTGAGATGAATATTTGGCTTAAGTATATTAATCTATGCCATATAACATCTAAGAAATGAATCTGAGCAAGGTCACACTTTTTTTAGTGAACAAAAGAACAGGAACAAAAACACACGTATGCCTACGGTACTTAATCAATTGTGGAGATCACTTTCATTCACTACAGGCATCCAGGTTAATGGACATTTAAAAGCATGGATTGAGCACAGTTCAACATATAACAACAGATAACCAAAAGCATGGATTGACTAAGATGTATCAGGTCTCACAAAGGCGGCTTGAGAGACACACGAAAATCATATGAAATAGAAATGGCTCCTGCAGAAAGGTCTTTTACCACACCTTGGATACATCTATCTTGCGTGGTAACTCTCACAATTCCCCAGTCAGCTTGTCTGCTGGCAGTGCTAGCTGGGAGATTTGGGGAGTTCTGTCCCCTTCTCTCCCCAATGTGTCTCTGATGGTGGTGGGACTGAGAGAAAACTCTCCCCCAAAGATCTTAAAACTCAAGCAGGCTCATAAGAGGGAAATACTGCATTTCAGATCACAAACAGATCACTGAACTGCTAGAAACAGACCAGTAGCTAGTGAAGCTTTTGCAAAAAAGAGTTACTTCTTCCTAGTAACCAGCACCAGTTAAAATACAGCATTTTGGACCCATGGTGGTTCCAAACAGTTTGCAAAGGCAGCTTCACACAGCGTGCATTAATCTAAACAGAACATAATCAAGGCCTGTGTTATTGTACTGGACAGATTTAAAAAAAAATCCTGAAAATGTCAAAATAGAGGAGGAAGGCAATTAAGATATTGTAGGAAATTGTGTGACATAGTATCCACAAGCCACTAGAAGATTTTGGGAAGTATCAAGTTTTGCTGAATGCTTCAAAACAGATGTGTAAGTAATAAAAAATACTAGTGCATGAACTTCAGAGCAGGTACTTCCTTGGCTGCAAGAATTCATGGGTCCATACAGGAGACATTCCTATCCCTGCTCTCCATTCTATCATGGCCCCTCCCAAAATTTAGAGAGGGTTTTTAAAAAAATTTTACTGTTGTCTGTGATACATACCAAATCTACACCATGTTCAGATTTTACTACAGCAAAAGGCTGTCCAGTTCCTGCAATTAACTGCTACCTGATATACCTTTTTCCCTTCCTTTAAGTAATATAACAACTTACCTTCTTAGTCTGAAGAGTTTACAGCAAGAATTTTTAACCCCTTCCACTTCTCTGCACAGAACTTTCTTTTCTTTTTTTAAAGCTGATTTGAGGAATACGACAAGTAAGCTAGTGATTTCTTCTTATGCTATCCTAGAATTAGAGAATGACTAGGGAAACCAGGCATGACAGGAAAATTATCAGAAATTCTTGGCAAAGTGCAGCAGAATTTTAATCTCTTCAATAAGCACTTACTTTGGACTTTTCTGTCTGCCTAAGGCTCTATCATTTCATACTTAAAGGTAATAAGTGTCTATAATAGTTGAAACTAAGGCCATTTCCACACTACACTCTTACAGCGTGATTATTCCACTTTCAACATCCTATGGAATCCTGGGGTTTGTAGTTTCAGGAGGGGTTGACCGGTCCCTCCTGAAACTGCAAGCCCCAGGATTCCATAGGATGTTGAAAGTGGAATAATCACGCTATAAGAGTGTAGTGCAGAAATGGCCTAAGAGAAGACAGGAGGCAGAAGCTCCCAAGTTAAAGATAATATATGACTACCTCTCAAATCTTCCTGTTTTGTTTTATGTCTACAGTAGCTCCTCCATATCCATGGGACCCGTACGCAGTTTCACTCATCGATACTCAAATGCAGTTTCAAAACATTTTGTTTCCATCTCTTTTTGGACAACACGTTGTTGTAAACTTTCATGCTTTTGTCAGTTGTGGACTGGCTTTCAACTGCAAATAGTATCTACAAAGCCTTCTTTCTCTCAGTCAAGTTTCAGTGCCCAAATAAATTAAATAATAAAAAAATTAAATCCCTTCACCTCCTACAAAAACTGCCACAATGACTGAATCATTCATCTGCTTCATGTCATTGCCTGTCCTTGTTGACAGTGAAAGGGAAAAGAAAGCAAAGAAACAATGGCATGGCCAAGATTGCACCTGCCAGAGGAAGAGGAAGTGACACCATGAGGTGACCATGCCCACCAGAAAACAGAACATCCTGTGACATATTCCTCTAATAAACCAAACCCTCACAGTCACCGTAGCAAATGATTGTCATACTGCCCTTTCAAACATGGCATGAACAGATAATAGGCATATCTCTGTCACCCTTTAAAATTTCAGCAGACCTTGGGCAGGAAAAACATGCTTATTGTTCTCCTTATAGTACAGAGCGTGAAGTCATAATAGGCCATACCCTCCTGTTGCTATTAACTACCAAAGCAAAAAGAGCACTTCATTTTGTTTCTGCTGAATGCTAAAGGAAAGCCAAAACTATTTCACAACAAGGAGAAAATAAAACATCATTATCAAGACAATTAATGTCGAAATTATTAACAATGACAATTCATTATGAATTGCTTCAATAGTGATGTTTCATTATATGCTTGTTATGACATTGGCTTCTCTTATAAGCATGAATTATTATTGTTGTTGTTGTTGTGATCGCTTTGTTTCAAACCACTCCAAACATACTCTGCATGCAAAAGAGTATACAAACAGTATAACCTTCACATACAGAAGAGCTGTTGCCATACACAGCCCAAATGTGTGAGCTGGGAAATTAATCATTTAAGTGTCATCCCAGCAGCAAAAAAAAAAAAAAAAAAAAACAATTTCTTCTAGTGAGCATCCCATTGTTACTGTTGCTGTTGACAGTTGCTGCTTTTTTCTTTTTCTTTTTGGTCTCTTTGGTGATACAATCACGACTTTGGTTGTCAAGCAATATATATTGGCTAAAGAAATACAGACATGGGCAGGCAATGCTGTATCTCCTTCTCATCTGCAATACTGAAATATATTAGCCTTTAATCCTCACCCACTTAGATGGGACATTTTAATCCCCAAAGTCATGTTTTGTTTCAGAATTTCATATGGAACTAGGCCTACAAGTTAGGCATTTTACAACATGGTCTCTGGAAGAATTGTAAACAATGCCATTCTCTTTGAGCTATTTGCCTATAGATTCTGCACATTCCATATATCTACCATGATTTGAAGATGTCTTCCACAAGTAGACAAAATCTCAGTAATCACAATCAAGATTGGGCTCAGGAGTTACAGTGACTATGGAGGAATAGTTAGAATGGATTAGGACTGCAAAACAAAGGTCCAGATTCCTTTTCAGCCATGAAGATAACTGGGTGATCTTGAGGTGGTCATTATTTTGCAGATTTGGTATATCTCACAAAGTTGTTGTAAGAATTTAAAAATGCAGTGAGACCCACATGTTGTTGTTGAGTCATTTCTGATTTATAGTGACCCTAAGATGAACCTATAATGGGGTTCTCTTGACAAGATTTATTCAAAGGAGGTTTCCCTTTGCCTTCCTCTAAGGCTGAGACAGTGTGACTTGCCCAAGGTCACCCAGTCAGTTTCCATGAACAAACAGGTATTCAAACCTTGGTTTCCAGAGTTGTAGTCTAACATTCAAACCGCTACAGCATGCTGGCTCTCTGACATACATATGCTACCATAAGTTCCTTAGAGGAAAGGTAAAATACACATAAATATTTCTCTAGTATGATATTATTATGAAGACTTCCCAGTATTTCAATTACCGTAGTAATGATTCTCTGACTTAGGCTATTTCCACACTACACCATTATAGTGCTATTATTCCACTTTCAGCATCCTGTAGAATTCTGGGATTTGTAGTTTACTGAGGCCAAAGAGTTCTCTGGCTGAGAATGCCCCTCCCTAAACTGCAAATCCCAGGATTCCACAGGATGTTGAAAGTGGAATAATGGCACCATAACCGTGTAGTGCAGATAGGCCCTGAGTTTGTTTTTTACTATAACAGTTTATTGAACTCTCTGCCTTCTTTTGACATACAGAGCAACACCAGGTCCAAAACTCTTTGCATGTTTATTTGTAAAGATGATCATGTTTTGAAATGCTTCCGAATTCTGCTCCTTAGTCAGAGTGGTTCGTTTGCTTTCTCTATTCCAGCCAGATCTTTCAGTTCTGCTGGCAGTATTCAGAGTTCTGAGCACTTCCTAACAAGTTCTCCTTTTTTCCCTCTCAGTAATTTCTGCAGTTACTTTGTAACGTAGCCTTTCTTCCCCAATGTGCTACTTTCTCCTCCAGTCATTCCCCACACTAAAAAGAAAAGGAGGTCTATAAAAAAAGAGAGGTGGCAAATGTTTTGTGTATTCAATTGCAGGAAGCCCAGAGGTGGTAACCTGTTCTGATACCAACACTGTGGCATCTTTGCAACTTTAATAATGCTGTATTTAGTTTCCTTATTTGAGAAGGCCCTTGACATCACGCATGCAGTGTGACAGTGTGCTAGTTATCAAAAAGGTATCAGTAGCAAGTGGAAGAGATGAAGAGAAGCAAGGCTGAAGTTCCTGTCATCAGAAAGATGTGAAATACCCCTTTTTCTCCCAATCTATTGTCTCACTAAGCATTCATTAGAAAGTCTTTAGTGGGGTTTTTTTCAAAGATTCATATACACAAAACATTTATGATGTTGGCAACACCTCACTGTGCTCTGGGAACAAATTCGATGCCTATCTCCATATATGCATGCACTCACAAATACACACACACTTTTATATTTTAAGAGCTACAATTTTCATAGGTGTATAAATGATGTGAACCCAATGAGGAGAGGCAGTGCCACTCTTTTTAAACAAGGATTAAAAATACAATGAAGCAATGGAAATTGCTTCTTTTTTCATTTTCAATACAGACCAAGCTGGAAGAACAAACATTATACATGCAGAAGGTTTACACATTCAACCCCTAGCATTTGCAGTTAAAAGGATCCCAGATAACAAAGCTGCAAAATGCTTTGGAGAGCTAGTGAGAAGTTAGACAAGACAATATAGGCCTAGATGGACTAATGGTCTGCTTTAACTTAAGGCAGCTTCAGGTATTATTCTCTAGCTAGTAAATCAATTCTCACTCACAGCAGGAGACCTGCCACCATTGTCAAACCAGGGAATGACTAAATCTTGCTTTACACAGAGGTGCAAAAATGCACTCTTCCTTGCTTTCCAAAAAGTAGAAGGATCTCCATTAATATCTGTTCTTGGGTCAAGGACTCAATGGTATACTTCCAAGGGCAGAACACACATGCTCGGCATGTACAGGTATTAGGCTTAGTACCTGGTACATGCAGTTAAAAAGGACTGCAGCGCTGGGAAAACCCCTTTGCACAACTTGTTTGATAAGCAGCTGCCAATACAGATAAGCAGAGCTGAGGGACCTTTGCTCAGGCCACACCTCTATTTATGTTCCAAACCCTTTCTGCTGAATGCAATGTTAATACAAGTCTTGACCTACAATACTTGAGGAATGCTGAAACAAAATTGCAACCACCACCACCACAACTACCCAGTTCTGGGAATAGTCTTTTCCCCTCGAAATACACAAAAATGGCCTGAGCCAAAATTTGAGGATTACATTTGGATACTGACCTCTTGTTTTACAGACAGCCTATGACAGTGGTTCTCAACCTGTGCGTCGCGACCCCTTTGGGAGTCAAACGACCCTTTCACAGGGGTCGCCTAAGACCATCAGAAAACACATATTTCCGATGGTCTTAGGCTCCATTCCCTCCTCAGTGGTGGTGCGCAAGCATGAGCCATGAGCTTGTGTCCTCCTGCCCCCTTTGGTGGGAGCGCGTGCAGCCACATGCGCTCCCGCCAAAGGGGGCAGGAGGACACAAGCATATGGCTCATGCTTGCGCACCACCACCCAGGGAAGATGGGGGGCTCAGCAGCGTCGCCACAGCAGGAGCATCCTGAGGGAAATTTGTGCCTCTCCTGAGGAGGTACCAGCGCGGGAACAACGGCGAGTAGGGCTGGGCTTCTCCCACAAGCGCCGTGGGGATGACTTCAGCCACTGCTATCGTCATGCGCTTCAACTCCCCTGAGGGCACTGGAGGTGATACACAGCCTCGGCACCTCTCGCTTCCCCCACGGAGCAAACACTTGGTAAGGAGAGGGCGGCTTCTTGGCTCAGCCTGTGGCTTGGCACCCTGCTGTCCTGGATGGAGGGATGGAGAGGGCCTTGGCTTCTCTCACTGGCCCTAACGTGCGCGCACACACACACCCCCGATTGGGCAGATTCCTGGATACCTCTTAAACTACCATAGGCCCGGGGTTTCTTTTTATTCCCCTCTATTAATGGCACTGTGGAAACTGATTTGAGGCTAAGTGGACACCAGGGGTAGGCAGTTTGGCTCCTTCCGAAGATTTTGGACACCTGTCTTACTCAGTGCAGCCAGTGGTTGAGGATTGTGGGACCTGTAATCTGAAATATCTGGAGGGTGTCAGGCTTAAAATTACCAGATTGAAAGCTGGAGAGGGCTGTGTAGAAGAGAGGATTTCAGCAGCTGCCAGGTAACAAGCAACACCTGGTGAAATTCGCTTTTCTATACAACCCTTAAAGGTACAGTAAGCTTCTCCGTTTTTTCCCCCCTCCATTGGCAATCCTATAGCGGTCTAGCTGCTTCACTTGTGTTAGTGGCAAGGGCAGCTGTCCCTGAATTTTTCTACGTTTTTGACCCCAGCCTGGACAACTGGAGTAATGAGTCTGGAAGTCTTGGGGAAAAGGCAGGATACAAATAAAGTTAGTAATGGTGATCATGATGATAATGATGACAACAACAATAATAATGGCTCTTTTCCCTTTGGATACCTATTGTTTTATTTGGGAATGTCATTGCAAAATACTGATTGGGTCCTCTAAAGTACTGTAGATAGAAACTATCCCCTTGCTTAATAACCTGTTCACTACAGGCAGAATGGAGACAAAATTCCAGACCTTCTATATTACTTCTATGTACTTTAAAAGTGACTTCTGGTTCTTTCTTTCTTTCCCCCAAGAATTAAAAGTGGAAATATTTGTTATACAGTAAATCAGAGCGAGCAACTGTGGCTTCAGATTTTTTTTTTAAGTGACTGGAACACCCAGGTTTTGTTAAGTGGTTGCAATACCCACAGTTTTATTAGGGCTGCTAAGAGTTCTTGGTCAGAGGCATGCAAAAGAGGGCTGCAGTTGCCCACTCTGGTGCAAATGGTTTTTGCCATTAGATTTGAAGCACAAGTAGTTTTGTGTGAGGAAACATCCAGCATGTGGCAGAGTTAAAATGTGCATGTAGGAACTATTTCTCAGTGTAAAGTCGAAGGCTTTCACGGTCGGAATCCACAGGTTGTTGTGGGTTTTCCAGGCTTTGAGCCTGTGTTCTATTAGTATTTTCTCCTGATGTTTTGCCTGCATCTGTGGCTGGCATCTTCAGAGGATCTGAAGCCACAGATGCAGGCGAAACATCAGGAGAAAATACTAATAGAACACGGCCTCAAAGCCTGGAAAACCCACAACAACCTATTTCTTAGTATTTTGTGTCAAAAATCCATTTTCCTTCTGTTCCCTCTCTCTCTCTCCTTCTCCATTTGCCTGCTTTGTCCTTAGCTTACTTTCACTGCTGTAAACTAAGTTCAAAGTCCACAAATAATTGATCTTCATTGTGCTCTTGCAGAGACTGCCCCGAGAATTTCTGATCTGGTGAGAAAGAAGCAATCTCAACCTTCGCACTGACGTTGGCTTTTTATGCATACTGTCGCCAAATGTAGCAATGTAGTTTACTGTTGTTATATTAAGACTGTTACCCATGCTACACCATGCTTCAAGACAAAATTTCATTTATTTGTAATTAGAAATAAATATTTCACAATATATAATTACATATTGTTTTTGTGATTAATCACTATGCTTTAATTATGTTCAATTTGTAACAATGAAAATACATCCTGCATATCAGATATCTACATTACGATTCATAACAGTAGCAAAATTACAGTTATGAAGTAGCAACGAAAATAATTTTATGGGTGGGGGTCACCACAACATGAGGAACTGTATTAAAGGGTCGCAGCATTAGGAAGGTTGAGAACCACTGGTCTATGAGATCTAGAGTAGTCCTACTCAAGTGGTGGCCTTTAGATCAGCCCCAGTCTAAAATCCTGGACTTTCCAGGAAAGAAAGAAACAACTAATGGGTGCAAATATGGTACCAGTATGGGGGATATTCGGGGGGGGAAATTATCAGTCCCCCACATTATGTGGCATTGTTGTTGTTCTTGTTGTTGCTGCTGCTGTGGGGGCTGAGAGTATGTGACATGCCCAAGGTCACCCAGTGGGTTTCCATGGCTGAATGGGGAAATCGAACCCTGTTCTCCAGGGTCATAGTCCAGAGCTTCAACCACTATACCATGCTAGTTCTCATCAGATGGCATAATTGAAACTACAGGTGAAAACTGTTCAGCAAACTTAGCAGTTGCTTTATTAGTCCACCCTTACAAGGAAGGATCTCAATCTCATGCACTCTTTTTCTTACCAATCACCAACTCTTCCTTGAAAAAAAGAAAGTAAAACCTGTCTCCACTGAATATTGCATTCACCTGTACCTCACATTCAAGGAACAAACAAAAAATTCAGAGAAATGCCAGGAAAGATGTGTGTGGCCACAAGTGAATCTGATGCTTGCTGAGTTTACAGTGGCCCCTCCACTTTCATGAGGGTTCAGGAACCCATGTGAAGTGGAAAAATCACAAATAACTCCTCTGTGTTCCCCCCCTCCCATTCCCTCACCTTTTGCCCTGGCATGCGAGCTTTCCTTCTCCACGCCAGGGCAAAAGGCAAAGGAATGGAGGGAAGGCACATATGCACCTGCCTTCCCCGTGTGTGATTCTCCCTCCCATTCCCATTCCCTTGCCCTCTTCCCCAGGCACAGAGAAGGCAGGCATGCACACCCAGGGCAAAAGGCAAGGGAATGGGAGAAGAAGAATGGGAGGAAGCATGTGTGTGCTGCACAAATAATCAAATTCATGAAGGTCAAACCCACAAATGTGGAGGGAGGACTATTCTTTAAAGTAAGTCCCACTGAATTCAGTGAGATCTCTGCACCAAGCAATCATGGTACCGTAGTTTGAACATTAGTCTAGGATTCCAGGACACCAGGGTTCAATTGCCTGGTAAGCCATGAGAAACCCACTGGATATCCTTGAGCTAGTCACTTCTCCCAGCCTCAGAGGAAGGTAAATGGCAAATCCTCTTTGAATACTCCATGACAAGATCACCCAATGATTGGTTCACCTTAACATTACCATAAGTCAGAAATAACATGAAGTTACAGAAGAAGAACAACTGTGTACATGCCTGCAATCTTAAACTCACACTAGATTCATGCCATCTGACCAGATGGTTGTAGAAACAAAGCATGGACCATGCAATGAATCTCCCACAAACTGCTAAAATATTGAGTACATTCACAAATCATATAAGTTTGACTAACATGGGCCAGGAATTCAACCACAGTGAGCTTTCATCTGTTGCTGTGCAAGGAGTTAGAATACAGGAATATGGTTTATAACAAGGCTGGATGTTATTACAGTATTCACCACTAGCATTTGTCATACAAGAACACGCTGCAGATTTCTAATTATTTCTTCTCTTCCTGCCATTTGTACTGAAGAAAACCAGTATCACACATGGATAAGGGACACAAAAAGTTCAGTCTGTGCAGTGGTCATTGAGAATATCTAAAAATATCCTTGCTACACATACACAATTGAATGCTATTGTTGTCCAAGGTGGCATATTAATGAGATTCCAACATAACTCAAAGGGAAAGAGCGTCATAACCCCCTTGCACTACATTCTAAAAGTAGGGAAACGCAGAAAAGCACCAGGAAAGGTGTCCCATTAAATCTGGAAACAGCCGAACAGTAACAGGCTAGGTTAATAGAGGACAGAAAGGTGACTGCAGACTTGAAAAGTCAATTCCAGTGATATTGCAAGATCCACTTTTGCAAGGAAACTGGTCATTTAACTGCCCTTTTCACAAGAGCAGTGTAACAATGGAGCAGCTATTAACTAAAGTTCTTGTCATGGGGAGGGGAGAGAAAGCGAGTGAATGGGAGCAAGGGAGGGAAAGAAGATCTTGACTTCTTGTTTTTTAGCTTATGGGACTGAAGTCTCACATGTTAACACCATTCATGTATGCAGGCCAGTTGGAGGGTGTATCTGGACTGACTTAGCTCTTAATTACTAATGACTGGCCTTTCTACTTCCATGAACAAACAACTGTAAAAGACCAATCCCTGTGATCATTTCTTGCTCAAAACTGTGTGCATCTAGGAGTAGGTGGGTTTTCACTGTGAAAAAAACAAGCTATTGTTAAGGAGCAGAGCACAAAAATCCAAGAACGTGTGGGCTTTCTTCATCCTACACACACCTCCATATATTGGGAGTACAAAATCCGTCTCTTTAAAACATGGAGCTCCTCAGATGCTGCTCATTTCTGAACACCATCATGGTTGTGGGATTCTGGGAGTTTTAATCCCAAAAAGTAGCTTTCCCCATCTCTGAATAAGGTTAGAAGTATCTTTCCAACATCCAGGAGAGAAAAGGGAGAGACAAATAAAAGGACCTAAGAACAATAAACAACACAGAAAATCCTCTGGCTGCTCTCCCTGGCGTATTTGGTTAAAAATGGATCTCTGAAAACACTTCTGGTTTCAGAGAGCTGCTTTCCATCTCAGCAGACAGAACTGGGCTAGACAGGATAATTTAACTTAGTGTAAGGCATCAAGTTATGATGAGTGTTCAGTCATGGCAACAAAACAGTCAACCATACCATTCTGTTTTTTAAAAGGTACATAAAGATAAAAATTAAAACATGTTTAGTATTGCAAAATGTATTTAATTCAGGTCACTAAGAACAGAAATGCGAAGTATTGTGGGGAGGGGGGTTTACAACCCTCTGGTTTCCATAAGCAGGATGACCACTGGCCATCCCAGCTGTGGACTTCTGGGAGCTATAGTCCAAAAAGGTAACTTCCTCCATCTTTAAGACTGGCTCATACAAGAATTATCACACTGTGACATCAGAGACGTGACAAGGTGGGAGGGGGGCGGAAATAAAAGGAAACAAAGTATTTTTTCAAAGTAATATCATTTTCTCAGTCTTTCAACTTTTTCCAGAAGGATGTGTTATATAGTAAGATGGGAGGAGGAACAACTGGAACAGCAAGACTGAAGAAACAACTTCCAAGAATTACTCTCACAGGCACACACTGCCTTTACAGCTGACTAAGAATGTAAAATGCCATTCTTTCAACTAAATGAGCAAAGCCAGCACAGACTTTGAAGCAGGCCTCCACTTCACAGAAACAGCTTTTAAACACGCATACACACACACACACACCAGCTCTCTTTCTTTGTCAATGTGTAAATTGTTACACAATTCCCAGAGTAGTAGTCTGTGAAGATAAATAAGCTGAAAGATCAAAGGATTTGTTTAAATAAATTTCACTAAAACCCATGAGTCCAGCAAGAGGTTTTGACTTTTACCAATTTAAACATGTCCAGCATGGGTTGTCCAAGACCTAGATCTACCTGGGACGTCCAGATTTAATGCTCTGAGTAAGCAATGGAAGGACAAGGATAAAGGATAGGATAGCAAATGGAAAAGAGCCTCTCCCCTCTCATAGTTCTGGCTTACAAAAACACCCAGTTCCCTCTTAATTGTGGTTTGCTAACCTTCAAACCCTGCTTAAAATTACAACCAAAGCCAGCAAACAAACATAATTTGCATAAGAAAAAGGGGAAGGCTGGAAGTGGACCCTATGGTCTATTTGCATTTTGGTAACCATGGTTAAAGGAAAATGGTTCCAGATAGAGGAAAATAGGAAGCTGCCTTATACTCTCCATCTAGCTCCAGTATTATCAACTCTGACAGGTAGCAGCACTATATGGTTTGAGGTGCATAATTGCTTCTTAGCCTTAACTGGATATCTTAGGCGTTTCCTGGTGGGCTTCCAGTATCCAACCCTTTCCGAATGCACCCTTTTGGCCTGTACGGAAGAAAAGCATTTGGAGTCTTTCTGGGGAGAATGTACATTGTGACTCCATACAATAACTTCTCCTTTGCTATTGATTATGCTATGGCCTGACCTCCATTGTATATTATTGTGTAATACACTAATTATATATCATTTTGACCCTTTCAGAAAGGCATTTTAGGCGAAAAGGCAGGTTCTCCCCTCCTTCCAGTCTATATGAAAGAAAAGTGTTTGAATTCTTTCTGGGAGGGGAGTGCATTCTCATCAGTAATATCTTATCCCAATAATTACATTCTGGACTCATCTCTATTATATAAGATTTACAATTTACGACATACATTACAACATTTTGGGGAGATAGCAACAAATGCTTTTGCAGTTCTTTAGTGTATTATCCACACAGTTCTAAGCACATGGAAAATTAAATGAAAAGTTTCATTCCACATTTCTTTCTCTCTTGGTATCTCCCTTTCTCTCTCTCTCTTTCTACCCCTTTTCATTCTGCTTTTTACCCACTTGCCCTCTCCTTCTTACCCACCCTCTTTTAATTATAGTTAACATAAAATGAGTGTAAAAAATGGCTTGTTGGATAATCTGATAACTAAATTGCAGATGCCACAGGTTTCATATGGGATTCCTGACTCCAGCATGCAAAACCTGTGCTCTACCACTGATCTTTACAGACTAAACTTCTGGACTGGGACTAAAAAAGATGTGGTGATTCACCTGTCCAGAAAAAAATATTCTGCATATGCTCAGACATTCTCAAATATTTCTGGGTAAGAAAGCTCCACTCTTGATTCACTGACTAATTTTTATAGCTATCTGCTTATTGTTGTACCTGCCCTCCATCAGTGCCCTCTAACTTAATAAATCACTCCTTATTAACCATTATCAAGCAAGTCATTTGAAGAGTGAATGAATAAACGAGTGAGTAAATGAAGTGTGTGTGTTCGTGGAGGTGGAAAGAAAAGAGGTGCAAGTGAGTGAAAAACTGAATGGAAGAGGTCATAAAATAAGATCCTCTCAACTTAACATTTCTGAGACATGCTGGACCCCAACATGGCTTTGTAGTCCATGTGAGAGCCCAAATGGTGTAGCGGTTTGAGCATTGGAATACAATTCTGCAGACAAGGGTTCCAATCCCTGCTCAGCCATGGAACCCCACTGGGTGATCTTGGGTGAGTCACACACTCTCAGCCTCAGAGGAAGGCAATAGCAAACCCGCTCTGAATCAATATTTCCAAGAAAATACTTTGATAGGTTTAACTTAGGGCCACCATAAATCAGAAATGACTTGAAGGCACACAACAACAACAGTGTGGTTTTACCCAGTTAAGAAAGGGTAGGGGGAGATTTTTCTATTAACATTTGAATTCTAATCACAACTACGGTTTAGGCCAACTTCAATCTTCTGCCGCCGCCACCCCCCCAATGCAGCTGAAGTTTCCTCTAGCTGGAAAATATATTCCTCACCCCAAAATGTAAAGATGATTACAGTGCAGAAACACTAACAGGAAACTAATCTTATTCTCAGTAAAAACCAGCTCAGACAAAGGCCATCAAAATGGCTTATTACATGTCCCCCCAATCAGGTATAGAACATATTCTAACTCTTAAGCTATCCAAAGCAGTACATTCACTCAAATTCAAAGTCAGTGAGGTTTCTTTCACTTCCACCTTAATATTATGTATGCCTAAACTCTCTTTTAATGCAAGGTTTGCAACCAGCCAAGAGTCCTAATATTTAGAGAGGCATAATCTATATCTAACAATAGATTTTTGTTAATAGGATCCTGGACACTAGTTCAAGAGTTTTGTGTTTTTAAAGACCAGCACCATTAACCTTGGCACAGCACTTCATTGTGCTTAATTAGCAAGCTAATGAAGCTGGTCTCATTCCTTTTCTCAACCACAAGAGGATAAATGCAGGGCTCTGGAAGGCAGTAGACCCAGCTGTTTAGAATTCAATTTATTGCTGTTTAGTGGAGTGCTTACCAATATAGAGAGTGTGTGTGTGTCTGTGTGAGAAGCATACATTCTGCAACACTTCAACAAAATGTGCTCTGACAACAAAATCCATTTTTGTACAATATGAAATATCTTTCAGGTGGTAGAGCTGAGTGTGGCTGAGAGATGAACACAATCCCTGAACATTTGGATTGCAGGAAAGTTTGCAAACAAAACGCTAAAAGTGAACATAATGTTTTCATCAATAAAACTTCAGATACTCTCTCCCCGCCCCAAAAAAAATAAGTACACACAGTGATTTATTTTTTTAAAAAAGAAGTAATAATCTGTTTTTGTTTTACTGCTGTTAGCCATGCTATTACTAGAGATCATTCACATACATGCAAGTGAGGTCAAGACGTTTTTAAAAAGCTGCTTACAGAGATAAAGCATATCCACATATAGACACAGCATTCTGACCAGCAAAGAAGAGCTGTGACTTCCCATCAATAACTGTCACTGCATTTTTAATGGAACAGTTATGACAAAAGCATGGTACAAAACAAAGCACAAATAACACAATAAAAAAAACATCCCCTTCACAAAACCTGAAAATTGCTCACTCAGTCTCTGATAGGACTGTCTATCCTGGGAGAAGTCTCATAATTCACATGGCATAGGTTTTCCTCCCTGCCCTCTCCTTTAAATTACATTTCCAAAAAGCTGATATATTCATGCAACTGCAAGCAATCTCCAGAGTAACCTCTAAAAGACAACTTTTAATTTAATTCTGATATAGGAAAAAATGTGACTACTGGGTTGTTTCACATTTAACTAAAACAGTATTTTTAAAAAGACAGACTTTTTGTCCTTAAACAAGTACTCCTATAAGTTAAAAGGGTTTTTTTAAAGCCAGAATCATATAAGGGAAGAACAGAAATTGATTAAAAAACAACCCCTGCATATAAGTGTTCCTTCCAATGTAGAACTGTTTGCAATGGTAAGGACACAGAGGCCATTTCCGCACTAGCCTGTTATAGCGCGATGATTCCACTTTCAACCTCCTCTGGAATCCTGGGGTTTGCAGTTTCGGGAGGGGCCTGCCAGCCCCTCCCGAAACTGCAAACCCCAGGATTCCAGAGGAGGTTGAAAGTGGAATCATCGCGCTATAACAAGCTAGTGCGGAAATGGCATAAATTTCATTCTAGGAAACAGACAAACAAGCTTTAATAGAGTTGTCCCAAGCAGTCCTGTTCCTTCCGGAATCTCTACATGCTGAAGAGTATTTCCATAGGATCAGGCGGAAACCTTCCACAGAGGAAGACAAAGATCTATGCAAATGAGCCACCAGTTAAACAAATACTTGGTTGCTTGGCATACCACCTATCAAGTTTAAAAAAAAAAAAGGCAGGAGTGAAGAGCAGGCATCATCCTTTTGCACCTCCAGCTTGGCTGAAGATGGAGCGAGCAGGAGAGGGAGAAATAAGATAGCATTGTTTACAACACACACGCACACACACAATGACGAGAAGGCACTGGCAGTGAATATATAATGGGTACCTCGAACAAAGAAACACCAGCTGAACAGCAGCTTCTGCTGCCGCCGCCGCCGCTTCGCTGGGTTTTAACCCCACCCCGCGATTCTCAAGCACATTCCAAAACAAACCCACAAAGAAAGGGAAAAACTGGAAGCAAGGAGGGGAAAGGAAGTAAACAAAAGAAGTTAAAGGGCACTGGGAATATTGAAATGGGGGGGGGAATATAGTGTAATGGTACAGAGTCGCAGGATCTCTTGCATCATGGCTCGCTGCTTATATATAATTCAAATAAAATTCCAAGAAAATTAAGAAAGGCCAGGACTGTTCCTATTCCATCTCAAATAAATAAATAAATGGATGGTCCACTTTTGCTGCCACTGTGATTTTGCAATATCAACACAGAGACGGAGAGAGAAATGTTTTTGATTCCACCCCCCCTTCCGTGAGTGGTAATGGACGGAGCGTGACAAGTTGCTGCACACAACCTAAACCAGAGGGCAAGAGAGAAAGCGGGGGGGGGGTGGAGGCGGTGAAAGGGGAGCGCTAAAGGAAAACAAGTCAGAGGGCAGAGCTATTGCCAAATATACCCCAAAAAATTGAAAAACACCACGCTCCCCCTGGCCCCCCAAACCCGGAAAGACAAGGGAGGGGAGCTTCATTCCTGGTGTGGAAGCAATGCGTTTTCTTCTGCAAAGGGAAGCGAGGCTCTGCAGCTTTAAAGGATACACACCACTCTCCTCCACGCCATGCTATGGGGCCGGGCAGTTACGTCAGCGTCTGTTATTATTATTCCGTGGCCACGAGATTGGTGTGTGTCGCGGGCGGGAGCGCGCGGGCGGGCGTGCTTGGTGTGCCCCGCGCTTTCTTGCCTGCATACATATATATATATATATATAATATATATAAACAAACACACACGTCCACGTTTTCTACAATCCTCCCCTTGCAAAAAAGCGAGATTTCTCCCCTCTCCCTCCCTCCCTCCCTCCCTCCCCAGACCCCTCCCCAGCCTCTAAAGTCATCAAAACAAGGAGGTGGAGTAAGGCGCTCACAACAAAAGCGGAGCACGCACAAGCCGCTACGACACAAAGCTCGCCTCTCCCGGCAAACAGCTCTCCGGCTAAAGGAGATCGGGAAGGGAGGGGACGAGAAGGGGAGAGAGAAAAAGGCGCAAACACACCCCCCTTCCCACCTCCAAATCCCAGCCCCCTCCTCCTCCTCCCCCGGAGAGGGGGAAGGGCGGGGGCCGAAAAGGAGATTTACGGTGGATCAATGTGGCGGCACAATAAGGAAACATTTCCATAACAAGAGAAAGGCTTCTGGCACAAAAGTTCCGTGGAACATCCATTGCACGGGGCGACAATACACACGGCTCTCTCCCTCCCCTTTGACGCGCACACAACACCCTGCTCTGCTCAGTTACACCGGGTTCCCCCGCCACCCCCGGGGCCCTCCAAAGGCGGGGAGGGGGGAGAAAGAAAGCCACACAAAAAAATTAAGAAGCCAGACACCGTTCAGGCTGGCACGCATGTAAATGAAGCCCGCGCCCCGAACAAAAGCGAGAGTTTGCGCGGCTGCTGCTGCTGCTGCTGCTGGTGTTGTTAAGCCCACGGCCAAATGCAATAATGCAATAAAAATAAATTCCTTTGGGAAAGTCACTTTCTAAGGAAGGCCTGGCCAAGCTTCTGCCGACCGACTCCCTTCAGCCAGTTGTTTACTTTTGTCATTTTGCATCGTGACACGGCAGCAAGGCTTTCCAAAAAAAAAAAATTTTTTTTAAAGGCGCTGCCAGACTAGGGCAAAAGTTTAAAGGTTCATAAAAGGAAGAAAAAAATCTTTTACTCCCCTTCGCCCTCCTCAACTATTTAACCCCTAGTGTTCTGTAACCGCCTTCAATGGAGATCGATTTTGCAAAGAGCCAAGACACACAAAATAGCATTAATGCCATTAATAAAACCTTTCCAGCCTGCAAAACGCCATCCCGCAAAATCTTTAAAGAAATCACAGCCCTGTACAAAGTCATGGGTGATGAAACCGGCGTGGAAGGAAATGTGGACAGCCTTCCCACCACGTTACCACTTCATAACTAACCAGCTCATTTCCAAGTCCCTTCTTCCTTTTTCCTTTTTAAGGATACGTGCAAAATGTATCCCAAGTCCACTTCCAAAACCAGATAAAACCTTATAAAGAGAAGCACAGGGGAGGAGGGTTCAGACTCGTGCTTCAAAACAAAAGGGGGAAAATACTCATTTTAAAAAGTTGCTAAAATAAAGTAACAGCTTTCCAAGGCCTCGAGTGCAGCGTGGAGTGTGTGTGTGTGTTGCTGTGCGTCTTTCCTTCTCCTCGGGTGCAGATCTTTATCGAGGGTTTGAAAACACATGGTACTGGAAGGCGAAGGGAAAACTCCACACGTTTTAAACTCTCCGCCTCAAATGCCTCTTTTTTTCCCCCCAACTGATGTCCACGAATTATCTTTGTTTTTCAACGCACGCCTCCGGCCAGCCAGTATTTCAACCAAACCATGATCCCCTCGCAAAAAAAAAAGAGGGCCAAAAAAACCACATTCACCCTAATAATAAGGAAAGGACCCTTCCCTCTCCCCGCCCCCCCGCCAGTAAAGCTTCTCGACTTGCAACGAAACACGCGATGAAAGAAAGGAGCCAGAATACAAAAGCCGCGATCCCCACCGAGAGAAAACCCCAAAGTTTGGTTGTCCCTTAAAAATAAAAAATGGGGGGGGGGTGATCCTCATTAACTTTCCACGCTTCTCTAGTCTGGGTATCTAGATGACTATTTTGTTTTTAAAAAAACAGGCTTTCCACTCAAGGGGTTTTTCATTGCAATGATATTCTCAAGCTATTTCTTTTTAAGAGTGAGGGGGAGGAGGGGACCTCGTAAACTCCCCCCCCATTACTTACGTGTACAGAAAGTCCCCCAAAGGAAGGCGAAAGTTAACCACGAAACCCTCATATTCCTTTTTCTCCTCGTGGTTCTTGTTTACTCCCCCTCAGCGAAGGGGTGGAGAGAGAGGGAAATAAACGGGATACCCGCGGAGGGTGTGGATTTAAATATAGACAGAGATACAAAACAGAGGGGGGAAAAATAGGATCCCCTTCAATAATAATAATAATTAAAAAAAAATCGGAGGTTAAATCCTTCACAGTTTCCCACAACGCATCCAAGTCCAAGGGAGGCTCTTCTGGTTCTTCTGTTTTAAATCCTCAAAAGACAGGTGGATAGGCTAGTTTTGTCCGGTTCCGGGGCGCAGGATTCCCGAACTGGAGGAAATAAAATAAAAATACGGCCCGAGCAAGCGAGTTCCCTGGCCGAGGTTGCCGGGAGGGAGGAAAGGGAGGCGCGGGAGCCCTCGCCAAAGGCCCCCTTCCTCAAAGGGCGACCCTCTCCTGCCTTTTTTCTTCAGTGCCTGTAAAAAAAAAGGGGGGAAGAGAAGACGACGAAGAGGAGGAGGAGGAAGCGGCGGGCACGAAGCGCCGCTCGCGCTCTCTCTCTCGGAATTATTCCCTTTTTTTAAGGAAAATAATAAATTAACCCTCCCTCACGCGGACGCACCGAGTCCGGCCGCCTTCCTCCTGAGGAAAGGAGGAGGAGACAGTAGCAGCGGAGGCAACAGAGAAGCAAACTTTGCGAGGGGAGCCGAGCGAGCATCCAGAGGGGCTGAGGAGGCGGCGGCTCTTAAGGCTCCCGCTGCCGGAGGAGGAGGAGGAGGAGAACCGGCGAGAGCCGCGCCACCGCCGCCGCCGCCGCCGTCCGCCCTGGCGGTGCTGCTTCTGCTGCTGCTGCTGGCAGAAGGAACGAGCCGGACAGAGAGAAGGGAAGCCGCCGCCGCCGCCGCTTCTGCTGCTGGAGGCGCCGGGAACAGAGCCGAGGAGGAGGAGGAGGATTGGCGGGTAGCGAGGTCCGCTCTGAGGCATCGCTCGTTGGCTTTGGCGCTCGGGGGAAAGGGGGCTGGCGGCGCGCGCGCGCGCGGGGCGGGCGCGCGGGAGCGGCTCGCAGGGAGCGGACGGGCGGCCCGGGCTGCCGCTGCCGCGCGCCCTCGCGCGTGCCCACGCTCCTCTCTCGCGCGCGCACGCTGCCCCTTCCTCGTCCCCCCCCCTGAGTGTGGCGAAGGGGCAAGACTAAGGGTGGTGAAGGAACAGTATATATATATATATTTATTTATAGGTATGTGTATACACACAGAGATTTATAACATAGATACACGTGGACGCGCCTATGTATAGCTATATGTTATGTATGTGGGGGGGGAACCCGGATGTTTGATACAAAGAGAGGCAAGGGGGAGGTGGGAGGGTGGGCGCGGAAGAGGGCGGGACCGGGGAAGGGTCTTGAGAGGATGCTGGGCCGCTGACTGGGCGAAAGGGGCTGTTCGTCAAGGCGCACGAGGGGGCCGGGCCTGGGAGGGGAGCGCGAGGCGGAGGGGGACGCCAGTCCAGGGGGAGGGGGGAGGAAGGTAGCTCTGGCAACGCGCGCGTCCGCGTGGGAGCGGGAGCGCAACTCGGCTCGATTGTTTGCCTCCCCGCGTGTCCCCCGGTTGGCCTTTGCAACGCGTCCCCTGGCCTGGGTCTCGCTCCTTCTCGGGTCGTGGTTTTTCTGACCTGTATAACCCGCGTGTTTGTGTCGGCGCGTATAATATGCGGGCCTGGGAATGTTCGCTTAGGGTAACTTGCAGCGCAACCCTCTGCGTTGTGGTGGGAAGCGCTTGCACTACAGCGGGACTTAAATTCCAAGGAAGTGAGTAGAGAATGGCAGCCTAAGGGCGCTGTGGAGTTTTGACCTTAGGCTTTGCCAGCGCTTTGCTGCCGCCTAATAGGCATTCCAGTCTAAAAATCCTGCGGATCGCCCTTCTGGCCATGTCCACACTAGACGGTTATAGCGCTGTTATTCCACTTTCAACATCCTATGCAATCCTGAGGTTTGCAAGTGCAAACCCCAGAATTCCATAGGATGTTGAAAGTGGAATAATAGCGCTATAACAGCCTAGTGCGGAAATGACCATAGCCTCTTTTTTACTGTTCTGAAAGTAATGGGTACTGGATTGCAAAAACTAGGTGACTCTTTGGTGCAGTGGGAGTGGACGTGCCTTCCTGGGAGTTTTGCATAAGACTCAAGCTGCTCAGTCTGAACAGAGAGTGCTACTAAAAAAAGTAACTGTGCAAAGAGTTCGGAGTTCAGAAAAGTGACCTTTTGGGCCACAGTTCCCAGAGCCCCACAGCCTGTATGGCCGCTTGCTGTAGTGATACTGGGAGCTGTAGTCCCAAAAAGTCGCTTTTGGAAGCATTGAGTTGTGCCCCATGCGCGTCTGCCCTCTGTTGTTGTTGTGTGCCTTCAAGTTGCTTCTGAGTTCCAGTGACCCTAACGCAAACCTATTATGGGGTTTTCTGGGGCTGAGAGTGTGTGACATGCCCAAGATCAGCTAGTGCAGTGGTTCTCAACCTTCCTAATGCCGCGACCCCTTAATACAGTTCCTCAGGTTGTGGTGACCCCCAAACATAAAATCATTTTTGTTATTATTTATTTATTTACCCCAGGATTCCATAGGATGGTGAAAGTGGAATCATAGCGCTATAACAGTGGAATGTGGAAATGGCCAAAATCCACAAGACGGATCAAAGCAGCGCTTTCAGGTCAAAAAACCAAAAAAAAAAAGAAGAACCAACCAAGGAGCCTCGGGTGCTCTTGCTACACAAACCGAAGCCCTTGGCTGACACCTCCTGCTCCTTTCCCGACCAAGTTCTCGGTCTCGGAGGGACCAATCTCCCCCATCATATGGCAGATCCGCCGCAGGAAAGTTTCCCCCTTTGCCTGCCGGACCAAAGGCGACAGCCACACCGACAACTCCCACGGAGCGGCATGCCCAGAATGAATGGGCGACCGGGCGATCACCGCTGCTGCAGCCCCACCACTTTGGGAAGCAAGCGGAGCCCAGCTGCTCACTCGCCCCGGCAAGCAACTCTGTTCGCCGGCATGAATGAGCGTGAGGCGAAGAGGGTGAGGGGACGGGGTCTTACCTCCCGGACGTCCCACTGCAGCGCCATAAACCCTGAATGGGAAGCCCTCTGTGTGTGTGTGTGTGTGTGTGTGTGTGGTGGTGCAGGCGCAAGCGTCCAAGCAGCGCCCAGCTGCTCACTTGCCCCGGCAAGCAACTCTGACTCTGCAAGCCAGCATGAAGGGGAAAGGAACACTGAAGGGGAAGCCCTCTGTGTGTGTGTCTGTGTGTGTGTGTGTGGTGCAGGCACAAGCGTCCAAGCAGTGCGCAGCTGCTCACTCGCCCCAACAAGCAACTCTGACTCTGCAAGCCAGCATGAAGGGGAAAGGGAACACTGAAGGGGAAGCCCTCCGTGTGTGTGTGTGTGTGGTGCAGGCGCGAGCGTCCAAGCAGCGCCTGGCTGCGCCCGGCTGCACGCCTCCTCTCCCCTCCCGCCAACACGGGGTCTCCTCTCCTCTCCTCACCTCCGCCTTAACACCCCGGCTCCAGCTCTCTCCTCTCGGTGTCCTCACCTCCGCCTTAACATTCAGGCTCCAGCTCTCTCCTCCCGCTCTCCGCAGCTCCGGCTCCACCTCAGGCTCCTCCAGTGCTTTCCCACCAGGCAGGGAAAGACGGGAAACGCCCAGCATCCCTCCTCTCCCCTCCTCCCAGCGCAGGGGTCTCAGAAGCACTGCTCCCATTGGCTGCGAGGCCACCTTCTTTTAAAGTGGGGGCAGGATTGAGGAGCGACGACCCCTGTGAAATGGTCATTCGACCCCCAAAGGGGTCCCAACCCCCAGGTTGAGAACCACTGAGCTAGTGGGTTCCCATGGCTAATCAAGGAATCAAACCCTTGTCTCCAACGTTCAAGCCACTATGCCATGCTTCCTCTCTGGCCTCTAGGAAACATGTAATGCCATGCTATCCAGCAGGGCTGTTCACATTTCAGTCTGAGGGCACCTCTTTTCAATCTATCAGGCTGTTTTTTTGTTTTTGAAAGGGTGAAAATTTTCCAAAGTGTTGCACAAGAATCCAAATGCTCTGTAAGCCCTTTGGGTGCTCGGAAATTTCATTTTGCTGAACTTAATATTGTGCTGCTGTGCTGTTCTGGAGAAACTACCTATGACAAGCACGGAGGCGTGTATATAACAAACCCCAGATATTTAGTAAATTAAAATGTAATGTAAGGGAGGCAGCTTGGAGCAGATGAACACCAGGAGATTTAATCCTTCCCTTTTTGTTGTATCTGCCTACTCCAGCTCCTTTTCATCCCACAGCTTCTACATATATAGGTTTATCCTCATAAGCACAGCCAGGATGCAGTGGGAAGGATAGAGAAGCAGCTGAGTCACTGGAAACAAGGCTGGGAAAAGTTATTACAGTCCTCCCTCCACATTTGTGGGTTCGACCTTCACAAATTTGATTATTCACAAGGTGCTCGCTTTCCTTCTTTCTGTTCTCCTCCTCTCATTCTCTTTCCTTTAACCCAGGTGTGCCTGTCTTCCTTCCATGGCCGTGGACAAAAGGCAAGTAGGGCAGCTGTGCGCGATTGCCTTGTCCAGTTGTGTCACTGCCCTGTCCCACTCACTTGCCTATCTCCTGGGCTCCTGGAAAAACACAAGTGAATGTGAGGGAAAGCGCATGCTGAAGCCTGCTCGAGCACATGGCTGCCCCTTCCCATTTGCTTGTCTACTGCCTGGGTTCTTGGAAGGAAGGCAGCACACCTGGGCAAAATGCAAACAAATTGGGAGTAGCCCCGGAAGGGAGTGGGAGGGGAGTGCTCACTTGGGTGGGGGAGAGGTTTTTTTTGTTTTTTTTACTTTCCTGAGTGTTCTGCACCCTGAACCTTCACGGAAGTCGAGGAGCCACTGTATTTTGGAATACAACTTCCAGGCTGTTGAAGAGTTTCTGGGATTTATAGTCCCAAAAGTAGCTTTCCCAACCTCAGACCAAAAAAGGATTAAGTAATCATCTCCATTCATTATTTTACAATATTTTTTCCTGAGATTTTCTCTTTTAAAAAAAAAAACTGGACTTTTGTTATATTCCTTTGTATTTTTATTTTATGTTATTATTTATTTAATTGTCACGTTTATATTCTGCCTTCTTCCCAGAGTTTATAATGGCACAATACTATTTTTTCCCTATGTATAGCCTCACATCAACCCTGCAAGGTGGGTTAGGCTAAGAGACAGGGTGCTTAGGTCAAGCAAGTGAAGCAAATAAGATTCCAAGCTGGGTCTCCCAGTGGTAGATCTCATACATGAATTTTGTTTCTTGGCTTGGTTATTAACCCAATCTTTTCCCAAGGATATAAGATGATAATTCACCCAGAAATAGGACATAAAATATGAAAACCAAGGGTTGTATCCAGTATTGGTCTTCTGTGACAGAAGCAGGCTTTGCTCTGCTTTATTTTGCAGGATCCTGCTTCACTTCCCTTTCTTCCTCTCTGTAGCACAACTCAACCCATTCGGCAGGGTCCACCTTCCCTCTATGTGTAGCATTTTCAAGGGACCTGAAGGTCTATTATCAAAAAGAAGGAGCAGGGAAGTTCACTCTCACATGCCAGTTGCACCCAGTGGTTGCTAGGGCTTCCATTTCAGTGGATTAGTGAATCCACAGCAGCTTTTAGTCAAGACTACCCAAGGTTCTGAACCCTATCTTTATCTAGGTTTGGCTCCTTGAGTGGCTCCCAGAGCAAATTCACTACCCCCGATAACAATGGAACGTAGTCTAAATCTGAATTTAGGCCATTGTGTCCTATAGAACAATCTCATGCACGTTTGCTGACTTTGCTCTGGTAGTTGAATGCTACCTGTTGTTGTTGTGTGTCTTCAAGCAGTTCCTGACTTGTGATGGCCCTAAGGCAAACCTGTCATGGGGTTTTCTGGGGCTGAGAGTATGTGATGCACCCAAGGTCACCCGGGGGCTTCCATGGCTGCATGGGAAATCAAATCCTGGTCTCTACGGTTGTAGTCCATGTGTGGTGGAATTCGGCGTCATTGCTATCTGAAATTCCCTAGGCTAAAACAGCAGTCCCTGGGTTCAAAACACTCAGTCATCCCATTTCCAGGGCTATCCCATTCCTTTCCATTATTTAGAATGTAGCATAGCATGAGGCTTAGCACTATCTTCACAGCACAGTAAGAGTTAGTAGTTTGAGAGT
>CAOLHI010000158.1:0-97500 GCA_948474755.1 Ctenosaura bakeri
GGCATCCTGGAGGCACAAATCCAGTTGTCAGTCCTGAATAAAGCAAAGCTATTGAATCAACTGGATCTACTTATATGCTGATTCACCATCCAACAGTTGTTTCCCTGGGTCTACTGTAGTTGATAGTTACTTACAGGATCCTTCTCTATGTTACCTAGAAACTACCAGCCAATATGGCTGCTGGCTACAGGAGTCTGGGACCCATAGTACAAAAAAAAAAAATATTTCCATGCTCTAGTGGAATATCACAATATCTGACATATCTTGTCTTAGATTCTAATCCCTTATGTTCAAAAAGGAGAACAGGACACCCAGCTTTGTTTCTAAGGCCCTTTCTGCACAATGCACCCAACCTGCCATGGGGATGAGAGAAGGATGGGGCCAGGACGATGCTTAAGCTCGATGTCATCCTGGACCTGTCCTTCTCTTATCCCTAGGCAGCACAATTGCACCACAAGTCATTGGTGGGTTTTCCCCATCAATGACCAGTGATCGTGCCACCCTCCCATTGCATGCCCACATTTACCTTCACTGTGGAGGTTCCGAAAGCGAAATGGTTTTGCTTCCTACCTCAGTGCAGCCCTGGACAGTGCCCAGCTGTGCTAGAGAAGGAAAAAGTCTGATTATCATCCTGGTTCCCTCAGGCAGCCAGTGCAGAGGGGACTGCACCATTGTATTCCTCTCCCAGAAAAGCCGCTGCTGACATTATCACTGGCTGCTGCTGGGACAGAGGTAAGCTGTAGAAAGGGCCCCATAGGCAACATGTAAGATATAGGAATAGATAACAAGAATTTTTCTACCTCCATCCCCTGGAGACCACCCCAATAGATGACAGCTTGCATTTAAAAACAACAACCATGCATTTCTTTTCTGGCAAATTTTGTGCACTCCAATTCATAAACCATAGAACTAGAGTTGAGTATTTGCAAGGTCTGGTTAAATGTGATCATCCAAACCCTTTAATTGCTTTTTTTTTTTTTTGTTAAAGAAAAGAAAGGAGTACATTACACGCAAATTACTTCCACCACCCCGCAAAGAGGCTCTTTTTTTTTCTGGTAGTGACATGCAAATGATTTGATAAATAATGTTAGCTTGGGAAAATGAGTGAGTGAGTGAAAGAATGAGAAAGTGTGCGTGAGAGAGAGACAATGGGAGAGAGAAAGAGAAGATATTAATTAAGAAACGGATTTAGGCTGCCTCAGTCTTATACACGAGACAAAAGGTTAAGTAAATGCCAAGGCTGGTATGGCTTTTCAAACAATGAATATTAGTTCTAGAATCATTAATGTCTGCTTAGAAAACAGAGTCATACTGAAGACTTATATGCCCAAAATAACCACAACTAGGGCTGTTTCTTTACAAAATTGGGAGTGACGTTATTCTTCTGCCGAGGGCTAATATAGGCAATTAACAGAGCAAGGTGAGGCAACAGGGAATTAGACTTTCACAGTATAACCAAAGTGAGTTCAAATCCGTATCATAGAATCCTAGAATCATACAGCTGGAAGAGACCACAAGGGCCATCGAGTCCAACCCCCTGTCATGCAAGAATGCACCATCAAAGCATTCCTGACAGATGGCCATCCAGTCTCTGTTTAAAAGCCTCCAAAGAAGGAGACTCCAACACATTCCCAGACATCACATTCCACTGTCAGACTGCTATTACCATCAGGCTGCTCTTCCTCATTTTTAGATGGAATCTCTTTTCCTGGGTGTCCTGCAGTGCCCAAAATGGCGGCTTATGACTGGCGGAGGCTCTCCATCCACTGGAGAACCTCACCAGCTGGAAATCCCGCCCCCGGCAGATCTGCAGGCACGCCCTTGTGCGCGCCTGCAAATCCACACCAGGCACTGCGACGCGGCTGCACGGGGCTGCATGCCCCGTGCCTTTAAAAAACCACATAAAAAGTGGTTTTCAAAAAGCACGCAGCGCTGCCAGTTCCGGTCACCCTAGTGCAGATTGGGGTGTGGAAGTACGCAAAAGTAGTCCGCCCCAATCCACTTTACGGTGTAGATGACCTCCGTCAGAGGTCGCTCTACACCGTTTTTTAACCCCTGTGTGGAAAGGGCCTTAATCTTCTTTCTCCAGGCTAAGCATATCTAGATCCCTCAGCTGGTCCTCATAGGGCATGGTTTCCAGGCCTTTGACCATTTTGGTCACCCTCCTCTGGACATGTTTCAGCTTTTCAATATACTTCCTGAACTGTGGTGCCCAGAGCTGGACACAGTATTCCAGGTGGGGTCTGCTCAAAGCAGAATAGAGTGGTACTATTACCTGCCTTGACCCAGACACTATATTCCTAGTACCTCATGAGTAGCCTAGTCCTTCTAGATTTTTGCCTCAGCAGGCAGAGCCAGATGAGCAGATTGGGGCCACAGGCTGCTCTTGGTTATGAACCATAACTTATTTGCCCCAATTCAGCAATGAGAGGCTAGCTTCAGTATGGTAAAGACTCCTTAGAATGTTCCCTTGCTTGTTAACAAGGCTAGCACTCTAGTCAAAGAAAATGAGGCATTTACCTGCAACAGTAGATGCAGGAACACAGCAGTAAAGTATTGCCAGAGAGACCTGTGTGGCCTGACCTGCAATTTCTAAGCTTGCCACCTGCCTTCTGGTGTTGCAGCAGATGCAGTCCAGTGAAACATGTTGAAGAACACTTCAGTGATCAACCTAGATGGCATTTGTATACAAAATAGTTTCAGTCCAGTCCAACTCAGGATCATTAGCAATTTGTAGTCCTTGGGAAGGAGGCAATTCCAGAACCAGCTCTACTGTTAAGACAAAGGACATTTTGGAAGACAAAGGAAATCTTTCCTCTACTTAAGGCCAGCCTGATTACTAAAGGTATCATTTAGTTTGGTTTTTTAGATAGTTGAACACCTACTTAAAAGAGATGCTCCTTCATGTTGTAAAAGATGTCTGTTTGTCATATCACCTGATTGTCCTCAGTTATATATCTTCTATTTAGCATGCTTTTTTTTCTTTTGCTTGATCTTTGATGCTCATTGGAAGGTAATTGATTTTTGATAGTCATTAGAAGGTAAACGTGGATTTAATCTGAATGTCTGCCTACTGAAGCATGTCGCTCAGGGGAAGCCCTGTTGTGAAAGGGAAAATGTGCTAAATATTGGGAATATGCATTTCCTTTAATGTCCAGTTTGAGCCTAGTCCAGTTTGACTCTCCTTATTCTGGAGTTTAGGAAGTATGCTGATTTAAGACATAAAAATGACATTCTGATATTTCAGGGCCACTGCCTTCCTTCTTGTGACCATGAGCCAACTCTAGCTTTATATCCTACTTAAGCCAAAGATCCTATTGGCCTGCTGGCAGATTATAAAGGTGAACAATACTTAACCTGGTGCTCAGGGAGTGGGGAGGCAAAGACTGATTGATTGCAGGGATTCTTCCAGATTACATTGTCATCCAACTGTCCTGATTTGGCAGGGACAATCCGAATTAACCCTCTGTCATCCCATTTTTTCAGCTGCTTTTAAAAAGTTGCTCTTTCCTCCTATAACTTTATCCCTTTGTTCTCAGCTTATTTCCATTGCTGCAAACTGAGTTTGAAGTCCAAAAGTAAAGAGAAGAGGAGGGGTTGGAATCTTGCCTTTCCCAGTAGACTCAGGGAAAAGAAAACTCCTGTAGCTGCTCCCAGCTTGTGTGTTGTTCCAAAAGTTATCCTTATCGATAACTTTTGCCATCCTGACTGCATTTTAATGTTGCTTGGCCATATGTGTCCCAGTTTTCATTTGTAAAATGTTAGAAGGTATCAGATACCGTTAGATCATCTCTGAATATCCAGGGAAGAAGCAGCCATTGTTCCTTGGACAAAAGTGAGGACAAGGCTCTTTCCTCTTTCTCCTGTGGCCAGGAAGGGAGCTGAGGCTCCACCTGGGAGCCTCTGAATGCAAATACACACCTTGGGCAAAGACATATTGCAAGGAGCTACTGAATATCTCCTTGCGCAACAGTTTAAAAAGTTTTTTTAGTGGCACAGTAACCACATCCTGACATTAGCCACCCGCAGGATTTGGGCCTTTCTATTTTATTTTGGTTCTCCTTAAACGCTGGACTGAAGCTGTGTTAAAAATGCACAATTAAAGCATCAAGATTTTCCCCCTCTCTTTCTTCTGATACATTTAAGGAATGTACCTCAATTTAAATAGTGTGGTTGAAGAAACCACACACACACACACTTACTTCTTTGGTTATGTAGAGACCATATTGTTTTTTTTACAAAGGCAAACAAACAACAAATAAACCCGTTGTATGTTCTCAAATAGGCCATGACACAGTGTGCTGTAGGTATCCTGAGAGGATTGGCCTGAGGTGATTCTGTCTGTTAGATTCAGAGGAGATGAGCTAAAGAGCTTTGGAAGCATTCAGTCCTTTGGGTTTGGGCGCTTGTGGCTACAGAAATGTCTTTTGCTCTCCACCTGCTGCTTAAGCAATCACGTCTTTCTTGTAACTCAGAGGTTTCCTCCCCTCGACTGCTTCTCATGGCTGGCACTCCACCAAGATGTCCTGTTGTCTTCCACATCTGTCCTGGTGATCCAGCCGTGCTGATGCGCCTCTGCTCAATAATAGATCTGAGTTCTAGCATGAAAACTGCTCTTTGGAGACTTGCGTCTTTCTTTCTACCTTAGGAAGGGCTGAAATTACCAGCTGAAGTGTCCGTGAATGTGTTTAAAATGGGAAAGAGTGTGCCAGGCTGTAAACTTTCCTTCCTTGCTATGAACTGGGCATGCATGCATGTACACATAGGGATGAGCACATGTATTTAGTTGACATCTTCAGACTTTCTCCGCCATGCCCAGTCTGTGCCCACCTCTGTACATTTTTTTTTCAAATGGGTCAAAACCATCTAATCTTTTGTTCCACATTTTTTGAATAAACAAGGTTGGGGGAAATGTGACCCAGTCCTGTATCTGAAGAAGTGGATTTATATTCAAGAAAGCCCATGTGAAAATAAAAACCAGTTAGTCTTAGAGGTGCTGCCACATCTTTTCCCCTTTTTCCCCTTCCTCCTTCCTTTTTTGTGTTGCAAGGAGCTAATAAATATGTGATTTCTTTTAGCTTTCGTTGTGGAACAAACTGAGGACTCCATATTGGTAAAATATTGGCTCTATTTACCCATCTGTATAGCATCTTCCAGTTCATTGTCATGCAGGCAAGATAGAGGGGATGAAGGCTATCCTTTTTGAAGAGACACTGCATATATTAAAGGTATCTGAGATGAACAACACTGGACCTAAGTGTATAGGCTTGGGTCCAGACTTAGCCATTTAGAACAGACCCATTGAAACCAATGGGCTGTGAGTTGAGACTACATTCAAAGATTAGAGTAGCTTTTCACTACATATGGCAAAGTCTGGATTCTTCCCATTGTTTTTAGTATGGTTTCCTCTGCTTTTGTGTCTCCCCTGGTTTCCTTCTTCTGACTGAACTGAAATGTTTGAAGTCAAAAATATTTCAGTAACACTAGCAGTGCTCTTTGGAGAAGGGCACAGATAAGACAAAATGGAGACTGCAGTCAAGAAATCAGACAACTAAAACTTGGAAGGGCAGCCATGAAGGAACTAGATAAAATTCTCAAGTGTGAAAAACATAATTGTTACATACCGAAGTCAGAACCATCCAGACCATAGTATTGTCATGAGAAGACATGATCCACTAGAAACACGACGACAACAATGCTTGACAAGAAGAAGGCAGTGAGAAAAAAGGAAGACTGCATTACAAATGGATAGGCTTAATCAAGGAAACCACACGTGTGAGTCTGCAAGATTTGAACAGGGCTGGTTATCATAGGATGAAGTGGAGGTCCCCCATTCATAGGATTCCCATGCATCAAAGTTGTCTTGACAAGCAGTTGAGAACAACAAGAAACCATGTTGCACCAGCATAAACCATTGCCCAAGTAGTTGCAATGTCTAGGAGGTTTCATAACTGTGGTCTTTAGTGATGGGTGAGGAATTGAATTGGCTGGTTCACAAAAAGGAGTTCCTGGCCATGTTGCCTGTTGTGTGACTGCTGCATAATGGAATGATCCAGTAACACTAGTGTAATTGTGTTGATAAAACTTCATCCTATACAATGGTATAATCATAAAGTTGGAAGAGACCCCAAACTACTTCTGCTTCAATATTCTGCCGTGCAGGAATCCACAGCTAAAGCACCACTGAGAGATGGCCATCCATAATGTCCATTTAGAAACCTGAATTGAAGAAGAAAATATACCGCTTTCCACACAAGTCTATTTCACTGCTCTTACTGTTAGGAAATTCTTTCTAACGTCAAGGTGGAATCACTTTTCTTGCAATTTTCTGTGTTCCAGTCAACTCAGCTCATCTGAATCATCTGAAATGTGGTGCAGAGGAAAAGTTCTATGGATCCTATGGACTGCTGAAAAGACAAATGAATGGGTCTTAGAGCAAATCAAGCTGGAACTCTCTCTAGAAGCTAAGACGACTCTGCTGAGGCTGTCACGGGCCCTTTTTGCATGGGCTTTCTGTCGCGCGAGAGCCCCCTGAGCCTCGCGGGAGTGGGAGTGTCGCTCTGCACGACGCACTCCCACTTCCGCCACGCTCACGGGGCTGCAGCGGCGCGATCACGTTTTTTTTTTTTATTTTCACTTCGAAGCGAAAATCACCCGTGCTCGCGCAACGCTCCCAGCGCCCATGTACACTTACCTGCTGTGCGGAGCGTCGGGGAGGCGGCTGGGTCACGCTTCTGTCCCTCCGCCTCTGCGGAAGGAAGGGGCAGGGCGCTAGCGTGACGGACGCGCCAGCCTGCTGCCTCGCGCGAGGGGGGGACGGACGCGCCAGCCTGCTGCCTCGCGCGAGGGGGAAGGGTGGCTCACGCAAGAAGCCTCCTCCGGGAGGCTGCCACTTCCCCCCTCGTTCCTTCGCCTGCAGAAGGAATGAGGGGGAAGCAGCAGCCTCCTGGAGGAGGCTTCTCGTGCAAGCCGCCCTCCCCCTCGCGCGAGAAGCCTCAATGCGAAAAGGACCATAGTTTGGACATCTCATGAAGCAACACAATTTACTGGAAAAGACAATAATCCTTGGCAAAAGGTTTGGTTTAGGGTCACCCTAAGTGAGAAATGTTTTGAAGGTGAACAACAACAAAAGTGGAATGCAGTAGGAAAAGAAAGAGACCACAAAGCCTGAGCAAGGCAGTTGATGACTGGGGTTCTGGGAGGTCTCATTCATGGGGTCGCCATAAGTCAGAATTGACTTGATAGCAAATAGCAATGACAGTGGGTGAGCAACAAGTTCTCTATATTCTCCATATAATTTTCTAGATCATCTTTCTATAGCCTAGGCTAACCCTCTCCCCAGATGTTTTGAATTACAGGCCCCATCAACCCAGCCTGTGAGAGCAATGTCCAGGAATCTTGGGAGATGTATTCCAAAACATTGGGAAGTTGCCATTTTTACTGGGGCTGGCCAGGGCTGTATAATTCACCGCCTGCTTTGAAATGGCCTGACTAATCTACTGTAGTTTGTAGAATTCGCCATCCTGTCTTTGGGGAACTGAATTCCAATACACGATGCAAGGAGTATTTATGAACACGGCTGTGTCGCGGCTTAACAAGATCAGCTGGATTTCTTGATTGCTGCGGAATATATATGCCCATCTCTCCAACACATACAAACACACACACACACATTGCTGTTATATGTGTGTGTGTATATATCTGCTCAACACACACAGCAACAGTGAAATGTTTTGAGAAGTCACCTCACTTTTCACTTATTTTTTTCATTTGAACCCTGACAAGCCTGTCGGCAAAATTAAAGGTATGTCATTCGCATTGCACAGACATTGCAGCGGACTATAAACCTGCCAACCTCTTTGATGAAATAAAAGGGCTTTATTTATGATTCATGTAGGAATATGAGGTTATTTTTATTCCGTCAGTGCACTAATAATCAGAGGAGAGCTCGGGAAATGAGAAGGCAAACTGACAGGGAAGGTTCTTACCAAGGGGAACCCTCTGGGGTTTTCTGACCCCTTTATATCTCCTTCTTTTGAGTCTGGGGTTAGGAGAGTGTCAGAGTGTGATTCTCCAACAAGCCTGGCTTGTTGGAACAAAGATGAAAACAGTCTAGCAGGACTTGAGCCATAAATCCCACAAGAAAGAGAAATGCTTCAGCCGCCCCAAGTTTGTGTTGTTGCTGCAAAGGTGAAGGAGGCCATATTGATCTTTGCTGACTTGCTGGTTGAAGAGGTGTCTATTTTTACAGTCTGAAATTCCAGGTCAGCCAACATGAGCCAGGAAGATAGATGGGCAGCTATTGTTAAACAAAGGGTGCCCTGCTTTTCAGGGACCCACCAAAACTGAACACTGGGTCTCTGTTTATTTAGTTTTCCAATTCCTCATTTGTCTCTATTTAACCAAGCCACACCATCAGCTCTTGAGGCAGCCTCACATGTCATAATATGGATGACTTGTGAAGTTGCCTGAAATGTGAACCCTATGGCTCTGATATGTAGACTGGATGTGAGAAGATTCCTTATGTCATGTCAAGCAGACTTCTCATTTACGCTAATAGGCAACAGCTCTCCAGGGTCTCTTTTTGGGGTCTTTCCCATCATCTATTGCTTCATCATTTAATGAAAGTTATTGGGGATTGAACTTAAGACCTCCTGGATAACATCCAAAGCAGGTCTGTACTGCTCTGTTTTGATGGCTCATAATCCTACAGCCCTTTTCTCCATATCAAACTTAGTCACTTCTCCCAAATTCTTCTTTGTGCCTGATCAGTAATATTTTTCCAAACTTTCTCTGTCTTATGTATATGGCCCTTTCCACAATGCACCTTTACGCAGAGCTGAGGTGCAGGGATCAGGCGAGCAGCCTTTCGTGAGAGGCTCTCGTGTCCCAGTTCCTTCAGCTCTGCAGCTGCCGCCTGCTCGTGCAAGAGCCCCTCCTCAAGCTCCGTGGCTCTGGAGCTCCGCATGCAGAGCAAGTGCTCACAGGGCCCCAGAGCGATGAGCGATTGCGCAGCATTTTTGGCTCACAGCTGAAAATGAAAAAGTGCGTGGTTGGCACCTGCCATCCCCTGGAGTATTGTGAGATTGTGAGTGCATCGTGTGGACCACTCCTCATATTTGCATGACGCTCGAGGGGCCCTTTCGCATGGCAAATGCTGTGCCAAAAAGGGCCTATGTCAGGAACAGATCACTTAGCTAAAATGCAATGCTATATCAGAGGATTGGGTGGGTTAGGATTAGATACAAAGCCCCCTCTGGTGGTTGAAATGACCTTCTACCTGTTGATCTGTTGACAGAGTGGATCTGCTGGCAGAACTGCTCTGCTGGCTGAGATGTGAATGGAAGTACTGTTTGTTGCAGTTTTGTTGCTTTTCTTCAGATCATACCAATATTATTAGTTTTGTCTCCACTCTCTAGTAATTGTAAGTCTTTAACTGCAACACCCCTTTTCTTAGTTGGAAAGGTATTGTTCTGGTTGGGAAGACATACCACTTCCTGGTAACTTTCTGTATCTTCCATTTTCAGAACAGATGACACCTTTTGTTTTTAACCTTTGGACTGTGGTAAGACCATATGACCATACGAGTAAGAAGGTATTAGAGTATAAGCTATTTAGCCTTGAGCACAATCGTTTATGGAACAGTAGTGTTCTAGCCACGGAAGGCCAGAATCACATAATATATGCAGGATGAAGTGAACCAAAGTTCACTAAAGTAAGAAAAATAGCTCTAATCCCTCATTCAATAAACTCCGGGTTAAATACATTCTGTGTGCATGTTGAGGAAATGTAAAAGCAGAGTTGTTGGACAAAATGTTAAAGTCAAGACTCGCTTGCTCCCTAAAGACCTGAGGGATATTCAGACCTTCATTAATAAGGCGAGAAGGTCTTGAGTTACAAAGCTCAATTCTAGATCCTTCCGCAAAGTTTGAGAATGTTTGAATTAGCCATTACAGGAATGCCTTGCTGCACTGAATAGACAATGGTAAACTTTGCGTAGGATCATTGAACTGACTTTTGGAACTATAAATGGAGATTATTGGCTTGCTAGCATAAGTGATGCTCACGGACTCAGAGGAAGGAAATGAGAATTCAAGAGGGTCCTTTTATGGTATGATTACCCAAGCAGTTTGATGTGTGTTGGTGGGGGGGGGGCAGGTTCATTTATTTTACTACACTGCAGAGTCCAGCACTACCATAGCCGTTTGAGGACCACCAAATTTCCTGGTGGCCTTTCTCACCACTGATGAAAGGTGCACTAAAGCACAGTGTAAAACACAGTTTAAGGAAATCCTGGAGAAATAATCAAAGTATCAAAGTTACAGCCTGACCAGAGCTTGAGAAAGTTCCTTGTTGTGTGTTACATCTCCCAGACTCTCCATTGACCATACCGGCTGATTTCTAATCATGTTGTGACCCACATTGGGCAAAAAGTGGGGTAGAAATTAATTAAAGTATTAATTAAATATATCTTGCGAAACAGATAGTGATAAAATTTGTACCTTGGATTATGAAGAAGTAAACCTAATATAACTCTTAAGATAAATATTTGGAGAAATATAGACTCCATCTTAAATTGTTGTTGTGTGCCTTCAGGTTTGTTCTGATTCATGGCAACCCTAAGTGAGCCTATCGCAGGAGTTGTTTGACAAGATTTGCTCAGGGGGTATTGCATTTGCCTTCGTTTGAAGCTGAGAGAGTGTGATTTGCCCAAGATCACCCAGTCGGTTTCCATGGTTGAGCGGGGATTCAAAACTTGGTCTCTGGAGTCATTGTCCAACATTCACTGCATTGGATCTCTCATCTTAATGGCTTAGGATATCTGAGGCCTTTTCCACACCGGGCTATTAACAGTGCAGAGCGACCTCCAACGGAGGTCTTCTGCACCGTAGAGTGGACCGGGTGCACTACTTTTTGTAGTTCCATACCTCAGTCCACTCTGGAGCGACCGGAACTGGTTGCGCAGCTGGTTTTTTAAAAACCTCTTTTTAGAGGTTTTTAAAAAGCACGGAGCACACAACTCCATGTCGCTCCGTCGCCACGCTCCGGTGCAGATTTGCAGCCATGCGCAAGTGCGTGCCTGCAGATCTACCGGGGGCGGGCTTTAGGCTGGTGAGTTTTTCTGGTTGGTGGAGAGCCTCCACCAACCGGAAGCTGCCATTTTGGACGCTGGAGCAGTGCGGAGCGACGAGCTCGCACTGCTCCTCGTCCAGACGGACTCACCCAGATGGAGAAGAAAGCCGGTGAGTCTCGTTTTTGCCCTTTTATTTTCACACATGCGGAAAGGGCCTGTGATTTATATATGCAAAAAATTGTGTACTTCATTTACATCATGTAACTCCTTTTACATTAGAAAAAAAAAACTCTCAGGTTTCTGGAAAAAAAATGGTAGCTAAGATAAACCAACATGACCAAGAGTTTTGAGTGTCTTGCTAAAAAAGAAAGTAATAATTAAGGAAATATCATCAGTAGAAAAGTGAGGAAAAGATAGGTAGCATTTAGTATGATTTACCAAAAGTGAATAAATCCACAATAAAATGTCACAGAATGAAGTACTTCCATTCACTTTTCCTACTAGCCAGTTGTAGTCTCTTCCGAAACTTGGAAAAAAATGCCCAAGGACTTTAATTACATACATATCTTATCAGAATATGATCAGTTGCACTTGCAGAAAAATTAACTAGTCATTTCTGTACGATGATAGATGAAACAAGAAAGACAACTCTCTCTCTCTCTCTCTCTATCTTTTGCAGTACAGTACCAATGTTTAAATTATTTTCAAGAACTGAATGTTGAGGATGTACCCCAACTAACAAATTAGATTTGTGGTTTAGTGGATATCAATATATTATTGAAATAGAGCAACTAATAAATGACATTACTTATGGGTGGAGAAATAGCTATAATGCCTGAGATTCTGCTTGGGAGATGTAGCTAGGATGACATAGCTACGATCTGACTCCTGATCTGAGCCCCCAAAACCCACCTTAAAACCAGGTAGGTGCACCAGCAGATGGAGTTCTAAAGGCACTGGTGAGCAGAGGGTGGCGTGTGCCCAGTCCCTTCTACCAGTAAGCTGTGGTGTGACAAAAAGTGACAGGGACAACAATTTGAAAACCAATCTGATAACATAGGCCCTTTAAGCAGCACCGGCGCTCGCGCGACGGAGGAGGGCGGCTCGCACAAGAAGCCTTCTCCAGGAGGCTGCCGCTTCCCCCTCCTTCCTTCCGCAGGCGAAGGAACGAGCGGGGAAGCGGCAGCCTCCCGGAGGTGGCGGCGTCTCGCGCGTCCGTCCATTCCCCCCCCACGTGCGCGAGAAAGGAGCCTGTCCCCTCCATCCCCCCCGCACGCACGAGAAAGGAGCCTGTCCCCTCCATCTCCCTCCGCACGCGCGAGAAACGAGCCTGTCCCCTCCATCCCCCCTGCGCGCGCGAGAAAGGAGCCTGTCCCCTCCATCCCCCCCGCGCACGCGAGAAAGGCGCTTGTCGCGTCTGCCCCCCCACGCGTGCGCGCGAAGCAGGACATGTCGTGTCCGTCACGCTAGCGCCCTGCCCCGTCCCTTCCTCCGCAGGGGCGGAGGGAAGGAAGCGCGACCCGGCCGGCTCCCGACGCTCCGCACAAGAGATAAGTGCGCGCGGGCGCTGGAAGCATTGCGCGAGCGAGGGTGATTTTCGCTTCGAAGTGAAAATCAAAAAACCCGCGCTCGCGCCACTTCAGCCCCATGAGCCCGGCGGAAGTGGGAGTGCGTCGTGCAGAGCGACGCTCCCACTCCCGCGAGGCTCACGGGGCTGTCGCGCGAGAAAAGGCCCGTGCGAAAAGGGCCATAGAAGCCATCTCTGCACCCTCCCTAAACTGCAAACCCCAGTGTTCCATAGGATGTTGAAAGTGGAATAATAGCAGTATAACAGTCCAGTGCAGAAATGACTAGAGACTTGTTATTCTTTACCTACAAAAAAAGCATGTGAGATTCAGACTGGGCAGAGACACTTTTGAGTTCACGGGGGGGTGGGGAGTTTGAATTTTTCAAAATGGAGAATAAACTTCTATTAACTTTTATTGCTTTCTTTTTTCCTGTTTCCAGTAAGCCTAGAAGCTAATTAGGGAGAAAAATAAAACCTGCCCAGCTTGAGAGTTTGCAGACTTATACATCTTAATATGGCTGAGGACATCAACACTTGAAGGAGCACCTCTCCATCTATATACATACCTGAGGAGTGAGATCCCCTGGAGGGGGCCTCCTCTGTGTGCTATTTTTGGGAGAGAAACATGATGGAAGAATTTGGGAGAAGGTTTTCTTTGCTGTGGCCTCCTGTTTATGGAATGCCCTCCCCAATGCTTGCTTCTTTTAGACATAAAGGTGAAACATGGATTTTGCTAACTCAATCTCTCTTTCTCTTTCTCTTTTAAATGTACATGGTTTCAACTCTTTAGTGTTTTCTCCTACTTTAACTTGGTGATGTATTAAATATGCTTTTATCCTCCTGAAATTATTTTCTTGTTTTTATTTGGAATCGTTTTTAATAGCCTCGATTGTTTTAGGTCCTTTCCACACCTTACCTTGCTCCATTGTCTTCTGGTTGCGAACCCAGCAGCACTTTTGCTGGGATGGGAGCATGTCCCCAGCACTCCCCTCTGCAACCGACCAGCTCCCTGTGGAAGGGAGTGCGAGGGACATGCCTCTTCCATCCGTAACACAGCCAGGCTCTTTCCCATGCTGCGCTGGGGCAGGAAGCACCTCCATTATCCTTTTGGGTCCTCCACACGGCAGATAAGTGTGGGAGCATCATGAGATCGGGGGTCATTGATGGAGAAAATTGTGCCTGTTAAGTGGTTACAGGGTGATGATCTTTTGGTTTCTTCCTCTTGCAGTTGCATTAACTATTGTTTCCTGAGTTTGGACACTTGAGGAGATTATGGCCATTTCCACACGGGACTTCTGTAATGGTGCAGAGCGACCTCTCACGGAGGTCTTCTACACCCTAGAGTGGACTGGCGTGGACTACTTTTTGTAGTTCCACACAAGAATCCACTCAGGAGCAGCCAGAACTAGCCATGCTGCATGTTTTTTATAAACCTCTTTTTCGAGGTTTTTAAAAAAGCATGGAGTGTGCAGCCCCGCGCTGCTCCGTTGCCCGGCTCCGATGTGGATTTGCAGGCGCGCACAAGTGCATGCCTGCGGACCTGTCGGGGGTGGGCTTTCGGCTGGTGAGTTTCTCTGGTTGGTGGAGAGCCTCCACCAACTGGAAGCTTCCATTTGGGACACCGAAGAGCCGTGGAGCAACGAGCTCGCGCTGCTGCTCTTCGCGATGGACTCGCCCGGACAAAGGAAAAATCCGGTGAGCTCCATTTATGGTCGTTTCCCCTCCGACGTCTGGAAAGAGCCTTAATTGAACC
Source organism: Ctenosaura bakeri (assembly GCA_948474755.1). Classification (NCBI taxonomy): domain Eukaryota; kingdom Metazoa; phylum Chordata; class Lepidosauria; order Squamata; family Iguanidae; genus Ctenosaura; species Ctenosaura bakeri. Next base: position 14,395 of record CAOLHI010000158.1, read on the forward strand.
CATTAAATCGCAGTTCCCTGGCTAGTCCTCATGAACTTATGACCTGGCCATGTTGATGTCATCTGCCTAAGCACGAGGCTTCCAGGCCAGATTCCCTTTCCATGTGGCATCCAGCCATAGGTGTATAATTTATATTTTCCATGCTAATTTTTTTAAAAGTTTGGCACCAATCATACTGTATCATGGAGTAGGGGTATACAACACAGTAATGCTGCTAGTGAGAATTAATTCTGGATCTGGACATTTGCTCAGAAGCACTCTGCTCTTTAAGTGTTAGCATATGGCCAGTTGGTTCAACCTTTTATTTTGCACCAGCCTCCTCTAGGATCTGGTAAAAAATGATGCAACCCTCTGGAATCTGCTGGACCAGTTCAGAGGGGCACTATAAGTTCACAGAAGGCAAATGTGATCCAGGGGATCTGACCAGCTCATTATTCTAGATGGACTGAGTGTTAGCCTCAGTCCAACATTTGGTGCAGCATATAGTTCAGCGTGCAAGGCTACCACTACACTGAGCCATTTACCACCACCATCCAGACCTACTGTAATGCCAAAGAAGCCTCACTCCACAACCAATCCATGCCCAACAGGGAGCAGGAGGGGTTACAGCACCACCAGGTTGTGTCCCCATAGCCAGATGCAAAGAGAATATCTCCACTGCTGTGTTTCATTGGGGTCCTCTTGAAGCCACAGGGGCCATTTCTTCACATCTGTCCATACGAACATAGCCAGAAGCTGTTGCAACCTCTCCAGCTCCCACCTGATATGGATTGGCAGTGGGTGAAAGGGTCAGCAGAGCTATAGTAGGAGTATGTGTGGGCATTTTGTTATCTGCAGAAGGGGAAGTGAAAGCTGGTCTCTACAGTGATTGAAAATAAACATGCATGCATTCATGCACATGTGTGTATGTCCATAACAGAATGCTAGCCCATGTGTCATAGAATACTTTCTAAAATCCTCTATGACAATAACGGTTGGTGGCTTCCATGATAATGGAGTGGTGAATCTGCTTCAGGTTTAGGCCAAACTGGAAAGGAGCTACCCAGGGAATAGAAACTCCTTTACAGTTTGGATTAAACCTGGATTAGATTTACTACTCCCAATGAAATGGAAGGTACCAACCACCTTTGCTCTTGGCAAAGTAATCAAATCAGTCCAGACGGGGTCCTCCAGTAGGAAAAGTGGACTCCACTGTTCTCACCAGTGGTCCATGCTGTCTCTTCTCCCAGCCACCATTAAGTGCACCTGTCCAGAGTTGCACCCAGGAAGCACAGCCGATAGCCAGCTATGCCACCAGTCCAAGGCTTCCCCTCTTGCCAAGCATGGGGATTCATAATACTCACTTTATCAGCGGTGAGGTTTACAGCTGAATCCATGAGAGAGATTCGTGTGAAACATGAGCTGAGAGTGAGGCATTGCATCTTTTCATTAATAAGCCCTCTTCTGGGATCCGGCATTAGCGAGATTCAGCGGATCATAGAGCACAGGGGTATCATTTTTACATGATTACTCTAAATTCTTAAACCGGAGGCTTAAGAGAGAGGCTTCTTACAAAGGCAGCCATGGGAATTGCTTAAGTGATTGCCACTGTGCAAGGCAATGGGATGAACCGTGCCAGGTACGTACAGGCATTGGGAGCACTGACAGGCGGTTTCAGTGCCCGCCAGGGAAAGTAAAGGGCAAAACAAAAGATGTGAGGAATGTACAATCCTGACCCCCCCCATAACCCCTCTCTCTTGTTTATGTCTCTCAGACTGAGTGAAGGAAATAACAGAAATCATCATTACTGGCACTCTCATGAAGCTCTGACTTAAATACCTTCTGAGTCCCCTCTCACCCCCTGTAATTCCTCCCATTCACATTCCTTTGCTATATTTCTCTTCTTCCTTCTCCTCCTCACCTCCAAAGCAGGTTATGGGAAGAAACTGGGAACACTGCTGGCTCTTGGTTGCTTGCTTTGTTTGTTGACCCCTACCTTATGCTGTCAAGGTCAGCAAAGGGAGGACCTGGGTCAAACAGTCCCAAGGGGATCTTGTCTGACCTTCTTGCCCTGACCATCAGAAGGAAGGCAAAAGAGATACTACACCATAGACACCTCAGTCCCAGAGGTCAGATTTTGGTGTGACAACTAAAACTCCCCAAACCGACTTTTTAAGCAATGCAGTCCCCCTCCCAATACAGCTATGCTGTGTCATTCATGTACAGGGGGATCAATAAAGATGTCTCCAGCTATTTTCCTTTAGCAGGACACACTAAAAGGATGTCATCCGCTGGAAATCCAAAAAGTTCCTGGAGGTCCCTGTAAATACCTTTTGCAGCATGTCTAGTGGCAAGAAAACAAGGAGGCATGTCTCTGCTGATCCCCCTTGCTTTTCAATGACACTGAAATGTCTGCGTGGAGGTCAAATTGTGTCATCTGAAAGGTCAGTTTGGAGAAGCTAGCACCAGGATGTGTAAGTATGGAAATGCAGCTACATGTTAGATGTATACCTCCCAATGAAGAATTCTAGTCACAGAATCATGAAACCATAGGCTGTGATCTTGCCTGGAGAGATGCAGCAAAAAGCTTTGCAAAGATGGATCTATAACATGTTTTCCCATCATCCCCTCTCCCCAAACCCACCTTTTATCTACTGTAGTCCCTTCCTGACAACATGGCCATTTACTGACTGCTGGAAAGTGGACGAGCAGAGAAGCATCAAGCCATTTGCTTCTAAATAGATCATAGCAACAATATTAATTGATTTATTAAAAATATTGATTTATTAAAAGATTTATATCACACCCTATATAAAAAAAATCTCAGATATTCTCCACAACCCTCCAGGGTTCTCTGAAGATCTAAGAGAATGATGTCATTGTTGTGCATCCTTGATAATAGGACATGGCTGGATGCTTCTCTGCTCTCCCCTACTCTTCACTGACTAGTAAATGATCATGTATGGAGCTGCTGCAACAGCCAAAAGGTGAGCTGGGGTGGTGGTGTTTTATCATTGCATGGTTGCTAGAGGGTACTGACCACAACAACCTAGAAAATGAGTTACACAGACATATGTTGGATTTACGCTTTTGCAAGTTGCAAAAAAGTTGCCACTGAGTTGGGACGGAGACCAATCACCTACATTCTACATTGAACTACATTGGCATATATCTGTTTCCGGACATTGTATGAGGAGATAGTCACCTGTTCCTGACAAAATGGCCCATCCAGCTTGTCATTATCCTTCTTGAAGTGTGGTGCCTAGAACTTGACATATTATTCCAGGTGAGGTCTGACCAAAGCAGACCACAGTACTTGAGCACTTTCTTGCATAGTATTTTTTCCTTCTTTCTTTCTTTCTTTATTTATTTATTTATTTGGAAACTGATGGATGTTAAGGACTTCTTTTCTTGAAACTAAGCACTCACCTGACTGCTATGCCTCAGCATTAACTTTGGCTCCCTGTTTCTATCTGGGCAATAGTTCTTCTGTGGAGGTCCCAGCCTTGGCCTTGACTCACAGTCAACAAAGCCTGATAGAGACATGATTCAATGCTTATGTTGATGTTATATTTCTGTTTTCTCCAGTCCTCTTTTATTGTAAACTGATAGTTTTCAGAGAAATGTTGTTAAATTTTCTTAATAAATTATTTTCCCACTGCACCTATTCTGAGCTTTTCCTTCTTCTCATGAGCCTCTGTTGGGGATATATAGTCCTCCTCACATGTCTCTAACTGGGGTGTGGTTGGAAGATATGGTCGCTTCCAAAACTCAGCAGGAATAATCTGCTCCAAGACAAGACTGACTTTGACTCTACATAAGTACTACTTTGACTCTACATGAATGATTGTGCTCTGGGCTGCTCATTTGTTGGACTTTAAGATTTCCTTCTTTTAAAATTGAATGGCACGCTCTGTGATGGATACTTTATGCAGGAACTTTGATGATGTCACCAAGGCAACATCACCCTTGTTCCATCACCAAAGCCCTCCTTCTATGACATAATAACAAGCTGGAGTCATCCTTAGGTCTCCTGATTTGCCCTGATGTCTCAGTGCTTGAATATGTTTTGACCTGGCAACCCTTACTAAAAAGGCACAGGCCTCCTATCCACAGGGAAATAGAACTTGGACCAATTCCATATTAATTGAATACCATCTCCCACCCCTGTCTTTTCCTTCCTTGATCAAACTTCTTTGGGGGAAAAAAAATAAAGTGATACTTTGAATAACTTCCTAAGTGCTGTTAACAACCTATGCCTGCGGTTTGTTAAAATTAAAGAAGAAGAAGAAGAAGAAGAGGGAGAAAAGGGAGTGAAGTGAAGAAGTGCAATCTTGCTAGAGAAGTAATTTGCTTCTCTCCAACCAATGTTAGCTTGCACTTTATGCAAATTGGTACCGAGGGACAACAAATCCCATTTAATACATATGCATAGTTCATAAAAAAAAAGTGACACAAGAGGAAGAGAACACAAGAAAAGATAAAGCTACAAGTCAGCAAAAGAACAGGTTCCCAGGAAATTTATTGTCCCAAATTGGACATTTGTTAACAGACGCCGTGAACAAGTGTTAAGTTTGTTTTCGGCAGCCAGCTCTTCACGTACCTTCTCTAGATATTGCATAGATTATAGTCAAAGAATCTGAACTGTAATAAAAAAAAAATCACAAAAAAGAGGTGGGGGAAGAGAAAGAAGCATGTCTGTGGGCTTTAGAGTCTTGCGTTCCATATGGTCGGGGGAGTGTGGAGTTTATTGAGACAAGCATCTTGTGAAGCTCATTACGCACCGCGGCGGCAGTCTTGGATGGAAAATGGTGCTCGGAGCTAGAGGGTACATACATGACAACTCACCGTCAGCAGATAGCAAGTGGAAATGAAAGATACTGAAGCAGAGCCCACAGCTTCGGGGAACATGTTAGACAAAACATCTGCTGGTATCGGAGTGCCACATTATCAGATCATTGTAGCCATGAATTTTTTATAAAGCCATTTTTTCTCTCTCCCCACCACCAAAACCCGCTCCCCCTTGTTGCCACTTTTCAAATGACGTTTGGTAGCCAAGATTTCTTTAATAGATGAGTGTGGCGTGATGTCAAGATAAAAGCTCACTGGGTTCACTTTTGGGGGAAGCAAGTAAGGGAACAACATCAAGTACTTTAAGGAGGTCATTTTCCCAACTGTTTTGAAATGGCCCCTTCTTATCTGAGGATGTGGCATGATCCCCAAGGAAAACAGCATAGAGGGGAAGTGTGGGTAAAAAAAAGGAGATTCAAGGTGAGCACAGGAATTCCTGCTTGGAGAAGAAAATTAAAATGAAATTAATGAAAATGAGTGAAATTAACATTTTGTTAGATGGCGATTGGAATCCAATCAAACACATGAATAGAATATTTAAATTAGAGGGGAACTGGTAAAATGAAACCTACCAGATTGCCAAGAGAAATGAGAGTGATAACAGCTGTGAAATTTAAGCCTGGAGATTAGCAGGATAAAAGATTCCCAAAACTACTGAGTGGACCTGAATTTGTGGGGATGTTCAATAGTCTTTAGCTGTCTTCATAGGATGCATGCAATCTTTCCATGTGCCACTGTATTAAACAGAGTTTGTGGAAAAAACAAAAAACATTTTGGACTACAGATTCTGGAGCCTTACCATGAAAACATAACTTGTCCAAAACCCAGTTTGTACTCTTTAGACACTTTCTAGTTTGAGAGCCAAAAAAATAAAAATAAAAAATGGGAGGGGAATGGAAGAACTTGGGAAAGGGGTTGTTATGATTAGCTGTCAAAATAGAATGCTAATGTGCACTAATACAGGTTGTAAGGTCCTAAAAATCCAATGCTTCTTTAGTGCTGGCAGCTGCCAAGGTGCACAGTTGTTTTCTTTAATGTTCCTGAATAAAGCTTTTGAAACCTCTAAACCTAATCAGTGCGGGAGTTTGGAATGTGGGGAGGGGTGCAGGACTAAGGTGTGAGGGGCATGGCCATTGCGTGTAGGGACGTGGCTGCGTTGCATGGGGGCATGACCAGGGTGCACGAGGGTGTGGCCATGGGCTGGGACGCCCCAAAAACTTGCCACCTCAGGGCAAAATCCCCCTGCCCTCCCATCCCTACACTACTGAGCCTCATTATTCAAACTCAAAGCTATCCTGTACATTACATTCAGTCTGTAGGCCTGCCAGTTCAGGATCATACCAAGCCCTGGGGTTGCTGGGCCAAAACCTGAGACCAAGGGACAGCTCCTTGTCATTTTATTAATGTCATGGCCCAATCTCAGGACTCAGATGCAAACACAGACAGAACCCTCCACAACAGCCAGAACACAGAGACATGAACAGGACAATACTTACTGCAACCCAGCGTAGGTAGAAAAGGGAGAGCCCACAAGACTCAGAGGGTTTATATAGAGAAGACTCATTAATTAGGCAAACAGATGGGGAAGGCTGTCAGCCCGTAAATACAGGGGAGGAGATGGGGAGAAGTTTGTTGCAGACAACTGGTTTCGCTGGTGGAAGCAACACATCCTACGTTCAGCTCCCTGACTCATGTTCCTGGAAACCCTGACCCTTGCCTTTATGCTGACTTCACTGCTCCATACTCCTTCAGACTGTCACGCGGAATTTATTACTGACTCAGAGTACTAAGACAACAAACAGTAACTGACTGACAAACTGTTGTAAACTCTGTCCATGGTTGCTCCTAAAGACTCTATTGGAGAGCTGTGAAACTTGGCTGGCTACCAGCACAGGACTGTTAAGTATTAGGCATTAAGTACTAACCACAGTTCCTCACTGCTTGTGATTCAGACAAACAGGCCCAGAAAGAGAGAGAGAGAGAGAGACAGAGAACATATTTTTTCACTTTTGGAAATTAAGACAGAAGTTTTAACTAAAGAGGTTGTTCTAGATCAAAGTAAACTTATTAATTCTCACTTACTTGAAGAGATGAGATAAAGAACATTTAAAATGGCCTACTAATTTCCAGCCACAAAGTGGATGAAAAGCAGAGGGGGGGGGTGAGCCCCGGCACTACAACAACTAAGAAGGAAGGAGGAAGCTAACTAAGTAAATCTTGCAAACTGCAGCAAGCTGTTGCTCGACTAGCTGAACTGGAGGCTTACACACCATATTTTCTTTTTAGCCAGAGCTGAGTTCACCAAAACTGGGGAATTTGCACCCCTGTCTGCCCCCTGGAGATGACTCACAAAAAGTGGAGTGGTAGGGCCAGGCCCTGAGATCTGGCACCCTTAGCAGCCTGGCTGGAGGCCTAATAACTTACTGGAACCCACAGAACTACTCCATATATTTTTCAAGGCACCATTTTTGAGCCTATCTGAATTGTGTAATGTTTACTGGGCTATCTCAAAATTAACCAAAACTTCTCAAAGCAGAACCCAATTGTTCCTCTCTTTCTATCTAGTTCACAATTTGTCCTTCTTGCAGCCATAGACAGTTAAAATTGTTGCCATTGTTGTGTGCCTTCAAGTCACTTCTAACTTATGGTGACCCTAAGGTGAAAGTGTCACGGGGTTTTATGGGGCTGAGAGTATGTTACACACCCAAGGTCACCCAGTGGGTTTCCTTGGCCAAGTGGTGAATCAAACCCTGGTTTCCAGGGCCATAGTTGAATGCTCAAAACCACTATACTATTCTGGCTCTGGCCAATTAAAATTATCCCATAGCATTACTCCATAGCATTTCCCTCTAGATATTAAACTAAACTGCTTCTTTTTTAAAAAAAGAAAGAAAAAAATAAAAACAGAAATGTCAGGACAGGTTTAGGTAGTCGTTGATATTATAAACGTAGGCAAACATCTATTCTTTTCCCCTTTTTATCATCATTGTTTAAAAAAAACTTAGCACATGGATGAACCTGTCCACCTTCAAGTTTGATAGATGAAGACACAAAAACAAAAGCCTGCATTTTGGCTAATAAGCCAACTTGAAGAGACATTGAAAGGTTGGAATTATGTATGGCACAAGACAATTATGTAAGCTAAATGATTCTTTAATAATGAGATCCATCAAAAGACAGCAATAGAGGGACAGATGAATAGAAAGCTTTATGGCTTTCTTTGTGTGTGCGTAGGTATGTGTGTGTCCATACATCCATGCTGAAATTTTGGTATTTTTGTATTTCAAGTGCCTGATGTTAAACATATAAGCAATTGAAAAAGAAAAGCAGGCGTCTGGATCTAACAATAGAGCCCACTGAAAAGGAAAAAAATGTGAATCTAAATGCATAATCTGTTAAAAATAATGGTTGAGATCCTGCGTTGCTTCAGCATAGTGTAAATATCTGGTTGTGGAGTTATGTTAAGCAGCCTTCATACTGAATACTAATGTAGAGGATTGTGGATGTGGATGTGGATTGCTGGTCAGTAAGCTTGGCTGACAACCCATTCTGTGATCACAAACAGCAAAGTGTGGAAACAATACATTAAATAGTATGCATTTACTTGCTACTTTGTCTATGTTAATACAGTACTGCAGTGCAATGATCCTGCATGTGTTACTCTACTTATGCCTCTGTCATCTGGTCATGATTGTTCTTCATTGTCTCCCAAAACCCCAAATTCCTCCACATGCGTAGCACAACTTACATTTATGTCAATTTCTCACAGAATACTGGCCCATGGGTGTCCAGAGGAGGGCAACCAAAATGGTAAAGAGTCTGGAAGTCACACTCTTTGAAGAGTGCCATAGGGAGCTGGGTATGTTTAGTCTGCAGAAGAGAAGGTTAAGAGGGGACATGACAGCCATGTTTAAATATATGAAGGGATGTCATGTCAAGGAGGGAGTGGGCTTGTTTTTCGCTGCTCCAGAGACTAGGGCAAGGAGCAATGGATTCAAGCTGCAGGAAAGGAGATTCTACCTGAACTTCAGTAAGAACTTCCTGATGGTCAGAGCTGTTTGGCAGTGGCATATGTTGCCCCGGAGTGTAGTGGAGTTTTCTTCTTTGGAAGTTTTTAAGCAGAGGCTGGATGACCATCTGTTGGGAATGCTTTGATAGGTGTCCCTGCATGACAAGGGGATGGACTGGATGGACTGGATGGACCCTACCTGGTGTCTATGTAGGGCAATAAAACCTTAATTATTTCATCCTCATTTGTGAAGATTTAAAATTAGTTTTCTCCTTGCTGCAGGAGAAAACAAATGTTACCCTGTTGTACTCTCTCCATATTCAAATATTCTGAAGTATTGCACAGGAATTAATCTGTGGAGAAAAACAGGATTTCATTTGAAAAAAAAAATCAGCACAGGATTTTCACAACAGAAAATCTTTTGCAGGGGAAAGAAATAACTTTTTCCCCACAGAATAACATTTTCCCCACAGAATAATTCTTCCACAAGACTTTAGGATGCCAAATACCAGGAAAAAATTAAGCAAAATTCTCACTGGCCTGTAAATCTTACCAATTGCTTTTGCTGACTATTTGGACACCCCTTTTCCAACCTGGGAATGAATATTTGCAAATATTATTCTACCTCTTGAGTTCCTGTAAATACCCTGGTGGAGCTTGATACTTTGCCAGCTCCAGATGCATGCTGGGCTGATAATTTTTCTGATTATTGAGAGTCTCATGGGTTTCTGACTGATATAACCTGGGTCCATAAATGCTCTGCCATGTCCGAGTGGGAAACCCAATATCCATATGAAGCCCATTAGAGCTGCTGTCATCAGAGCAGGGACAACGATCAGGGGCAGGAGAAGATTTTGTGTGGTTTGTCTTTTTAAGTGAGTCAACTCATATTGCTTTTCTCAAACTAAGGTATACCATGCCTTACACTCCTATTATGTAGCATAGCATGATTGGCAAGAAATATCATTTAACTTGGAAGAAATATCATTTTTCATATAAAAACTATACACTTATGGATGAAAGGCATGTGGGAAAGGACTCTGGCTATAAGCCTTATGCTAGGACGAATGACCTCTGCATGGCCAGGTCATAAGTTCAGGAGGATTAGTTGGAGAACCCAATTTGATGGTTTCGAGATGATCTGCTGAACTACCCAGACTGAAGCCCCTTTTGCACGGCATTTTCGATGTGAAAGGGCCCCTCGAACGTTGCACAAATGTGACAGCTGTCCACACAATGCACTCACATTTGCGTGATGCTCCAGGGCCTGACAGGGACCGTGCATGCATTTTTTCATTTTCTGCTTGAAGCTGATTGCTCTGGGGCCCCACATGCACTTACCTTGCGTGCAGAGCCTCGGGAGCTGGGCCAGTTGCGCTTCCTGTCCACTGCAGCCTGGGAAGGTCCCAGGCTGCACTGCAAAAGGAAGAGACAGGGCTCTCGCACGAGCAGGAAGCTCGTGCAGAGCCGAAGGTCCCCGGATGCAAGAGCCTCTCTCCGGAGGCTGCTCGTGCAAGCACCGCACCCCAGTGCTGAAAATAGGTGAATTGTGGAAAGGGCCTGAGAGAACAATAGCGGACAAGACTGTGAAGTAACCAATGATCAACATCCTGTAACCAATACCATGGAAACTTCCCTTTCTCCCCTTACCTGTCCAGACATTAAGAAACTATCACAACCTCCACCAGTGCTTTGTCACTTGAAATTAAGACCATTAGTCTGTTTAGGACCCCTTTTGTTTGCTCTGCCAGACCAGGAAATAGGCTCTGAGATCAACAGGAGAGGCTGTTCTCTCAGTTCGACTGTTACCCCAAAACATGTGTGGCTCATTGATGCCACTACCTCCAGGTGATGCTGGAAAATTATTTATCTCAAATAGGAGGCCAGCAAGTGAGGGGTAATCTAACAAGATCTTCCACCAATGTTTATGAGGTCTCTGCAGGAAGGAACCAGACAGAGATTCCAAAAGTAAACTGAAGTGTGTTTTATTAAAGATAATTCAATCATGCACGCACAAGATCAAAACACTCACACACTTGCACAAGGCTAACCAAAGGAAAAGGGAGGAAAGGTTATAGTGAAGTTTCGGGGTTTTGGTATGATAATTATGAATTGGAGAGAAAGCAAAACAGAAGTTTTTTATACCAAAAATCTGCCCGAAGGGCAGGGTTATTAAAGGCTCTTTGACTGGGTAAATAATGGAGCTTCCAGAGTGGACAATAAGGTCTGGACTGCATTAATGATCTTAGTGTTAGGTGACAAAGAGTTAATGGCTGTCATGAAAGCTCCTTAATGGTGGATAGACATGGGGACAACGAGGGAAATGCCCAGGACAATGAGGAGCAGGGTTGGAACAATTAGTGGATTTGGTGGGAACTTTTCTTCGCTATTGGCTGACAGCAAGGTAGTTACAGCTTAGTTTAAGTCTGTTATCTCTGGAGTTACCTGGTGACTTCCTGACAATGACTTGGCTATTCTTAGAGGGATCTCTGACCTACCTTTGCAGCACACATGTTCAGCCAATATATTTTATCTGCCCAGCTTGGCCTTACGGTCACATCAGGGTCCCTTTTATATCAATGCCACTTAATACATTTTGCCAATTAAATCATATCTCACCAATTAAACCATATCAAATCTGTGTGTGTGTGCAGGCTAGTTGCACCACCACTGTCTCGAGCATGTTTGGTGGGGATATGAGAGAGGGCCTTCTCAGTGGCTGCCCCTAGATTCTGGAACTCCCTTCCCATGGAGGCCAGAATGGTCCCCTCCTTGTTCTTCCAGCAGCAGGCAAAGACATTTTTATTCAGGTACGCATTTTAATACGGAAAGCTTTTAAAGAACAGATTATGGGGTTCTGTACTGTTTCAATTTTAATTGCATATTTTAAGCTCTCCTTAGTTGTTTTAATTCTTTTATAGTTATTTCTGATTTAATAGCTTCTTTTATATATGTTTTTAGACTGTATTGTTTTAATATGTAAGCTGCTTCGAGGCCCAATGTTGGGCAAAAAGTGGGATATAAATAAAGATGATGATGATGATGATGATGATGATGATCTCTGACCAAAGCCTTGAGCCCTGGGTCCAAAATGAAATTCTTGAACTTAATCCCAAGTTGGAGAGAGGCTGGCTCAAGTTAGAGTTCTTCCTCCTGCCTAGCTGACCCAAAGTTCCCACACTGTATTCTTGACATATTAATAAGTTAAATCTTGTTGGGTGCTTTTCATAGAGATGGCATAATATGCATGCCGTGTCCTGCTCATTACATTTAGTTTCTCCCCCCCCCTCTCTTTTTAAGAAAATGTTTCTTGGATGATTGCCAAAGAGTCTGGGTCCCTTGTTAGCTCCACAATGACTTTTTCATGACAATAGAGCTGAATTTCAGCCAAGAAATGGACGGAGCCTGAATACACAAAACAACAACAAACTAGATTTTTTTGTATCCTCTGATATTCGACACTGCTCTGTGAGGGAAAGGTATCCCTTAAGGGGCCATCAACAAAGAAGAAGAAAAAAATCTGTTCTGTCAAGGTTTTTTGGTGAGAGGTGGATGGAGGTCTCTAGTCTCAGTCTTCATACTGGGAAAGGGAAGCTGCTTCTCTTAATTTTCATTTCTGTGGTTGCCAGTTGAGTACAATGTCAGGCCAGAAGACCTGAAGGCCAAAACTTGAAAGCAAGGGGTGAGTCCTCATAATGTCACAATGAGCTGACCCTGGTGATGAGACATTATACATCAGGCTCAGCTGTTTATAGGATTTTTTTAAAAAATCAAGTCTAATAAATGAAGAAAACTCAAATATATACATGCACACTCACAGAATTCTGGGACCTTATGGACACAATTGAATGGAATCCAAATAGTTCTGTACAAGATGGGATAACAGGAGGGGAGGAAGCATGATCAGAAACCTTGGGGTATGTGTGTTTTAATTCAAATCTCCCAACCCAAGATTCTAGCATGCCACACCACAAGTTGATCTTGCACTCTCGTTTCTGGCTTTTCAAGGAGCGCAAGGCAAGTGAGTGGGAAGGGAGCTGGAACACTCTCAGAGTTGGGGTGGGCTTGTGGGTGAAAATGCCCCATGCTGCCGATTGGTTCACATGCATTATTAGATCATCACTTTTTTTTAAAAAAAAGTACTCAAGCAGAGGCTGGAGGCTGCAGGGTGCTTTACAGGCTTCTCCTACTTATCTGATAGGTTAGAGACCAGAGCACTGTCAGAAAACAGAACTGGTTAAAAAGCAGAACCCATGTACTGTACTGCAGGGAGCATGAAGGACTTATGGAGGCTCACTTAGGACTGACTGCATGTGTGCTGCTTGCAATGTCTTCCAGCTATCTTAGTGCCCTTTTGTTTACCCTTTTATCTTGCTTATTTATTTATTTATTTATTTCCCGCCTCTCCGTATGGATCGAGGTGGCGGACAACTTATAAATAGCATGTATTTCGAAACATTTCTATACATGCCCCCAACAAGCTGGGTACTCATTTTACCAACCTGCGAAAGGATGGAAGGCTGAGTCAACCTTGGAGCCGGGCAGGATCGAACTCACAACCTTGTGGCTTGCAGTACTGGCATTTAACCACTGCGCCACCACAGCACCACGGAGAGAGAGGTGCATACAAGAGAGAGAGAAAAATCCAGCTGCTTCCATAGGGGAACATACCTATACACCAAACATAAATAAGATTCTGGTAGCTAATATTACAGCTGAAGCATCTGATAATCATAGGCAAAGGAGAGGCATCCCCAACAAATCTCCATAAGCAAGAAGAATTGATGAAATGGTGGAATCCCCATTAATGGAACTTTAATTCAGAAGTATCCAATAATGGGGCATAGAAAGACAGGAGCTTATTGTAGTCAGATCCTATGCTACAGATTCTTAAAAAAATAATGGAATGGATTAGATGATCTCCAAGATCTCTTCTATAGCTTGGGGAAAGCCACTAGGAAAAAAAGTAATTTATGCAAGTTCTGTCCCCTTCCACTCTAAAAGTCTATAGCTGAGATCCTATATTGGACTTGTATAACGTAAATTCCGACATGCAGAGTTATGCATTGACTGTGCTTTGCAGCCCTTGTGTTGGAGGACACCATTGTGCAGCTGAACCAAGGCACCAAATGCACAATCAAGCGTACCATCAAATGTGCAAAATGCATTCATTCATGGTGCAAATGAGCATCCATATTCATTGCGCATCTGCATGTGCAGTTGCAACAAATGAGCAATTCTGGTTTCACAGCCTTGAACCGAAAATAGACGTTGTGCGTCAGGAAAAGAGACAGAAAGATAAAGAAAAATCCAACTGCTTCCATAGGGGAACATACCTATGCACCAAACACAAAAAAGATTCTGGCAGATTCTCAGTGATAACACTGAGAATCACAGGCAAGGGAGAGGCATCCCCAGCCCATGGATTTTACAAGAAGACAAAAGAAAGGGTAATACTTGAATAAGCATGCAGGAAAAAGGAAAACCTCATAATAAGCTCTGGTGTCTTCATGGCCTTGGAACCATGAATCTCATCTGGGCTTTAGATCAAAAGAGCTATCCATAGTCCTGAATCTTATTCCTCATTAGGTCCACAGCACCCTGGACAGCTCCATTTCCATCTAAGACACTGGCTGCCATTGATGGCAAGCAAAGTTAGAGCACAACAATTCTGTTCACGATTTTTTTTTCGTGCTCATTGTCAACAGTTTGAAAAATGGGAGAAGGGATTAAAATGAAAAATCTGTTAAGTAGGAACTGAAAACTTTTGGGTTAATAGAAAATGAAGTGGCCTTGTCTCTTTATGGCACGGGCTCCCCCCCCGACCCGTGCTTGATTTGGCCGGTGCTGCCATTGCTTTAATTTCAGAAATGAGATTCCTCTTGACAAGTGACAAGATACTGTGCTTAAGAGAGGTAGCTTCCTCTCCAGCCCCCACTCCCCACCCATCCCTTCCCGCAGACATGTAATTAATGGAAGCCATTAAAGATACTTGATTCTGATTTTTATATATGATGACTAAGTAACCTATTATTGCTCATCCTGGTCAGAGATTAATGGGAATTTGTTAAAGGATAAAAGAATTATTAAACAAGTTGCAGAATATGTATGACCTGGAATACAGTATGTGATAGTGTGAATAATACGGAAATGGAGCTGTTTGTTTCCTTGACTAATGAACCAGTGTTAAATCCAGGAGAAGAGACATGTCAAACTGAAGGAACCAGATGGGCAATTTATTTCTCTCTGCCCCCCTCCAACAACTTCCAAATATAATTTTTAATGGAAAAAATATGTCAGTAAACTCAGGATTCCATATGCCATGAACCAATGGAGGGATGACATATTCCTGTGCAGTCTTCAGGAACAATTAGTAAGAAATTTCAAGCTGCAAGAGGTTTCTTTACAGTAAACTATAAATGGATTTTGGAGTGCTGTTAGAAGGCAAAGGTAGTGGGCATTTGTAGCACAGAGTTTTCTTAGGCTCAGTTTTTGATTACTGAATGTCCAAATTCTCATTTCCCAGATCAATACATAAATCAAAACACTGATCTCCTTTGGTATATGTGTCTTGCTTAATTTTTCAGCACGGTAATTTGAGCAACAACAACAAAAATGTATGTAAAAATGCATAGAAAAGAACAAGGATAAGAATTATGTGATTCATGTGAGCAGAAAAGGGAGGCAATCTGTTAATCTCTTGGATTACTCTAGGCTTCCACAGTTCCCCTAACCTATGGGTTTGAAAACAACCAGGTGCAAAAAGTGCTGGCTGAAATCCTGACTGGGGAGCCAGAATGTCAAGTTTCACCCAGGTGGAACTATGCCCCATCTCCTCTCTCCCCTCTGGCAGGACTCACTTAACTTTTTTAGCTCCCCATCTCACAACACAATGATTTAGTGGCCAGTGGAGAGAGAGGTGCTGAAGGAACATTTTGGCTATGTTCCTACAGCTGGCTGTGCAATGATGGTGTCATCCTCAGGCACATCCTGGGATACTCCAGAGGTCTCAGAGGATGCCTTGACCATCGCAAATGTGAATTAAAGATACCGGAGATAACATTCAAAGCCCTGAATATTTTTGGATCTTGATTCTTCAAGGAATTCTTTTCATTATGTATGTCTACCTGAGAACAGAGGTCTGGTAAAATGCCCTTCTCTGTGACCCACCAGGGGGCAATAGTGGTAGGGCAAGGAGGAGGACCTTCTTTTCTGTGGCACCCCACTTACAGAATGTCCTCCCTTTGGAGGATTTATTGATGCCCATACTGGTGTCATTCCAACATCAAGTCAAAACATGGCTTTTTATTAAAGCTTTTGGGGCTTAATAGATTTTGTCCAAATTTAGCATACACATAATAGATTTAAATTATTTTAAGCAGTTTTAAGTGGTATTAAATTGTCATCTGAGATCCTGCATTGGGAGATGCATGTATCTCACATAGCTACATCTCTGTAGCTATGTCTCTTGATGCTGCCCCTCAAAAATCCTCGAAAGCCATGTAGCTCTCCCCACACCAACATGGCTGCTCTGAGTTGTTTTTACCTATGTGCCGACTCACAAACAGGTGACTGAATGAGGCTGTTCTCGTGGGGATGGTTGCTCATTACTGAATGCCACCTGTTTGTCAATTCCTTTGGTGTCCCACTTGATTCACTGGAATTTCAGAAACATTGCTGTACATTCTCCGTTGCACAAATGGGACAATCGGTAGGTACATTGGTGAATACACAGCCAATTGTACAATATCGTTATTCTGCAGAAGGGTGTACAGTAGCACAATCACTACGTAACTACACAAGTGTAGATTTGCACTATACAGATTCAATGCAGGATCTCAGCTCAGTCAGTTATTTCATCCCTTCTACCTCACATTTCCATCCATGTCATAGTTCAGTTTCCTTCACTTGGATTCTCACAGTTATAAAACAGGTGTGGAGGGAGCAAAGTTAGTATCTCAGGCTGTTTTGTGATGTCACAAGTTCCCCCCCACACACACCATGAAGGGAGAGCTGTATTTTGCTTAGTGGATAAAAAAAAAGGTCACACTAGCTTCTCTGTTCAGAAAACTGTTGCTCTAATTCAGCTTAAATCTTTGAATTAAAGGGCCCATTAATTTCCTCAAGCAGAGGCAGTGAAGCTTCCAGGTCACTACTGAGGTTCCCAGCCAGTCAGTCCATCTAGATTCATAGAATCATAGAGCCAGAAGAGATGACAAGAGCCATCAAGTCCAACCCCCACCATGCAGGAATACACAGTCAAAGCACTCCTGACAGATGGCCATCCAGTCTCTGTTTAAAAACGTCCAAAGAAGTAGAGACTCCACCATACTTCGAAGCAATGTATTCCACTGTCAAACTGCTCTTATAATCAGGAAGTTCTGATTATCTCTTTTTCTATAGTGTGACATGATTGCTGTATGTCTTAGTCTCTGAAGCAGCAGAAAGCAAACTTGCTCCACCCTCAAATATTTGAATATAGCTATCATGTCACCTCTTAACTTCTCTCTTCAAGGCTAAACATACCCAGTTCCCTAAGCCACTCTTCATAGGGCATGGTTTCCAGGCCTTTTGGTTGCACTCCTCTGGACACATTCCAGCTTCTCAATATCCTTCTTGAGTTATGGTACCCAAACTGGACACTGGACCCTGTGTTCCAGGTGAGATCTGACCACAGCAGAATAGAGTGTTACTATTACTTACATGACCCAGTCTCCTATTATGTTGAGGTGTCTTGTTGGTCTCTTCAACCACCATGTCATTTCACAAGCCTAGATTTACACAATACAATTACAATTACAATATAAGATCATGGTCACCATATTTTACCTGCTTACCACTTAGCCATTAAAAAAGATCCTTTCAGGGGAAAAAAGTTGGTTAACGTTTCAGAAAAAAAAATTGGTGGACATCCTAATTCAAAACTACCCAGTCATTCAAAGTGTGACATTTAAGACCTATGTATTCAAAGCCCTTCTAGGTCACTGGCAAGGTTGATGGGAGTGTTACCACACAACATCCCTAATTGGAGAGGTGTCCTATTTTTCATAAAGTAGATATATTTATGGCTGAAAGTACATTTGGAGAAAAGCTGACTGTATGCATGTAGACAGATCAAGATGACCTCAGCATGGCCAGGTCATAAATTCAGGGAAAGCCCAGCACTGATGGGCTTGGGATGATCCTTTCAAAACTGTAAGGTAGAAGCACTCCCAGAAACAATAGAAGAGGAAACTGCCCTAGTGAAGCAGTCAAGCACATCTGTTTGGGAGCATATCCAACAGAGACCTTTCCTATTTACCTTACCCAACCAAGAGATTAAGAGATTGTCAGGACTCTCATCAATGTTTTCTTATGTAAAGTCAAGACAATCAGGCAGGAAACAAGGTATATAAAACCAAGTTCAACCTCTACAATTAGTATTACGTTGGGTGTCACTCTGCCCATAGTCCCCCAGATTCCAGTTCCTCCGTACTACCCTCAGACTCTTGTTTGAGCCACTCCACTTTGATCTCCTGCTTCATGACTGATAAATATCACCCCTTTCATCCAAAACCTCTCCGTATCCAAACCTTTCTCTTTTTTCCCTTCAATAGCCTTGTATGGTTTGTGAAGTTGCTTGATTTCTTGTGTGTGTCTATTAATTTCTGATAAAACACTATGTTTAACTTTTAACTGGAGTCCTCTCTACAATTAACTGGATGGCCTGTGTGGTCTCTTCCAACTCTGAATTTCTATGATTCTATGATTCTATGATTCTATACAATTAGTACTGGTATACACAGGTGAAAAGATCCTGCTGTAACTTTCTTCTCACAGGTATCCTTGAACTATAATTCCCCAAATTCTGAGAATGCTGGCATTGCAGGTGAACCTCAAAGTCCCCCACCATTTAGGGTAACAGCAAGTCTGTCTACCTAAGCTCAGCTGGTTCAACTCATCTGTCAGTTTCCATTTCTCCCATATTCAGCTCTTTCAAACTCAATTTCTTGCCATTCCAGTTATGGGAAACAAAATTGCAAATCTTGGAAAATCCTGCACAAGCAAAATGGATTGAAGAGAAATTATCACCCTTCCCTAAAAAGAGTTAAACTAAATTTTGCTATTATTTGCTGTCAAGCTGACTTTGACTTATGACGACCCCATGAATGACCATTCTCCAGGAGCCTTGGTCCTCAACAGCCCTGCTGAGCTTTAGCAAAGCCAAAGTTGCAGCTTCCTTGCTGAAGTCCCTCTACCTGTTGTGTGGCCTCTCTCTTCTCCTACTGCCTTTTCCTACTGCCCCAGTTCAGTCATCTTCACTTCTGGTGAGAGTTCAGGCTTGATTTGCTCTAAGACTCATTCATTTGTCTTTTTGGCAGTCAAAACCAAAACTTATATCCAGATATGTATTTCAACTGCCTGAGCTCTGTAGCAGCCATCTTCATCCACTTCTCTTCTGAACTGGCTCATGGGTGGTAATGGAACCAAAGTACAGGAATCAAGAGGCCCATATAGGCATGTTTTTCAGAAGATAATGTTTGAAATTTTTTTTAAAAAAACACACACATTCAAGTAGCTTTCTTACTAAGAGGATGAGAGGAGTCAATCTCTTTGTAACTGAGCTGGGAGGCTAAAGTCTTTCATCCATTGTTACACAGTTTTCCCTGAGGAAAACTATTATGTGTTTCCGAGGCCTTCTAGACCTAGAAGTTTAACTAGGCTAGAACACAGGGTGGGCTTGCAGTTCAAAGAAGAAGCCTGTGAGGACCAGCACTTGCTCTGTAATAAATACATTAACTGTGAAAAGCAATTAGAAAAATGAGAATTCAGCTGCCCTGTCTTATTAGAGGTTTTGAAGGGGTGTCTGCAAAGAGTCACAAAAGCAATGAACAATTAATATTTGGAGATCTAATTTCTCCAGTTGCATTAAAAGAAGGAGGGCACAATCTGGAGAAATTGTTGCATCTACTTGCAGACTATGGACTGTAAGTTGGCTTGCAACTGTGAGATCTGAAAGCGACCATGATTCGTTGAAGGGGAGTGAAGGTTGCATGTCTAAACTGAACTGGATTGTAGGGGGGATACATACAAAGAACAGTATTATTTACAAACAAAACGTGCAAACTGATGCCATGTGTAAATGTATTTAAGTGATATCAGATGCCATAGCTTGTTTTAGTTAGGCAAATTTTGTTTTTTATGCGCACTTGACTTGTTTTAATCAAGCAAAGTTATGAGATGATCTCCATCTCTGCATTTTGAGAGCTAACTGTTAACCATGCTTTCTCAACAGGTAGGAGTGGCAGAAGATGATTATTTGGACAAATAGACTATTTAAATGAGCTTTGATGTCCACTTGCTACTAGCTATTACTCTCATGAAACACAATGGCCATTTCCACACTACACTGTCATAGTGCTATTATTCCATTCCAACATCCTGTAGAATCCTGGGGTTTGTAGCTTAAGGGAGGGGCCTTTAGAATTCTCAACCAGAGAGCTCTTTGGCTTTCCTAAACTGCAAAACCCAGAATTCCACAAGATGTTGAAAGTGCAGGGAAGAAATGGCCTATGAATTCCCAGACTTTAAGAAACAATCTTTGAGTTTGCACATAGCTGAAAAGAGAAGGGAAGAAGTATAATTTTATTTCAATTGGTTTACAGCCACTCTTTCAGGCTGAGAATCAAATTCAATTTCAATTTCTGATGAGTTTTTTAATCTTATTTATCACAGTCTGTGTTTTTATATTGTTTTAATCCTGAGTGTTTAATCTTCTGCTTTTATTCAAACTGCTATTTAATTCTTTTAAAACTTTTGTATAAAAACTTTTAACTGTATCCCATTTTTTAAAAAAATGCTGTAGGCTGTCTTGGGAAAGCCAACATGGTATAAGTGATTTGAGTGCTGGACTACAACCATGAAGACCAGGGTTTGATTCCCCGCTTAGCCATGGAAACTCACTGGGTGACTTTGGGTGGGTCACATACTCTCTACCCTAGAAAAGCCTTGGTTAGGTTTGTCTTAGGGTCGCCATAAGAGAAACACAACAACAGCAACAAATTAAGTCAGTGATACATGATCTTAAGCATAGGGATTTTTTATGAGAAGCTGTGCAGCTTTTGTAGGAAGAAGTGGAATATAATCAAAATTGAATAATACTATTTTCATGAAGGGAAAATGGTTGCTTCCCGCCCTAGTTGCATCTGCTTCTTTTTTGGATCCAGCAAAGGGAAAAAGTTAGGATCAAATCAATAAATAAATGGGCTCCAGGAAGGAAACCCTACTTCTGAAACTGATTTCACTGTTCCTTTCTCTATCAGCAAGGAGTGACCAATCATGATCGAATGTTTTCTCCCTCTTCTCAAGAGAACGATTGAATGCCTCTCATCTGACTGTGTGATGAGTGTGTCCTCCTTAACATCCCATGGGGATGTGATGGGCATTTTTCCCCCTTCTGATAGTAGGGTCCCATCCATGGGGAAAGGACAAGCAGAGTTTGTTTGCTATGTGCTTTCAAGTCATTTCTAACTTATGGCTGAGAGACTGTCTTGCCCAAGGTCACCCACTAGGTTTCCATGGCCAAGCAGAAATTGTCTCCAGAGGAGTATTGGTCCAACACTCAAACTGCTATACCACACTGGTTGTCCCTGAACAATTGTGTAGTTCTAATTCAATATCCAGAATCATATTCATAGTCCCTCCAAAAGCATACCCAACTGAACGCATTATTGAATGGTGGGTCAAGACCTGTATGGATTCCTTTGATTTTGTGAGTCTATTCTAATTGGGACTGCCAATAAGACTCAGGTCAATATCTCTAGATTACCTTTTCCCTGTATGTCATATACTTCTACCATGGATTTCTATCCAACTTAGTGGCTGTGTGACCTGTTCAGACTATAGCCATACATCGTGACTGTGCCAAGCCTGTATTTTGAACTGAATGATTCCAAAGTTCAGTTGAGTCACTATTCAGGTGGGGGTGGGGGAAGGTTTTGTACTGGAGCAATTGTCATGTCCTTGGCAACCTGAATATAGCCATGTGCCCTGGCACACGTAGCCAGAAAACATAGCCATCTTTTTAACAAGTTCTACTGAATATTTGTAATAATGCAATGTTAACCAATGGAAACGTAAATAATATAGAGACCAAACATAATCAGCGTAGTTAACTCTATGGATCTGCATCGCTTGCTTCCCATGAACACGTCTCTCATAAACCATGAATTACACTTAATTAAAGTAATCAAAATATTGTTGAAGTTTGTTTGATTGTCAATTAACCAGTTTATATGTGTGTGTGTGTATGCGTGTGTATGAGAATGAGAGAGAGTGAACTCCATATAGAATCATAGAATCTCAGAACTGGAAGAGACCACAAGGGCCATCTAGCCCACTCTCTGCCATGCAGGAATATTCAACTCAAGCACTCTGGAAAGATGATCATCCAATCTCCGTTTAAAGGCATTGTTACTCCAAAAGGTGGGTGACTCAGGAGTCCCTCTGCAATGTCAGTATCTCCTTAGAAATTGAGGAATTACAGCTCAAGAAGGACTGCCAGAGGGGGGTAATGGTGGGAGCTTTTCATCTGTGTATAGCAGTAGTAACTGTAAGATTCCAGTTAAAGGTTTAAGCAAGGTGATTTTATTGGAAATTAATAGACACACACATAAGAAATCAAGCACTCTTGTGAACCATCCTAGACTACTGGAGGGAAAGGTAAGAAAAGTTGGATAGAGGGAGATTTTTGGAGAAGAGGGTATATATATCAGTCCAGAAGAAGAAGATGGAGATGAAATGACTCAGACTAGGGGTCTGAGGGTAGCACAGAGGAACAGAGATCTGGGTGCCATGTACTATGTCCAAGGTACTACAAAATGCTGGGCTCAGAGCTAGGGCTTATATGCCCTATTTCCTACCCTGAAGGGATATGCACTAATTACTGTCTGGTAGAGTAAACAAAGGGGTCCAGAATGGACTAATTGTCTTAACTTAGGTGACAAGGCATTGGTGGGAGTCATGATAGCCTCTTAATGTGTGGACAAGAAAGAGAACAAAGGGAAGTTGCCATGGGAGGGGGTTACAGGATGTTGGTTTTTGATTGCTTCGCCTTGGTCCTATTGTGTTTTGGAGGTCTGGTTGTTGAAAGGATTATCTCAAGCCCATTAATGTTGGACTTCTCGCCTAATCCTCTTGAACTTATGACCTGGCCATGTCTGAGGTCGTTTGACCTAGTGAGATGCCTGCAGTCAATGCCGTTTTCCCAACATGCTTTTCCAGCCATAAGCATTCAGTTTTATATGAAAAACGATGTTTCTTGCAAATTTTGCTATCTCACAGGATAGGGTTTGTAGGAATTGGTAACAACCTCCAAAGAAGGAGTCCACTACCACAAGGCAATCTATTCCACTGCTGAACAGTTCTTGGAGTAAAGCCATTCTTCCTAATGTTTAGGTGGAATCTCTTTTCTTGTGATTTACATTCATTAGTGCCTGTTCTAACCTATAGAGTAGCAGAAAGCAAGCTTGCTCCACCTTCTGCATGACACCCCTTCAGATGTTTAAAGATGGCTGTGTGATAATGGACTCTTCCCATTATCCAGACAACATAGGTAATAGTTTTCTCTCTCAGTAAACATGGGGTTAATAAGAAGTTGAGTTTAAGTTACAGTTATTGAGGGCCAACAGCAGAGAACACGTGATATAGTTACCCAATCAGCAAGGGCAGATGGGGGAACAGGGTAAAAGTTTCAAGAACCTTCCAGGAAGAAGCTATAAAAGGCCTCAGGAATGAGACACACACACAAAAGGAACAGAAAGGAGAGACAAGAGACTGGTAGCAGGGCTTCCTTCCCCTCTACACCATCCCAGTGTTTGAATAGTATTGTGAGTAGAATAGGGATGTGTTAGTTAGTCATGGTCAGGATTATATTCTTTTAAACTTTTGTCTGAAATGACCTAGGTTTATCTGTAACTTTGTAACTGCTAAGTAAGGCCTGAAGGGGGTTACACTCATGCATGAGCCAGCTTTTGTTATTGTATTTCCTGTTTAGAATATAACTCTTTCCTTTATAAAGATTCCTCTGTCCACACTTTCTCTCCATGTACTTGCTGGTTATGCAGCCAGATAGATTCTTCTCTGCCTCAACAGCTGGGAGAAGGAAGCTTCTGAGTCTAGAGATTCTTTCCCCAGTAGCTCCCTACTAAGCTACTGCATAAAGGGGATTCAAAATCAGTGGTGGCAGCTAGATGATCTCTAGGGGCAATGGGGGTGGTGGTCCTATCTTCTACTCAAGGTCAGGAGACTGCATCATGTGAGAGAGTAACCCCCACTTACCCTCACAGGTGTTCATGTCTTCTCTCAATCTTTTCTGCTCCAAGCTAAACATACCCAGCTCTCTAAGCCATTCCTGACAGGGATTGGTTTCCAGGTGTTTTATCATCTTGGTTGCTCTTCTCTGCGTATGGTCCAGCCTGTCAGAATGCTTTTTGAACTCTGGTGTCCAGAACTGGACACAGTATTCCAGATTAGGTCTGATCTGCTATATAAATGGAACCCAATTCTTTGTGGGTTTTATCTTTTCTCCTTTAACACAATAATAAAATCTTAAGTTTAGGAGCAATTCTGGTGTCCTAACATTAATTTAACCACATAGAATCATAGAAACATGGAGTTGGAAGAGAGCACAATGGCCATCGAGTCCAGCCCCCTGCCATGCAGGAATAAACACTCAAATCACCCCAGTGTCAGAGTTCAATTCCCAGCCCATGCCTCCCTGCCAGCAAGGGAAGGAAGGTGATAGTACCTGCCCAAGAGGATGGGGCAGTGGGGAGCGTCCAGTGCAAACAATCAGTAGAAACGCTGAGCTGAGCCGAAGTCAAGGTCAAATCCAAAAGGTCCAGAACACTGAAGGGCTGTTCAAAAGGGGTCAAGAGAGCCAGAACACAAGGGTTGTGAGGGCTCAAGTAGCAATTTGCTACAAGCAAACAGCAAGTCAGGCCAATAGACTTATATAGCCGATGGAAACAGGTGTTATTCATCATTGTTTTGTTTTCTCAGTCTCACCAAAACAGCTTTCCTCTGGGCGGCTCTTTTTTTTTGTCTCTTCCATGATTGGGAGCTGGGGGGCAAAGGTGGATAGAATTCCTTTAAATCATTGATGGTCCCTTCTCCCTCTAGCACTGGTTGCAACCATTCTGTCTCAGCTTATCTTTCAGCTGATGAGGGGTGTTGGCAAGGTAGTTTGGTCTATCACTGTCCCTGTTTCTGGCACAACCAATTGCTCATTGACCTCTGAGGTGTCATCTATCACACCCAGCAAAAGGCCATCCAGCCTCTGCTTAAAAACCTCCAAAGAAGGTGACTCAACTACACTCCGATAGCATACCATCCAAGATAAATATTGTAGGAAACTGAGGTAATATCTCACTCTGTCCCCTCCTCCTTTGCCTGCACCATGATATTTTTCTATATCAAATGCTTTTTATTGGTAATTTCCAACCTACTATTGTTTATTGAAAGATTTTTATTTTCTTTAACATGTCACAATTAATCAATCTCCTTACCTGCTGGCAAAAGACAGCAGGGAGCAGCCAATTGAACTTCCCAAAGGAGACAGTTCCACTATTTGGAAGTAGCCACCAAACCATGCCCTCAATGAGACCAAGAGTGAGCCCTTCCTTGCAGATCTTAAAGCCCAGGCAGGCTCAGAAGGAGAGATATAGTCTTTTAAGTAGTCTAGACTCAAACTGTAGGGCAATAAAGGTTATTTATTCCATATCAGGCGAAGTCCTGGCTATTTAGCCAAATTAGAGGGTCATGACTATTACTTGGATGTCAAGTTAAATTTGTTGGATTTTGAGAAAAGAGTCAATAAGGTGACTGCAGCTAAAACAACAATTAAAAAAGAGTCTTGTCATCTGTTAAATGTTAACAAGTTGACATCCATTTCAAAAAATCCATTTAAATCCATTTCAAAAAAATGAACATCAAATATTACTTGTTAGTCTTTAAGAGACCACAAGACTATTTGCTGGAAGATTGTTCTGTTCCATTGTGGGTTTACATAAAACAGTTTCTATTTATAGAATTCCACCTTGATATTGGTGGGTATAAAACTAGTTAAAGATATGTTAATCAACAGAAAAGCAACAACAAACCTAACATCTTTTAGGTGCATGAGTGAATTGTACCTTATGGCTTCATGATTTCAATTCCACTGGCATCCTATTGGTTAGGCTAGAGTAAACTCCTAGAATCAACATGCAGGTGAACCCACTAGATTCAATGACTGTACACCAGTTGGGACTAACAGCAGGGTTAAGGCCTTTATTTTATAAAGCATTCTGCTGCTCTCAAAAACTAGGAGAATGATAACTTAATAAATCACAGAAATTTCTTCACTTCTTTTTTATAAGTGTGGCAGGATCATGGTTGGCTTTGTTGCATGCTCCTCATCACAAGCAGCTTCCATCCTTTTGCTGTCATCGGCTTTTAATCAAACTCAGCAGCTGTTTATAGCAATTACTATAAAGCAATAGACATTATCCCTTAACTAACTGTCTTATTAATATAGGTAGTTACACAGCTCTTTCATAGTTAGTCTTAAATAACTGCCTTTAATTATTTTATTAACATAAATAACCATCTCAATAAATTTCAATTAAATGCACATGCAAGAAACAATTTAAAGCATCACACTAAATTGCATCTGGTTACTGTCGTTTAAATTAATGGCACCGCATCGTTCAGTTGAAAACACCACCTTAAGTTATTTGGGATAATGGATGCTTATCCCAAGACAATGGGGAGAATGAGAGACCACAAGACAGGTGAAAGAGAAACGTTTTATGGGGAACCGGCAGCTATAAATCTGCATGGCAGCTTTGTCTCAGGTGTGCAGAAGGCTGTCTTGTTGTAATCCAACTACACAATGTAAGGATGGGCCCCTTGTGGCCCTCCAGATTTTACTGGACTGCAGCTCCCAGCATCTCTTACCACTAGGTCTCTCTGCTAGGGCTCATGGCAGTTGTAGTCCTAAAAATATCAGGAGGGCCACAACTTGTCTACCTTTCAAGAGAGAGGCAGGGGTAGAATTCATAAACAAGCAAACAAATTCTGAAATTTAAGCTAAGCAGATCCCATATCCATTTGCCTTCGCTGGTTGGTGAGCATAGGCTACTTGGTACCACCAAAAAAATACTATTTCTAAGCATCAGGGATTTCAAAAATGGTAATTAACTTAGTTTCGGACTGTCAGGAAGACTGTATCTCCTCATATAAGCCTGTTTGAGTCTTAAGATCTTTGGTGGAGGGCTTTTTCTCTGTCCTTCCACCATCATAGGTATGGTTGGTGAGAACATGGAGACAGGAGTCTGGGTTGATCTCCTCTGTGATCTGTTTTTGCTGGTAGGCAAATACTTTTTAAAAAAATTTATTTAAAGAAGCCTTTGGTCTTTTACTGGGTGTGGTTCAAAAGTATTTTTAATGGGGTGTGACATGCCTTTTCTTTACATTTTCAACTGTTTTAGCTTTTTAATCCAATTATCTATTTAATGTTTCTTTAAGGAAAAAAAACTTTTGTTATCACATATTGTTTTACCTGTATTTTGTTTTAATCTTGTTCTGTAAACCACCAAGGGTCCAATATTGGAAGAAAGATGGGATATTAATTAATTAAGTAATTAAACCATTCATCAGGATCCTTGTTTTACTCTCTGGACTTGAACTAATACAGGCTTTGCATAGCATAAAGTTCGGACAGTGTAGCTATGCTGGGGGTGCGTGCCACTGTGTTACCCTTATACTGAACTGTACAGCTGCATGACTGATTGCACAACTTGCATCACATGGTTGTGCACACTGGAGGATACATTTACAGAGAGCCTTGAAAAGTGCAACCACTTGCACAATGATTATGCCAGCACATCTCCACATGCACAACCCTTCTCAGGATATAGCCCTTGACACCATTTTAAAAAGTGTGACAGCCCCCAGAAGGGTACTTGCCAGAGGATTGTTACCCCAAAACGTAGATGCCACAAGGGCCACCCTGTGATGCCAGTGCCTCCTTGTAAAAGTGGGGAATTAATTAGCTCAAAGAGGAGGCTTGCAAGGGGGGGCAACTTAGTGAGATCTTTCCTGCCAGTGGGAACATGCAGGAAAAGAACCGGCCAAAGATTAAAAAGTAAGCTAAAAATGTGTTTTTATTGGGGGAATTCACTCATGCATGCACACAAGATACACACAATCACACATTTACCCAAGAGCTAACTGAAAGAGAAAGGGAGGAAAAAATATAGAGAAGCTTAGGGGTTTGGGGGGATTTATAATTACCAATCCAGAAGTGTAGTGAAGAGCAGAAATGTGTTTTGGCTTAGGTAGGACCTAAGAACAGTTCTCATTTAGGAGGCAGATGGACAGAGTGATGGGTAGACTTTCAAGAGACTGCACTGGGCATCCTCAAATCAGGGGTATTTGTACCCTGAAAATAGCCTGTGGCAGTGAAGTTTCCAGATGCAAGACAAAGAGAACCTGTTGTGGACAATGGGTCTTTCGCCTGTTAATGGGCTTAGTGCTTGATTGACAAAGACATGATGGATGTTGTAATAGCTGTCTATTATGGGTGCTGTGAGGAAAGAGGAAGGAATCCAGGTGTACAAGGGATGGATATCTGTCAATCAGTGTCTTGGTGAGCTCCTCACAGTTGGATTCCCTGGAAAATTCCAGCTTCTATTTAAGCCGATTATCCACAGGAATGGTGTGTATTTGCCTGACAAATGACTCAGTCTTACCTGGAGGAAGTTTTGAGTTGACCTGTCCTTCTTCACATTTACAGTCAAATTCTTTCCTTCGCTCAGTTTGACCTCTCCATCACCTCTCAGGCTTGAATTTGATACCAGAGCCAATAAAATATGTTGCCAATTATGTATGATGCCAATTAGGTATGGTGCCCATCCAAACCATACTAATTTCAGGGACCCCCAAAGCAAGGCCTTACAGTACGTCACTAACAGAATTCTAGCCCAAGAGTGCTTATGACAGTTTGCAGAAATGAAGGCTCCTTCCTTGATCATTGCTAAACCACAGAGTCACTTCACTTTATGGTCATTGACCAGGATTCATGTTGTAGCTACTAATTTATAGGAATCTACTGACTAGGATTGTCAGGTGAAATGAGAAAACCTTTAATGGTTATGTAGCAAAGGGAATATCAGCACATATCTTTTTTCAGGGCAAGCAACACCTGCTAAAATTTTCTCTTCTTCACAACTATTAAAACCCCAGAAACCCTGCCCCTTATTTCAACTTGTGTCCTTAAAGCTGACACATATGTCTGAGCCCATTTCCACACTAGAGTACTATTACTCTGCTTTCAACATCCTATGGAATCCTGGAGTTTGCAGTTAAGGGAGGGGCACTGAGGATTCTCAGCCAGAGAGCTCTTTGGCCTCAGTAAACTACAAACCCCAGAATTCCACAGGATGTTGAAAGTGGAATAATAGTGTGAGAAGTAAAATATATTTTAGTTGCTGCAATATTATTAATAGTATGACTAACATATTATTAGCTTATAGCTTATAACACATTTTTAAATATATTTATATGCATATATCCTTTGGAATAGTATTGTTGCAAAACAATGAAGTCTAAGAAGCGTATTTTTAGAACTGGCAGCTTGGAGCAAGAAGACCTTGGAGCAAAAAGAGAACCAGACAGATAGATAAGGATTCAACAGTGGGATGTATGTACTCCTTTTTTTTGGAGGCACCTGCTTATGCAGACCGAAGGTCAGCAAAAGGTGAAAGGGGCAACTAAGCTGATAAAAAAAGACAAGACAGCAATTTGGCACTCTTTAGTAAAATGGGAGGTTAGAATCTGTTTGATGGGCATTTTGAAATTACAAATGAGAATTAAGGCACCACGAGGGAAAAGCATGATTATGTGCGTGATCACATATACTGTAAATATGGTGAAGGGGGTATGTAACTTCTTAGGCGATTCTGATAGGGTTGTAACTTTTGGGTCCTATCCAAGGGGAGGGAAGCTGGCGTAGGGGATAAAATGTGTGTTGTTTTGTGGGAGGGTGTCCTTCTCTCTGGAGAGCACCCGTGTCTGCAGAAACGTAAAAATAAACATTTGATGCTTCAGCCGATCCTGTGTTAAATTGTTTTATCAGTTTTAACAGCTATATCTCACAATAGCTCTATAACAGCGTAGTGTAAAAATGGCCTCTCCTCCCCACCCATCCTCTAAAGTTAGTGGCTTTGTTCTGTTTTCTTGCTGCAAACAAACAAAACAAACTGAGTTTGAATTGCCTCTCCAAACTTCTTTGCTTAACTATCAACTTGTCTTTAGGTCGTCAGAGATGAGTAGAGATGCCAAGGAATTTTGTTTCATCTCTTTTTTGTTTAAAAACTTTCAAAATGTCCATTCCACCCAGCCTATGAATGAAGTAGGGGAAAACTGAGATTTTTTAAAAAATTGAATTTTAAAAACACTCAACTTTATGAAAGTAAAACTTACAAATATGGAGGAAAAGTGGTACTTGAGGACAAGAATACACACCTCACCTAAGAAAATTTTAACCTGAGATTGTTACAAAAAATTTAATCTGAGATTGTTAAAAAAAATTTAACCTGAGATTGTTAAAAAAGATTGTTAAAAACCTGAGATTGTCCAAACCCCAAACAATATGTTTCAGGAATCATCTAATGATACACATTACTTTACCTTGCTGGTAATTTCTTAAAATCAAGTTCTGTAAAATTTCAAAGTAACTCATTTCAATCACATTTCTTTTTTTAAAAAATGCAAGGAAATGTACATTTGATTGAAAGGCTATGGGAGTTCATGTTTGAATTGACATGGGGAGGTATCTGAACTGTCAGCAATAGGCAAGTTACAAGAGGAGCATGGAAGCAAAGTAAGAATGTGAGCTTGGCCATCTGAATGGAGTATTACCCTGAAACAAAACACCTGTCTCTCATCTGAGTCTGAACTGACAAGCAATAATTTAGTTGTCCAAACACAGAGATTTCTGGATTCCAGACTGTATAAATGTCAAAAAGACAAGAAAGATGCTCTGATAAGATTCAAAGGTAGCCTGTAGTATTGATAAATAACTCAAGGTGCCAGTTTTAACTTGAAAGTTGCTACCAAAATTTCACAAAAAGCAAATCTGAAATATGAATACTTTGAGGTAGAACATCTAAAAAAAATTGACAGATGCCAAAAGAGTTGGGAGACATTTATCAAATATTTCTTAGAAGGATTGGTGCCTCTCAGTGCATCAGCTATATTGTAACACAGAGTAAATTTGAAGATAATTATTTCTAACACAACGTTTGAAGAATTTTGAAAGAAACTGAAAATATTTTTTTATCAGAGGGTGAAGGCTAGGAGACTTCCATGCATCCTTGGGTGGAGTAAAGTTCTAAACGGTATTGGCATTAAGTATTTTAGAGATCTCCACTGTTATTATTGTTGCTACTGCTGCTGTTGTGTGCCTTCAAGTTGTTTCTGACTTGGGTAATCCCAAGGCAAACCTACCACAGGATTCTCTTGCCAAAATTTGTTCAGAGGGAGTTTAACTTTGCCTTCATATGAGGCTGAGAGAGTGTGACTTGCCCAAGGTCACCCAGGGGGTTCCTATGGCCAAACAAGGATTTCCAGAATTGTCCAACTCACAAACTTTTATACCACTCTGGCTCCCTAATGACCTCTACCCTCGTGTTTTCTTGTAACTTCTAGAATGGATGTGTAAGGTTTGTGGCGAATCCATTTCTCAATCCAGGCCAGATTTGTTAAACATATCTTGAACTAAGTAGGGATAGTTCAGCATGCCATCAGCCAAAACAATTCTGTTTTGCATGGTTTTTAATGTTTGAAATTGCTCTGTTTTAAAATTATATTTCAGGATTGTTTTTCAACTGCTTTTAAAAGTTTTTAAAGAATATTCTAATGTATTTTAACTTTGCCGTGGGAACTCTTGTGAGTTGGGGTATGATAAAGAAATATCTTAACTAAATAAACAAATAAAATAAAACACAAGTATTCTTGATGGGTTTGAGAAGTCAAGAACAGTTGGCTATGGAACAATAATGTCTGAATCTCCTAAGATTTGGTGAAAGGTGAATTCTTGCATGGTAGGCCTCTAAACACAGCTTTAGTCTAATAATAACTGGAAAGCTACCAGTTCTTATACAGTGGCAGCAAAAAGGTTGGTATCTAAGTATATGGAAATTTTGATCTTATTGAAACCCTTCTGGACACCTTCAAAACCACCCAGATTTGTAGCTTGAACTGAGGGCTATGAATGTGCAACAAAATATTATTGCTGATAAATTTCAATGCATATGTTTGTCAATATTAGAATTATAGGCTCTTTCTGCACGAGGTGAGGGAATCGCTCTGTGCCGTTACCTACCGTTTCTTCTGGGGTCCGAAGCAACATGGACTGTGCCTGAAGCCCTTCCGCAGGGCTCCTCCTTGGTCCAGGCCAAATCGGAGCAGTACGAAGTCTGTAGAACCACACCGCTCCGGCTTCCAAAATGGCAGCTTCCAGCTTCCAAAATGGCGGCTTCCAGTTGGTTGTGGATCCTGACCAACCACTGAAGCTTGCCACACCTAAAACCCGCCCTCGCATTGGTGCAAGCCTGCAAACCTGCACAAGGGAGCAGAAACACAGTGGTGCGTTCCAGGAAAATAAAGACCTGTTTTTTCCGATCTTTCAAAAACACGCTGGAGGACCACTTGGGGTTGTCTTGGAGCAGACTGAGGTGCAGATCCCCGGTAAGTAGTCTGCTTCTAGTCTGCTCCAAGGTGCAGATGACCTCCCTACGAGGACGCACTGCCCCGTTCTAATTGCCTGGTGCGGGAAAGGCCATAGAATCATGGGCCCTTTCTGCACTCTATCTTTTCCTGAAGTTGTCCTGTGGGGATCCTGGCAGCAGCATTGTCAGGAGGGGAGGAAGATGGGAGTGCTTCCCTCTGCACTGGCTGGCTTCCGGAAGCTCCAGAGGGGAATGCAAAGGGGATTGCGGGGAGGGGGGATTTATTTGTGTTTTTTCCACTTTTGCAAGGGTTCTGAGCTCCAAACCTTCACAAATGTGGAGGGGCACTGTATATTGTTGGTAAAATTCACAAATCTAGATATATAATAAGAACAGACAGAAAGCATCATGAATAAAACAAGGAATGGACTTTTTTTTTTCTTGTACTGGTTACTTTCAGGGCAAAAAAAGTCACATTGAGAGCCGAAGTCCAATTATTAATCCCAACTAGGGGAAACCTATTGGATCAATGGGATTCACCAACATGTTGATTTAGCAATTCCAAAATTAGTTCAGTAGATCAACTTTAGTTGGGACTAATCGCTATGATTTAGAATGATAAATTCATTGTTTTAGGAAGAATCCCAGTTTGTTAGCTTATGCATTGATTACCATTTTCTTTATGTGAAGATGTACCTATCTTAGGCCATTTCTGTATTAGACTGTTATAGCGCTATCATTCCACTTTCAACATCCTATGGAATCCTGGGGTTTGCAGTTCAGGGAGGGGCCAGTCTGAACTGCAAACTCCAGGATTCCATAGGATGTTGAAAGTGGAATGATAGTGCTATAACAGTCTAGTGTGGAAATGGCCTGAGTAATGCAGTATTTTATTTCTATAAAAATATTTTTCAAAATTCATTTATAATGAAACATGTTTTGTCATTATACAGTAGGGCCTCCACATTTGTGAGGGATAGGGACAGAGAACCCTCACCAATGTGAAAAAAAATCCTTAATAATTTCTGTGCCACCTCCCTCCATGTTCCTGCCCCCTTCCAGCTTGTGCCAGCTGTGGCCCAGGGCATCCTGGGAGCCTGCAATAGCCAGCAGGGCAGGGGCCTCAGGGTATGCAGGGAACTGGAGATCACCCACTCTGCATGATCTTGTGGGCCTCCTTGGAGCGCCTGCACCAGCGGAGGCCCCTGGGCGTGCACGCAATGGGTGATTGCCTGCACTGCATGATCTTATAGGCCTCCTTGGAGTTCCCGTGCTGGTGGAGGCTGTGGGGCATGCAGGCAATGGGCAATCGCCCACCCTGCATGATCCTGTCCACCTCTTCTGAGCATCCGGGCCAGCAGAGGCCACAAGGCATGCAGGCAGTGGGTGATTGCCTGACCTGAACAATCCTGTGGGCCTCCTCTGGAAGGCCAGGGAATGGTGGGGAGGGGGAGAATGAGGGAGAGGCAAGCGGGCACTTCACAAATAAACAAACCCTGAAAGTGAAACCCGCAAATGTGGAGGGCCTACTGCACTCATAACAAAGAAATTGAAAAATCAATATGATCTGTTGGGTAAGATCTACTCACGTGTTTCTGTACTGTTTCACCAGACTTCTGTTGATGTCAGACATATGTATAAATTCCTTTACACACCATTTTTGTGTGTGTTCAGTCCACAGTTGCATAACCAGAGTTCCATGGGTGTTAACTGTTTTATGTGGGTCTAAACCCTACTGTTAATCCTGATTATGGTAAAGCCACTGAATCAATGGGACTTACCTGCATATTGATTTACCACCCAACAATTGTTTCAATAATTTTACTTTAGTTGGGACTAACCAATAGAATTCCAGCCATGCAGTTGCCCCAGTCTGTGATGCCAGTGCTTTCAATGTACCACTTGATTCACTGGGATTGCAGAAACAGCCAATGTGCACCTTATACTGCACAGTGGGATAAGAAGCAGGCACATTGGCAGAGACACAGGCCCTTTCCTCACCTCACTTTAGCTGAAGCCATCGCGTCGGGATCCCGGCGTTGGCTCTACTGGGAGGGGAGCATGAAAGAAACACTCCCCTCCACATTGGCTGCCTGCTGGAAAGAAGGAAGCGCAATGGCTCTGCTCCTCCCTTCCACAGTGCAGCCCAGCACTTTCCCAGGCTGTGCTGGGGGAGGAAGCTCAGTCATTGCGCTTCTTGATCCTCTGCACTACAGGTAAGTGCGGGAGGATGGTGGGAGGACTGTGCAGTTGCAGTTCATTGATGGAGAAAAAAGTCAATGATTTACTCCCCAATTGTGACAGGTGGCCACAGGATCATGACGGGATTGTGACAACATCATGCAGAACTGTCGTTGTGGTCCCATCACAATCCTGTCACCATTGCAGGTTGGAAGTGGGCTGCAAAAATGACCACAATCAGTTGGACAATGTTGGCATTCAGCAGCAGGATGGAGCGGTGCCACCACCACGTAGCTACACAAGTGTAGATTTATACTGTGAGTGCACAATGTAGCATCTCAAAAGCAAGATTGTATTCCTCTTTAAGTATAGAAGATGAGAGTTTCACATTTCTTCTCCCCAGAGCTGTTTGATGTTACCCAAGTTTCTCCTTTGTTCTCCTTACTTTGTTCTGCTTTTGTCTGGAAGAGGGAGCAGTCATTATCTTTGCAGTAGACAACAGCAACCTAGGATGTAGTTGAAGAACAGATCCTGTTGTGGATAATGTTTGCAAGAATTGTGAATGCTTCCCCACCCCCACCCCTTTGTTCATGCCTGTGAATCTTAGAGCTCGTTGACATGATCGCCTCCCTACACACACACACACACACATGCACATCCTGCCCATGGCTCAAGAATTCTCTGTGGAGCTGGCTAGCGGTTCACACATCACTGCCAAAGCTTTACTGGCTTGCTGGCACCCAGCCAAGCTTCTGAACCTTAATTCCTTTGTTTGTGCCATTAAGCAAGTGAGCAGAGGCCAACAGAACACCAGTTTCGACCAACTGACCTGCTGGCAACCTCACTAGTGACCTGGAAGGTTCACCTCTTCGGCTCAAGGAAATTAAGGGACACATTTAATTCTGAGACTTAAGCTGGATTTGAGCAGCAGTTTCCCAAATGGAAAAACCAATGTCACCCCTCCCCAACCCTTCCCTTCTTTTATCCACTGAATTAAACACGGCTCCCATTTCATGAAGGAGGACTTATGACATCACAAAACTGTCTGCGATGTTAACTTAGTAAGTCTTTTTCTCCCAGTTTATAATTATAGTCAACCAAGCTAAGGCACTAACTGAGGCATGGATGGGAACGTGGAGGAGGTGGGATGCAATGACTGTCTGATAGCTGTCCATCCTGATGTCCTACCTTGTGTTTATGTAGTATGAATCAACAATTAAATATTTACATGGAGGATGTGCTACACAAGCATCAGCATCTTAATCAATGGCTTGGATGAAGGAGTAGAGGGCATGCTGATCAAATTTGCAGATGACACCAAATTGAGAGGGGTTGCTAATATCCCAGAGGACAGGATCAAATTTCAAAATGACCTTTACAGATTGGAGAGCTGAGACAAAGCTAACAAAATGAATTTCAACAGAGACAAATGTAAGGTCCTACACTTAGGCAGAAAAAAAGGAATGCACAAATATAGGATGGGGGACGCGTGGCTAGATAGCAGTATGCGTGAAAGGGATCTAGGAGTCTTGGTAGATCACAAGCTGAACATGAGTCAGCAGTGTGATGTGGCAGCCAAGAAAACCAATGTGATTCTTGGTTGCATCAATAGGAGTATGGTGTCTAAATCGAGGGAGGTAATGGTACCACTCTTATTCCGAATTGATTAGGCCTCATTTGGAATACTGTGTCCAGTTCTGAGCACCTCAATTCAAGAAGGATATCGACAAGCTGGAACGTGTCCAGAGTAGGTGTTACCCTGTGTTTTGGGGTGTCCCGGGAGGGGCACCCAGATTGCCAAATAAAATATCAATTGGGAAAATTAGCTGGAGCACTGTTTTGACTAGCGAGAGGCAGGGTAACCTTGCAAGGATCTTTAAACCCAATGTATACAGCGGAGGGTCAGAGAGCAGGTAGATAAGGCTTTCCAAATAACAGACAATTCTTTATTAAAGACAAAAACATGAAAGATAAAACATAAACTAACTAGCTGAGAAATAGAAACGGAGCTTTGTTGGGAAAGGCAATGTGACCTGTCTCGTAGTCCTGGAGTGAAGAGGGGTTCCAGGGAAGAAAGCTCAGCCTGGGGAGCTGAGGGGAGTCCCTTGGACAACCGGCAGCAAGGGGGGATGGCAGTCCAAAGTGATCCAAAGACTGTTTGAAGTGAGGGGTTTTTATAGGGGACTCTGTGCCTCTCGGCTGTGGCAAGCCAGGTGAGAACAAAAAGAATTTTGGCGCTGGACAAAGGATTTGGAAAGGTCAAGTTTAACATGATTGGATTGCGATTGAAGACAATAGCGTGGCTGAGCTGTTGATGGCCCAACATAAAAGAGTAGCTCGGCTGAGAGCTGTGTGGCTACTGTTGAGTTTGCAGCTGGAAGTCTCCTGAAGCTGGGACCGGAGTTTAGGCTGCTGGCCTCAATAGAATCTGGAATGTAAAACCATTAGTGGCCGCACTCATGTCCGTGC
The DNA here is from genome assembly GCA_948474755.1 of Ctenosaura bakeri. Taxonomy (NCBI): domain Eukaryota; kingdom Metazoa; phylum Chordata; class Lepidosauria; order Squamata; family Iguanidae; genus Ctenosaura; species Ctenosaura bakeri. Next base: position 51,640 of record CAOLHI010000158.1, read on the forward strand.
TTGTCCGGAGGACCTCGCAAACACATGGAGTGTGGTAACTGAAAACCAGTCCAGCTAAGGCCGAATTAGATGATATCAAAATGATATCTGGGGGTCCTCACCCAGGGTGCCATACCAGAAGTAACAGAGGGTGACCAAAATAGTGAAGGGTCTGGAAGCCATGCTCTATGAGGAATGGCTTAGGGAGCTGGATATGTTCAGTCTGCAGAAGAGAAGGTTAAGAGGGGACATGATAGCCATGTTTAAATATTTGAAAGGATGTCATGTCGAGGAGGAAGTGGGCTTGTTTTCTGCTGTTTCAGAGACTAGGACAAGAAGCAATGAATTCAAGCTGCAGGAAAGGAGATTCCACTTGAACCTCAGGAAGAACTTCCTGACAGTCAGAGCTTTTCCGGCAGTGGAATATGCTGCCTCGGAGGGTGGTAGTGTTTTCTTCTTTGGAGGTTTTTAAGCAGAGGCTGGAGACCATCTGTTGGGAATGCTTTGATGTGTGTTCCTGCATAGCAGGTGATTGGATTCGACGGTCCCTGTGATCTCTTCCAATTCTATGATTCTATGTGACTGTGTGTCCACAGTCAGAAAAGAACTGATGACATCATCTGTCGACACTTCTAAGAATCTGGTAAATCTTTGTAGAAGACATCCTTGCCTTTTTTTGGCTATGGAAACATAGCCAGACACTTCTCCAATCTCCTTGCTTTCAACTAGCAACAGTATGGCCATTCATAGGGAACTCTTCAAGTGATATGGTGAGCCCTGGGACAATTCCCTCATGCCTTCCATCCCAACTGCCACTGCCCTGGCCTCAGCAGAAGAGAAAAAGAGGCAGGCAAATATTCACCATGCATAGAGGGCAAAGCCGATGAAGGACCCTTCTTCCATCCAATGACCAATGTCATTTGGTTGTATGCACCCATTTGGAGACAACGGGCACTTCTGCCTTACGCTGTTATGGTGCTACTATTCCACTTTCAACATCCTGTGGAATTCTGGGGTTTGTAGCTTACTGAGGCCAAAGAGCTCTCTGGCTGAGAATTCTATATACTCTTCCCTAAACTGCAAACCTCAGGATTTGATAGGATGTGAAAAGTGGAATAAGAGCACTATAATAGTATAGTATGGAAATCCCCAAGGCCAAGAATTATCACTGGTTTGCCTAAGAACAAAACAGTGGGATGGGGGTGTTGGTGAGGTGAGGAATATGGAATAAGAGTAGAAAGATGCTACATCCTTAATGACTGGAATTCTCTCTCTCCCCATTCCTTGCCTCTGTTTGTCAAAGCTGACAAAGCTTTAGTTTACACTACTATTTCACTTGCTGTTATATGTCTTCAAATCAGTTTTGACTGATGGTACCCTATCTCCTGTTTTGTTTTGTTTTACAAGGTTTATTCTGAAGAGATATGCCATTGCCTTCCTCTAAGGATGGGAGAATGTGACTTAGCCAGGGAGGATTCAAACTCTGGTCTGTTAGAGTCAGTGTGATGCACAAACCACTAAACCACACTGCCTCTTGTTGTTGTCATTTCCCTTCAAGTCAACTCCAATGTATGGCAGCTTTATGGTAGTGTTTTCTTGGCAAGTGTTACCTTGATTACTGGGGGTCCCGGGAGGGACACCTATATGCATTCTCAATTAACTAGGTTTGGGGAAATTAGCTAGAGCACAAGTTAGCAATGTGAGAGGCAGAGCAACGCAGCAGAATCTTTTACCCAATGTCTACGGGGTCAGGCCACGCCAAGAAGCACACTGGAGTTAAGAATAATTGAGATTTTATTAAGTACAGACACACAGTGTATGCAACACACACAATCACACATGTAACTAAGGAAAGTAACGGTTGGAGTAGTATAGAGGAATTTTTCAGAGGGATTGTTGAATTGGGTGATACGAAACCTGCCCTGAAGCCTGGAAGAATAGAGAGCTATGCTGGGGTCCGATGTGGCTCAGCACGTGGAGCTGAGGGGAAGCTCATCAAGCAAAGCAGCAGCAAGGCGGTCTGGAACTCAGGAGCGATCTGAGGAAGGTCTCGGAATGAGGGGTTTTTATAGGGAGAAATGTAACTGCAGACTATTCTGTACTTGGGGAAAACAATGAGTTTAGGGCGCAAGACAAAGCTTTGGAAAGGTCAGAATTTAGCATGATTGAGTTAAGTCCGAATTGACAAAGAGGTAGACAGTATGCAAATGCAGAGTGCTTGGCATTTGAGTATTCAGCTTGCCAAGTTGCCTGCTCGGGGCAGGGAGTTCTTCGTAAACAGTGTGCATACATAATGGGGGGTGTTTGCAGAGAGGTCTCCTAAAGCGGTGATCTGGCTATTTCTGGCCTGCCTGTATTGTCTTGGGATATTGCAGCGTTTAGTGGCTGAGCCTAGTTCTGCGCTTGTCCGGGGGCCTCTCAAACACGTGGAGAGGGGTGGTGGAAGAGAGCCAAATTATTGATATCAAAATGATATCTTTATGCTATCTCCAAGGAGGCCTAACCTGTGGTAACACAAGGTTCATTCAGAGGAGGTTTATCACTGAACCCTTTAGGTTAAAAGAGGGTGTGACTTTTGTCCAAGGTTTTTTCAACAGTTACACCAATACAGAATTATGTGCATACAGATTCATGGGTAAAGATGTAGGACTGACAAGAGTCATGCTAAACTAATGTAAGTTTTATCCATTACTTCTCCTCTGTTTTAAGGTCAGCTGTCTCAACCAAGGCCATTTCTGCACTATACTATTATAGTGCTATCATTTCACTTTCAATCTCCTATGGAATTCTGGGATTTGTAGTTTACTGTGGCCAAAGAGCACTCTGGCTGAGAATTCTAAAGGCCTCTCCCTAAACTGCAAACCGCAGGATTCCATAGGATGTTGAAAGTGGAATAATAGCACTGTAACAGTATAGTGCAGAAATGGCCCAAGATTGTCTGCCTGCTTTTAGAACCACCCATCATCTTTAGTGATTTCTGGTAATCATGTCCCTTTCTCTCCTGCCAACATGACACAAGAGAGCTGGTGTCCAGTTTTCCCACTGCAACTTCAAAGTCCCAAGGCTCAATGAAGCTGTCATCTTTTGTTTCAAATACATGTCAATAGAATGACAGTTCTTTTTTTTAAAGAAAAAAATCCATGTCTTATATCATGCAGAATATGAACAAATAAAAGAGAGGGAGAGAGACACAGAGAGAGGGAGAGAGAGATGGCAAAACCTCTTGGGATAGTTTTCAGCAGCAGGGCATTTTCCTAGAACTCTGTCCAAGAATAATCTAGTAAAAATGTGGACAGAGAACCACCGACCTTGGCTTTCCCCCAAACATATGCAGCTCTGATCAGTCTGGAATTTCAAGAAAAACAAGGTCTTGAACCTTAATCCTCAGACACATAACAAAGCACACTTCACAGCTGCGATGCACGGCAACTATCAGCTCAGAGGCCTGAGTGGGTCCCATGACAATGCCTCTTTTATCACCCAGAGGACAAATATCTAGACAGCAATATTTTCTGCATGAATGCTCCGAGCATCTCACACAAACTCCTGACTGAAAGGGAAAACTGAGCCCAGAGTGTTTGCTGAGTGATCATTTTAATTTACTACTTGATGTAAATCTAAATGAAGTGACACCCGGCTTGAGATGGACAGAAAACAATCATCGCAGAAGAAGAGAAAGAAAGGAAAGAAAGAAAAGGGACGAGGGGGAGAGGATGGGGGAGACAGAAGGCTAATATTGCAATATCAAGAGAGTGGCAGAGGTTTAAGCAAGTTTAGTGATGGTGACCGTAATAGAAAGGGAGAGAGAGATGGGGCATGAGTTCCGTTTCTGCAACTCGATTTCCATAATATGTTTGTTTGTTTGTGCAGTTGATTTATTAAGGCGTGGGAACAATGGAAGGCCGGCAGTGGTTGCTGAGTTTGAAAACATCTCATTATGTGACCCCCCCCCTCCACAAATCATCTTCCCTCCCGAATGAGAACAATCTCAGACTCTGCTAGAGAATGAGAGGCTTGTAACAGAAAGAAGACTGGGATGGGGACAGAGAGAGAAGCAGCTATCTTGACATTAAGTTGGAACCTTCATTCTCAATTATTCAACACTGAGGATAATCTCAGTATGAACAATAGATCGGGTATGGGTTGCAGGAGACGTTCTTTCTTTCTTATGAATTCAGCTTAAATTCTGATATAGTAAGAGTGCCAAGCAGATGAGGAGAGTCAAGACTTTTGCACTTTAAAAAAAGGAGGGGGGCTATTTTTGCATTGAGCAAAATTTGAGAACAATCTGCATATAATTTTTGGCCCCAAATTCAGCTCTTTGATGTTCATTCTAGAAATACTGGCGAAATCTATCAAGGAATATTCTGGTATTGGACTGTCCTACGTTTGAAAGGGCAAGGTCTTCATGATACTGGAGCACCTTGTCCCTGTAGCCAGCTGGGATCTACTGTTCTTGAAATTTATGGATATATTTAAGTATATGATTATGGAAAATACTATCTTCTATACTAGATTTGGAAAGTATTGTTCTATACTTCTGTCTAATCCTATCTGATCTTGCAAGCTAACCAGGGTCAGCCCTGGTTAGAATTTAGATGGGAGACTGCCAATGAATACCAGGGGCTGTAGGCTATATTTCAGAGGAAGGAACTGGCCAAGCCACCTCTGAGTATTACTTCCCTAAGAAAACCTTATTCATGGGGTCACCAAAAGCCAACAGGTGACTTAAAGGCAGAAATCCGTGCATACACACAATTCTATAGTGATACAGTTACATGATGATTGTGCTACCTCATCTTTCCACTGAACACCATCATGCTAGCATTTGTGTGTGTCACTGTGCCTGCTAATTGACACAAAGTTTAATGGGGATGGCATAGTGGCTGTCTGTGTCATCCTATTGAATTGAATGGTACACTAAATGCCTTAACAAATAATTATCCCCCATCCAACAATGCACAACTTTATGGCTGGATTCTGGTTGCTTAGTGCCAACTAAGGTAGACCCATTTGCTGAGTGGTTGAGCCAATACATAGGTCAGTTCAATGGGTTCGATAGTTCTACTCTAGTTTGAACTAGCAATACAACCCATGTGAGGCCCATGTGAAATGGTGCAATTTGTGGAACTCTACTTTCATGATCATGGACTGAATATGTTTATTGCACCATACTTCCGCATGACACCTCTATATGACCCCAACAATATTCCAGCCAATGTGTTACTTTTGAAAAGGATGAGAGTTGATGTAAGAGAAGAATTGCTCCTTTTTTCTATGTATGCAAATACATATAAGTGGCTCCTTTTTCGGCTCACCTTGTAGGAAAAAAAATAGCAGTATATTGTGCATTGTTCCTCAACCAATGTCTACTAGCATGTAAAAATCTGGAAATATCACTGTGGACAACAGAATGAACAAGAGATGCTGACTTTCTGAAACACATGTAGGAAAGATTGTGTTTGATTTGTGCCTCACTAGTTAATTCACAATAGATGCAATTACCCCCTAAACTCATTCTCAAAGAAAGGACCAAGGAATTTTAGCAATTATCTTCCTGCTGCACAGTTTTTGAAGACTATTTCAAGTTTGAGACTTACCCTGTATACCATTTGCATGCTTTTCATGCAGAAAATGATGTTTGCTGCACCAATAGAAAAGGCTCTCTCTTGCACTGAAAATTCTGTAGTATAAGATTAATTTTGCACAGATTTTTTTTATTGGCACCAAAAGCCACCTTTTTGATGCCCTAAGCAACATTTTCTGCACAAAAAGCCAATTTTTCTTAAAAAAACAAAAACAAAAACCCTACATCAAAGCACTCCCAACAGAGGGCCATCCAGCCTCTACTTAAAAACCTCCAAGGAAGGAGCCTCCACCACACTCCGAGACTGCATATTCCACTGCTGGACAGCCCTGACTGTCAGGAAGTTCTTCCTGAGGTTCAGGTGGAATCTCCTTTCCTGCAGCTTCATTCCATTGCTCCTTGTCCTAGTCTCTGGAGCAGCAGAAAACAAGCCCTCTCCTTCCTCTATATGGCCTCCCTTCAAATATTTAAACATGGCTATCATGTCCCCTCTTAACCTTCTCTTCTGCAAACTAAACATACTCAGCTCCCTGAGCCGTTCCTTATAGGGCATGGCTTCCAGACCCTTCACTATTTTGGTCACCCTCGTCTGGAAACGTTCCGGCTTGTCATTATCCTTCTTGAAATGAGGTGTCCAAAACTGGACACAGTATTCCAGATGAGGTCTAACCAAAGCAGAATAGAGTGGTACCATTACCTCCCTCGATCTAGACACCATACTCCTATTGATGCAATGCTGCCTTTAGGGACTAATTCTGCACAAAAATCAATTCTTGTTTTATTTTTGGTACGAGAGACAGCCAAATGAATGTTTGACATCTTTGGCCATTTTATGATATTACTGCCAAATTTAGTCTTCATATGTCCAGTGGCCTTTCCACACTACACTGTTATAGTGCTGTTATTCCACTTTCAACATCCTATGGAATTCTGGGGTTTCTAGTTTCCTGAGGCCAAAGAGCTCTCTGGGTGAGAATTCTAAACACCCCTCCCTAAACTGCAAACCCCAGGATTCCATAGGAGGTTGCGGAAGGAAGCTGCACTGTGGAAGGAAGAAGCGGGGCTCTCACACAAGCAGGCAGCTCATGCAGAGCTGAAGGACCCTTGGACATGAGAGCCTCTCACCGGAGGCTGCTTGCACGATCCCCGCACCCCAGCGCCAGAAGAAGATAAGGTGCAGAAAGGGCCATTGTTTGAATGGAAGAAAGTACTATAGACCTATACCTTCCAGTGTGCCTACCTAATCAATTTTATACTATGAATTTTAAGTTGGTGTATTTTAAATGGTTTTATGTGGTTTGGGTTGTATTTTAATCTCTGCTGTACCCTGGGAAGAGACGGATAAGAAATAGCAATAATGATAATGGTAATTATAACCATAACATCACAACAACAACAACAATAGTTGGTTATCAGCTGTCCCAGTTCAGCTGTCCAGTTCAGATTGTGTTTGACCCAGCTGTTTTGATCCCCATCATACCCATTTAGGGAATTAAAATGGATATAGTGGTTGAGGCTACAGTCCTATGGTCTCTGAGAGGGCATTCCAGGATCTATATGGTGGGGGGATTCTTCTGAAAAGAGTCAGGGCCAATTTTCACCCCTGTGCCCTTCCATGCAACAATTAAACATATCATGGGCCCTTTCCACAACTTACCTGCATCATTGCATGGGGATCACGTGAGCAGCCTCTTCCCTGAGGCTCTCACGTCCCTGCTGCTCCTGCTCTAAAGTAGCTGCTTGCCAGCTGGCAGGCAGCATAAGAGCTCTGCCTCTTCCTTCTGCAACACAGCTAGGTATTTTCCCAGGGGGGAAGAGGCATGAGGGCCACAGCTCCGGAGGCTCCACATATACGGTAAGAGTGTGTTGGGTCCCGGAGCGATGCGCAATCATGCACCATTTTCGGCTAAAAGCCAAAAATGATGTAGTGCGTCATCAGTGCCTGCTGGCCCCAGCAGTTTTGTGTGATTGCAAGAACGTCATCTGAAACGCTCCTCGCAATTGCGCGATGCTCTGGAGGCCCTTTCACATGATGAATACCATGCAAAAAGGTTCTTGGTCTCATTCTAACAGGTAAGATGTTGGCCTACTGCCAGCATTGTAGTACAGTTCAACCATCAGCCTCTGGAGCTTCAATTCATGACATTAGGGAGGGTGTCATCTCATCTCAGGCTGAAACATCCTCTACTAACTGAGATGCTGGCAGGTACAAGCTGATATGACTCACTCCAGCAAAGATCAAAGCCAGGTAGAGTTCTTAGATATACTAGAATAGGCCCTGTGGACCCAGACTTAGACTAAATGTCCTTATAAGGATGAGTTTGTCCTTGTGTCCAGAGCTTTAGGTTTGTTCATAGAATTATTGTTGAGTCTTCTAGTACCTCTGGCAATTAGGAATGGGTGATAGTCTTCAAAAATTGGTCAGATGGTTTTGAGTTGGTTGTTGTTATTTTATAGTTGTTGGTTTTTACAAAGCATAGAAATTTACTTTTTGCTATATAACTCCAAGAATCTCTCACCAGCGGAGTCAGTTACCAAGATGTTTCATGGCTTCAAGCAGTTACAGGTTTTTAAAAATAGCAGAAAAGCAGGGTAAAAATACAAGAAGTGGAGGGCAGACTTCATGCTTAAGTGATGACGCTCATCTATTCACTTTTTGGATTTATATGAGTTGAGGGCATCAAATTCAACAGACTGAGACAGCACCAATATTCCTTGTTTAGCTTGGAGGAGAGGCATCTGAGAACTGACACTGTAACTATCTTTAAATAGCAGAAGGAACATCACATAAGACAGTGTTACTCAAGGTGGTAGTCCATGGACCTATGCTGGACCACAAGTCATCAGCTTCCAGTTCCTGACGTATTTCCAGAAAAGAGAAGAATAATTATAGTGAATGGTCACCAACATAGTACTGGTCCTTGGCACACTGGAAAAAGATAATTGTTGGTCCCTCACATCAGATAGTTTGAGAAACACTGTTGTAGAAAATGGAGCAAGCTTGTTGTCTCCTTCTCCAGAGATATGAATCAGTTGGTTGAAATAGGTTCCATGTATTAGGAAGAACATCCTGACAGTAAGCACTTGTCAGGCTGGTGGTCTGGATGGTGGTCAATTCTCCTTCTTTAAAAGTCTAAACATTTCATGGGAGTGATTTAGCTGTGTGTTCCTCCAGGGCAGGGAGTCAGACTAGATGTTCCCTGTAGTCCCAAACAACTCTTTGGGCCTTTCCACACTACACTGTTGTAGTGCTATTATTCCACTTTCAACATCCTGTGGAATTCTGGGGTTTGTAGTTTACTGAGGCCCAAGAGCTCTCTGGTTGAGGATTCTAAATGCCCTTCCCTAAACTGCAAACCCCAGGATTCCATAGGATGTTGAAAGTAGAATCATCGCACTATAACAGAGTAGTGTGGAAATGGTGCTTTGATTCTATGATCTAATGCCAAAGTATTCAGATACCTCAGAAGTTGAATTAGATCACATTCTCTCTTTCACCTCAGGCTTTAGTACAGCATGTGCTGCCTTTGTTCTCATTAATTTTTACTGCCCTAGTCAAAAATCACAAGCATAAGTTTGATGCCCACGAGGCCATCCCTGTCTTTATTTTGACATAGTCTTCATACAGGAAGGGGCTCCCTTGACAAACAGCAAGGGAAAAAAGCAGGGGGGAAGAATGAAATCCAGTTTAGGAAAATGAGAATTTTTTCAGAAGACAGGGTGTGTAGCAGGGAGGGGGGAGCTGGAGGTAAACATATGGTTTAAATGCTCTAGCCTATTTCAAATCAAGCTGGGAAAGCCGAGAACTGTTGGTTCAGAGATCCAGTTCGCTGCTCACTCCTACTGCGCTCGCCTATTAATTGTGTCCCATGTTTGTCAATCAAATATTTGCAATTAACAAAAATATTCCCTTAAGAGGCATATAACAGAGGCTAGCTAAGCAGTCATTGCATTGCTATTAGAATCAACACCAGAAAGTAGGGGAGGAGGGGTGTTGAGGGTCCTACAGTCCTGTAAGTTCATAAAAAAAAATTATTCTGTTATCAGCATTAACAAAAAGAATAACAGAATACAAGACCATGTCAAAGGGATCTATTTTTTTCCAGCAAACTTTGATCGACGTGTACAAAGGGATCTTTTAGCACATTTCAGACTGAGAGAAAGAAGTTTGTAGCTTTCATAGATTCTATCTATTTCATCAGATACATGGAGTGAAACACTAATGTACAGACATTTATTACAATGGATGGGAAGGGTATGAATAGTGAATAGTAAAAGAAATACAAGACTTGAGTTTTGGTAGAATCATAGAATCATAGAGTTGGAAGAGACCACAGGGGCCATCTATTCCAGTGGTGTGACAATTTCAGTTTCAATGTTAGTTGTAAAAGGAAGCTGGGAGGCCAAGTTGGGAAATGGGGTGAAACAGGTGTCTGAGGGACTAAGGGTACCCTTGCCACTTGTCAGCTAATCTGGATTCTGTTTTTGGAGTTCCACTATCATCTCCTGGCTACCTGAGTGCCCAATTCATGGTGGTGGTTAGACCAGGCAGTCCATAGAATCATAGAAATGTAGAGTTGGAAGAGACCACATGGGCCATCCAGTCCAACCCCCTGCCATGCAGGAACACCCTCAAAGCACTCCCGACAGATGGCCATCCAGCCTCTGCTTAAAAACCTCCAAAGAAGGAGACTCCACCACACTCCAAGGCAGCCTATTCCACTGCTGGACAGCCCTGACTGTCAGGAAGTTCTTCCTGAGGTTCAGGTGGAATCTCCTTTCCTGCAGCTTGAATCCATTGCTCCTTGTCCTGGTCTCTGGAGCAGCAGAAAACAAGCCCTCTCCTTCCTCTACATGGCATCCCTTCAAATATTTAAACATAGCTTTCATGTCCCCTCTTAACCTTCTCTTCTGCAGACGTCAACACTCCAGTTAATCATTCTTAAGTCTTGGAATCTCATTATATCTAAATGGGAAATGAGTGGACTCTTTGGTACTCTTTAGATTATTTATTATATGCATTCATATAATTATGATTTTAATTATGGCATAATTGTATTGATTGGTTTTGTGTTTTAGTGTATTTTAATTGTAATGTGTTTTTAATTGGTATGCTGGTTTTAATTATATTTTTACCTTTGTTATACTCCACCTCGAGCTTTGAGGAGAGGAGGGTAACAAAATGAAATTTATTATTATTTTAAACATATATATTCCCCTGAGGGAGAAACACAGATATTTCAACATCTGGGCACTAAGCTTCCTCACATTATATTACGTTGCATATAAAGCATCATACATGCATTACATCACATCACATCAAATGGGCATTAAGATTTTATACTTTCATAAGGATTGAATCATTCTCTTTCTGTATCTCTTTAATAGACTTTGTAGTAATTAACACATGCGTGAACGTGAACCTTCTAAACCACATAGCTTAGCATCTTTGAGAGTAACTCAGAGAAAGAAATTTATAGTGCAAGCTTTCGTAGACTCTATCTACTTCATTAGATGGATAGAGCGTAGTACCTATGGACAAGCATGCTTCACTCCATGCATCTAACAAAGTAGACTCAGTCTAGTAAGACATACATTACACATTTCTTTCTCTCAGTCCCAGAGGTGCTGCAAGATCTCTTAGCATACTGATGCAAACTAACAGGGCTATGTTTTTGGATACTATGACTAGATAAACAGATGAATAGTTGTGGGAGTTCTTGGAATTGTGGGTTGGTATGAGCTTAAAACCAGAAAACTGATGCAATAAAGGGGACATGAAGGCCTTCATGTGGCTGGGATGTTCATGGTCTTAGAACCAGAAAAGGGATGTGATAAAGTGGGCATAGAGATCTTCATGTAGCTGGGATGTAAAGTACTGTTGTAATATATTTAGTGTGCCAAAAAAACCGTTGTGTCTGTTCAAACTACTGTCAAGGGCTGGAGTCTGTGAATATATTGTCATCCATCTGTTTCTCCAATCTCCCTCCCTCCCTCTCTCCCTCTCTCTGTCTCTGTACACATGTATTTGCTCAAGGACAGACATTCTGAGATATGAAATGGAATGTCCAGGGAGGGTGAAGTGTTCTATGACTGGTTCCCCCTCCCTATCCATTGATATAAACACCTATCCATAGGTGCCATGGCCCCATTTTAGGGCCAGGAGAGGACTTTTTAACAACAGGAAGTGAGCGGAAGTCACTTCCTGTTCACTGCAAAAATATTTTTTTACTCCAAAAAGGCACAAAAATGGCCCTGAGGGAGCCTTATGTGACCTGCAGACTACATTTTGCCCATCCTACTCTAAGTCTTACAAATGTACAAATGTTTGACACAAGGTATATACTTTCATTTCAAATCTACGTATAAATAGGAGGAAACTCAGAAAAGAGTTTTTCTGTAATTTAGTACTGCAAATGTGATCTGATATATTGGGATTCAAGCAAAGACTTTTAAGAGTTAAGTACAGAAAGCTGGTCTGGGTGGACTAATATGTCATTTTCAATTTCTCCAACATTCATTTAAATGAAGAAGAAGAAGAAGAATGATTAGTTTTTTCCATCCTGAACATAAAGAAACTTGCAAATTTAGGTAAATTCTCATCCAAATTAAGCTGAAATGAAATTATCTATCTCTACTCAAAATGAGAAATACAAACAAGTATCCCAGTCCTGGTTTTGTTGAGTTTCTCCAGATCCTACCTGCATTTATTTTCTATCTATTTTCTATCCTTTCTATCTATCCATTTATTTTCTATCCTATTTCAGATTATACAAAACTTTGAATTTCCTTCCTGTACTGTCAATCTTGAACATTTTAATTCATTTTCCTCGATTTTGTACATTTATTTGTGCAATTTGCCTAAACTATATACCCTTTCTCCATTGACAAGAGATGTTTCTATCCATTTCTTAATGGTGCACTTTTTAGCTGTTAGTGTTTTAAAAGAAGCCCACTGTTTTCTGTGGACTATAATTATTTGAAATCCCCTCTAAGGCTTGTAAATATGCAAAGGCTGGAGATCAGGTGAACACTGTTTTCACCATAAATCTCAGGAGACTGTCATCCCAACACAAAATAGAGGACTGTTCTCATCATTGACGGGATTGGTGGAAATAGTTCAACTTTCTTCAAAAGCACCACTTTGAATGCAAATGTCCAATGAAGCCTTAGTCTTAACCTGAGGGTTGCACAAAGCAGTTCTGCCAATACTGTCAGTGCCTAGAAACAAAGCAGCCATGTGGCTTTCCAACAGACTCTAATTCCACTGCAAAAGCAAGATGAAGCTGGAGTCTGCACTTTTGAGCCCGGTGAAAAACTCAGCCTTCCCTTTGATTGTCTGTCCTTTTATCATGAAAGGAACCAAATCCCATCCCTGAAATTGTAAGCCAATGGAGGACAAAGACACAGGAAGGCTGAACAGGAGTCGTTCCCCATAGATAACCGTCCGAGTGGCCAGTCATGGACTTGGAAGTCATGCTGAACAGAAAGGGAGCTGAAGATTGGCATGGGTACCACACAGCTGCCTAGGTAGCCCTCCATGTGCCTGCTGGTGTGTGCATGAAAATCAGAGCAGATAAAGACAAATTGCAAAGCTGGTCAACATAGATAGCAGTGAAAGAAAAGTTGGCCTGAAACAACACCAGCCTCATATGGGATGAGGCTGATGGGGAGATTTTGAAAGGCAAGCGGACTATGCTCATGTAGGAGAACTCCACCTATTACTTTAGTTGATCCTGTGAGGAGAATTTACTCATCAAAGCTGACAACAGTGGTGTGGAATTTATGCACTGCATTGTACTGTGTCCATGTATTAGCTTATCCATTTATTCACAGTGTAATTCTATCATTGTTAATTTCATTCAGTCATTTTGGTCCTTTAGTTCAGTAAATTCTTAAAACACGTAGCAATATGTATAGAGCAGAAATAGTTCCTGAATCAAAGATGAATGCAAACAGGCCAACAAAAAAAATGGTCACATAAAATTGGCCAAATGAGTTTCTTTTAGGCTGTAGCATCTCCCAGTCTTCCCCAATAAAGCATGTTTTAATTGCTTTGGAAAATTGTGGAAAGGGCTGGCTATTTGCATATCCCTAAAGTAAGAATTCTAGAGGAATTCTGGAAAGGCCTAACTACCTTTGTCCAGACTTTGATAAACAAACAACACACAGCATCTGGCATCCTCTTATTTAATCCCTACTAGAGTCAACCTATTCAGTTGTTGAATGGTGAGTCCACACATAAGTTAACCCCATTGATTGAGTAGATCTATTCTAATCATAACTTAACAATAGAACTTGGGCCAACATCTGGCATCCATACGTTTAATGAAAACTCTACATTAAAAACAAAACAAAACACCTTCAGGATACAGTCTGGTCAGGCATCCCAACAATCTTCTTCTCCACAAAATTCCTACAAGTATCACAACATTATATTTATCAATATATCCCTTGTTAGTGTATGCTACACCGAAAGGACTTTACAGCTGATAAAACATTACAATATTCAATAGCTATCACACATTACGTAAACTAGGCAGGATGGAAAGAATGCCTGCAAATTTGGTGTCTTTTATCCAAATAAAACACACAAAAATGTTTTTGCGTAGAAAACAGTATGCGTTGCATGAAACACTCTGGACTGCATGCAGTCGGTTAATCCATACTACTGTAGGCACATTGAATAAATGGTCGAATGGTGAGTTGACACATCTTGAGTTGGGAACAACAATTCGGATCATTGTTTTCAGTGCAGAAACATTGGTTATGGTAGTACCAGCTCCTCCTCTGCACTCCTGATTTCCAATGCGAAAGGGCCCCTTGAGTGTTGCACACATGTTGTTACCCTGAAAAGTGGGCGGGGGGGTCCTGCGAGGGGCACCCGGCTTTCCCAATTAAAATACCAAAAGTGGGGAAATTAAACTCAGAGCACTGGTTTTGCTAGCAAGAGGCAGGGTAACGTAGCAAGATCTTTCACCCTATGTATACAGCGGTGGGTTAGAGAGTGGCTAGACAAGGTTTTGAAAATAATGAACAGTCCTTTATTAAGACAAACACAAACTGACTAACTGGAAAAGAAGGAGAGTTGCAAGGGAAGGCAATACGACCTGTTCCGTAGTCCTGGGGAGAAGTTGGAGATTTGGGAAGAAAGCTCAGCATGGGGGCACTGAGGGGAGTCCTTTAAACACACCAGCGGCAGGGCAGGATGGCAGTCAAAGGATCCAAGGATCCAAGGATCGGTTAAAAGTGAGGGGTTTTTATAGGGAAGATCGTGCCTTTCGGCTATGGCGGTCCCAAAGGAGAACAAAAGAGGTTTCAGTGCTGGACAAGGGATCGGGTGAGGTCATCGTTAACATGATGGGATTTACATGTAAAGACAATACCTTTGGCCGAGACGTTGATGGCCCATCGTGAAAGAGTAACTTGCCTGAAAGCCGTGTGGCTATTGAGGAGTTGTGGCGGGAAGTTCCCTAAAGCTTCGGGTGAGGTTTGAGTTGCTGGCTTCAATAGAAAATGGAATGCAAACCATTAACGGCTGCGCTCTGTCCATGCTTGTCCAGAGAACTCTCAAACACATGAGATGAGGTCACTGCGAGCCAGTCCAGCTAAGGCCAAATTAAATGATATCAAAATGATGTCTGGGGGTCCTCACCAAGGGTGCCATAGTGGAAATAACAATGTGAGGAGCGGTCCACATGATGCACTCACATTTGCGTGACATTCCAGGGCCTGACACGGATCGTGCACGCATTTTTTCATTTTTGGCTTGAAATCTCTTTTCCTGTAGTTTGAATTCATTGCTCCATGTTCTAGTTTCTGGAGCAACAGAAAACAAGCTGGCTGCATCTTCAACATGACATCACTTCAAATATTTAAACATGGCTACCATGTCACCCCTTAATCTTCCTTTTGTCAGGCTAAACATATCTGGCTCCCTAAGCTTCTCCTCATAAGGCATGGTTTCCAAACCCTTCACCATTTTGGTCACCCTCCTAGGTAGCAGTGTCATGCCCTGCTTCCAGAGCATGGACTCTTGACTCAGAGTCTGAAGCAGAGGGCACGCCAAGGCTGAAACAGAAGGTATGCCCGAGCCTGCTATACAATGAGAAGTTACAATGCCGGAAAGAGATTGGAGATTAGCTCCAACAGAGAGTTCTGCTTCTTCAGATGTAGAGGAACACTTATCTCGACCCAGGTTCACATAGCACAGGCAGCAAAGAGATACTCATTGTCGCTCAATTTATAACCGGCACCAATCAATCAGGGCACAGCTGCACTAGGCTTTGGGTCTATTTAGCTGGCGTCCTTCCCCTCCAGGAGTTGTCAGAGCTTATCTGACCTGCTACCTTGTTGGATGCCTTGATAAATGCTTGGATTGACCTTGGACACTCCTTTGCCATGAAACCCTGCTGGACTTTGTTTATATTTGACTTTATTTATGACTCTTTGTATACTGCCTGGAAGTAAGTAACAAGCTGGGAGATGTTCAGTTTGTTTGTTTGATAGGATAGATGGAGGGGATGGATAGATAGATAGATAGATAGATAGATAGATAGATAGATAGATAGAGGCAAAGTGGGTGACTCCCCATAACCCACCCCAAAAGAGTACAGTCTTCCCTCCACATTCACTAGGGTTAGGGGCACACGACTCCTCCGAAAGTAGAAAAACTGTGAATAACTCTAGCCCCTCCCAAACCATGTTTAACACACACACACACAAAATACGATCTCCATAGTCAATCCACTGTGGATTCCTTTGAGGCATTGAGGTTCTTTCACAAGGCAGAAGTGGCTGGCTGGTGGGGCTTATTGCCACCTCCACTGCTGCCCATACCATTTTTAATAGGGACTTAAATGCCTCGTTTGCAGTTTCCCAGTCTTATGAGGCTTGCAGTCCCTATTAAAAATGGCATAGTGAGGCAGCAGAAGTGAAAGCAAATAATCCATGAATAATCAAATCTGCAAAAGTAAAACCCGTAAATGTGGAGGGCAGACTGTATAGTATAGTCTCACTCTTCTGTCCTGTCAGCTGCTTTCTGCATTTGCAGGTATTTTGGAACCAAGGCACAGAATATATGTTACCCTGTCCTACTTTTCTGTTATTGAATCACAGAATCATACAATCTTTGAGTTGGAAGATACCACAAGGGCCATCTAGTCCAATTCCTTGCCATGAAAGAACACACAACTAAGTACTTCTGGAACATGCCCACCCAGTCTGTGTTTAAAGACCTCCAAAGATGGAGAGCCTTTCCTCCAAGGCAATCTATTCCACTACCAAATAGCTCTTACGATAAAAGTTCTTCCTAATGTTTAAGAGGACTCTCTTTTCTTGCAATTTGAATCTGTTGGTTTGTGTTCTAGTCTCTGGAGTAGCAAAAAACAAGATTGCTCCATCTTCTACATGACATGTTTTCTTATCTATCATGTCACCTCTCCATCTTCTCTTTTCTTAATTCACCATTCCATCCCTGTCCACAACATTGCTCAGAAAAGTTACCTTTTGGACTATGGCTCCCCTGACTGGCATGGCTGAGGATTCTGGGTGTTGTAGTCCAAAAAAAAAACTTTTCTGAACTCCAGACCCCAAAACTTAGTGAAAATTGTTTTGGGCATGCCCTTATGAAGCCTGAATCTTCCTCGGACTCTGGTTTCTTGCTTTTTGTTAATTTATAGCTCAACGGCAATTTTATGGTTACTTTAACTTTTATTACTGCATAACCTATATAACCAGGGTTGAATGGGTTTAGCTTGTAGAATAAATGGTATCTGGGTTGTAAAATGAGTCATTGGTAGTGTTTCCTTTCCCCTCTCTGCATGTGGATCCTGACAGTCAGCGAATTTGGTTCATTTAGGTGCAATTCCCGACTTCTTAAACAGCTGTTTAAAGATCTTCCATGGAGCAACAATGGCATAATCCTTCTGTGGAAAACACTGCTGGATTGAAACAAACAGCTTGCTGTTACAAGAACAGTCTGGTCACAAGTTAAAAGTTTTTGATGTCACACAAGCATGACCAAGATACAAGAAGTAAGGTGGGGTTCTGCAAATGAAAGAAAGCAGCAAAAGGACTCCAGGGCCAGGCGAGCCCAGGGCAGAGGACTGTCAGAGGGCAGGGGGTTGTATGAGCTCCCAAGGAGACCTTGAAAGGGTCCATCCTTTGCCCCTACCCCATCCCTGGAAAAAGAAAGAAAGAAAGAAAGAAAGAAAGAAAGAAAGAAAGAAAGAAAGAAAGAAAGAAAGAAAGAAAGAAAGGCTTTTCTGTACTACATTGTTATAATGCTACCTGGCTGAGAATTGTAAGTGCCCCACTCTAAACTGCAAACCCCAGGATTCCATAGGATGTTGAAAGTGGAATGATAGCACTATAACAGTGTAGGGTGGAAAGCCCCAAATAAATAAAGAAAGATTGCCCCGTTCTGTTCCCAAATGCTCTCTAGGGGTTTGGGGGAGAATTTTCACCACATTTCTGCCTTCTCCTGGGCCTTTTTATCTTTCAAAGTCCATTTCTTTCCCTCTTTTCCACCTAGGCAATGTGGTGACTACTACCAGGCCATGGATGGAAGAAGTGAAATTTGGGGTTTTCAGAGGAGGTCCTGCTGCACATCTCAATACCCCATGAACTTAGGATGGTGGTTACACATAACAGGGCTTTCTGGGTAGCAGTGCCTCCACTGTGGAACTCCCCACCCAAGAAAGTAAGGCTGGCCCCATGTCTTTTAAGCATCCAGCAGGCAGCCGAAACAGTGTTTTTCTGCATGGCCTTTGTGGTTTGAAACTGCTTTTTTAACTGTTTCAAAACTGGATTCTAGGATATTTTCTTTTTTTAAAAAAAATAAAAAACTTTGCATTTTTTTTAAAAAAATCTTTGTATTGTGTCAATTGGCTTTTATTTGTTCATTGCCTCAGGAACCCATGTGGGCTAGAAGGAAATACAGACATATTTTATATATAAATAGACAAACAAATAAATGGCATTAGTTTGCAGAAGCAAAGCTTCCAAGTTGTAACAAGGGCCCCAAAAGGATAATGCTGCACCAAATATCCTGATTCATTTCAAAAGAAAGCACTGCACAAAAGAAAGCAAAGCACCAGAGATGCATCTAGTTAAAATCACCACAACCGCCTTACTAAATGAAAAAATCAATATTGGAATGAGATGGCAGTAAATGAAAGAAAGAAAAATCACAGCGGTATCTCAATCAAGATTACAAATTGCTCGGTTATAAATGGGGAGCCCACAGTCAGTGTTATTGGAGAATCCAGCAGCACCACAACAAAGATGGAGGTCAGCTCATGATTTTGGTTGAGTGTCAAGAAATATAAATAGGACTATTCTAGATAAGGCAGCTGGAGTGGTCTCTTGGCTAGGAGTGAGAGCTGTAACTTGGAAAAGACCTGTTTCGGTTTTTACTTCAATTATATCTTCATTGGGTAGCTTCAGTAGAACACCTCCACCATCCATAATATAATATTACTGATTTAATTATGAACATGTTTCTGTGTAACTTCAGTAGCTGCACCAAGTGATGGAAGTCCTTTCTGCTGGCAATAAGGGTACTGCAGGGTGGTGTTTCCAGTCTGCTCCCAGCAGTGATCCATGATGCAATGAATGGGGTGACAGAGGTCTGGCTTCTGATTATCACAGCATCACTCACCAGTGGGAAGAGGTTCAAAATGCTACTGCATTTTCATTGCCAGCATAACAGACCTCCATTGCTTGGTGTGACTCCCTAGAGTTGAAGACTGGATATGGGGAGCATTTAGGATCTTGGCAATAGTGCCACATTATAAATACATTCCTCCCTCCACATTTATGGATTTGACCTTCATGAATTTGCTTATTTGTGAGGCATGTGTTTGCCTTCCCCCTCCCATTTTTCTTGCCTCATTTCCTTGCATTCCTCACCCCAGGCTTGTAAGGCTTGTGTTTAAAATGGATTCCTTCTGTTTGAGCAAAACTTCCTCCCAATGTTGGAGGCATGTCCTATCTGACACATGGCTATATATTCTTCTATGTGATGGCGGCTGGTCAGGTATTCTCTTTGCTCCTACCCCTCCTTTCTCAAGACGGTAACTGGAGGTAGCTAGAACATGACATTTCACTCTTTTCTGTCTGAAAGGAAAGTACTGGTAAGCCTTTTACCTTGTCTCCTCACCCCTGTAACGGTGGGGCCAGAGGGAAGGCAATGGGAGTGGGGAGCTCCAGAGAGGAATTGGAGACAGATTTCAAGGGAGATTATTCATGGTTTTTCCACTTTTGTGAGGGTTCTGCAACCTGAACCCCCACAAATCAGAGGAGGCCACTGTATTTAGTATAACTGAATACAAAGAAGTTACAAATTTGTAACTCTAGGTTACAAATCCATAACTACAACATAAGATGGATGAATTGCACCTGTTCAAGAAATGTTGGCCTGACTCTTATTAGTTAGTCTGAACTACAACAGACCTAATGACTTAATCATTTAATGGTAAGTCAACATTTTGGTAAATCCCTAACTTAGCCCTCTGTATCCATAGATGCTGCATCTATGGATTCAACCAACCATGGCTTGAAAATATTTGGGGAAAAAATCCAAAAAACAAACCTTGATTTTGCCATGTGCCAAGCACTACACTGATGTGTAAGCATACCCTGCAGTAGCCTCCCCCCATTTCACAGATCTTTAGGCTGTCTGGCACTCTTTTGAGTTTGTTATTTTATACAAGGGATGACATTTTACTACACGGTATATAGTGGGACTTGAGCATCTATGGATTTTGATATGAACAGGGAATCTTGGAACCAGACCATGGCAGATACCGAAGGCCCACTGTAATTCACGTGTCTCCACTAGTTGGGACCAACAACAGAGTTCAGGTATTGGTTTTTAGGAAATGAGCTTAAACTTTCCCAAAGTTCATAATAGCCTTGTCCCAGGCTCTTTTTGCATGACATTTTCCATGCAAAAGGGCCCTGGAGCGGCATGTGATTGTGAGGAGTGATCTGCACAACGCACTCACAATCACGCAACTGTCCAGGATAGGACAGGTGCTGATTGTGCACCTTTTCATTTTTGGCTAGAAGCTGAAAATGGTGAAAGATCGTGTATTGCTCCCAGGCCCTGCATACACTTACCTGGTGTGCAGAGCCACTGGAGCTGCACCAGTCACGGTTCCTGCCCCAGCGCAGCCTGGGAAGGTCCCAGGCTGCACTGCAGAAGGAAGAGGTGGGGCTCTCATGCGAGCAGGCAGCTTGTGTGGAGCTGAAGGACCCCGGATGTGAGAACCTCTCACTGGAGGCTGCTTGCGTGATCCCCGCGCTCCAGCGCCGGAAGACGGTAAGATGCAGAAAGGGCCCCAGTTATAGTAATCTTTATTACAGCTTGTGAAAATTGTAAGCTGCAGCTCCCAGAATCGCTTACCCAGGTAGTCAGTGGTCATTCGGGGGTTTACAGGTTCCCAAGCCAATGGAAAAAAAATCCTAACCAAGCTGTTCTCATCACAAGAAATTCCTCCCCACTGCTAGCCTACCCTTTTTGTCTTAGAGCTGCTTCTTGTGAGGAAGAGACATTGGCAAGGGTGTAGTTATGGTAGGAAGGCATGAAGATATGGTCCCAGTCATCATTCTGATGCTCTATGAAATTTTCTTTCAGTTTCCAAATTTCTAGTATTGCAGAGAATAAGGCACTGAAAATTGTTCATACCTAGAAGTCTTACATTAGCTGTGTTTACACCGTCTGCCCTATCCTTTTCCTTTGAATGTCTAAATTGAATTTCTAAAAGTTCAACTGATGTTTTAAATTAATGCAGTTTGAGAAATTTGGGGACTAAAAGAAAATTTCATTGGAGGGGCAAATTCTTATTTGGAGGGGAGCAAAGCCTTCATCCCTCTGCTCCTCCCAAAAACTACACCCCTGAAATTGGTAACATGGTTGTTATGGAAAGATTCCATCACAAGCTTCCTCTTGAACACCTGTCTGCTCATCTATGTTGAACCAGGGGTGGTTGGTGGCTTGCATATGGTTGATGGCTTTAAAGTCTGAACTTCAAATTGTCCATTGTGCTACAAGCGAAAATAGGTCCAGGATCTTGTGAAGATCCTTTAAAGTTAAAACTAAATCATGGAGTGGATTTGTTGCCCCTTTGACATGAAAGTCACCAGCTACTGCTCCTCAGAATATCCTTTGCTACTTTACAATGGATTAAGTCCAAAGGCATTCAGAACCCCATACCTTGGGTTTCCAAGTAGCCACAGGTGCAGTCTAAACTCCTGGGAAGGTATAATATGCTGTTGCTTTTTTCCCATATTCCTAATAGCACAACAGTCAGCAATTGCATGTATCATTCCTGCCTGGCAGAGGAACTCAATGGCTCTTGAGGTCTCCTCCAACTTTATGATACTATAGACATTTCTGCACTGTTATAGTGCTATTATTCCACTGCCAGCATCCTATGGAATCCTGGGCTTTGCTGTTCAGGGAGGGACATTTAGAATTCTCAGCCAGATTGCTCTTTAGGCTTAGTAAATTACAAACCCCAGAATTCCACCAAATGTTGAAAGTGGAATAATAGCACTGTAAAAGTGGAGGGTGGAAGTGGCTCATGATTCTAGGTATTAGACCAGAGGCCTTTACATCTCTGTTGAGGAGCTGATCCATCACTAATTTCTTCATGCTCTGTATGTGCACATAGTTGTTACCCTCTTTACTGGGGGTCCTGGGAGGGACACCTAAATGCGCTCTCAATTAACTAAGTTTGGGGGAATTAGCTAGAGCACAAGTTAGCAATGCGAGAGGGAGGGCAATGCAGCGGAATCTTTTACCGAGTGTCTACGGGGTCAGGCCACGCCAAGGAGCACACCAAGTTATAAGAATAATTGAGATTTTTATTAAATACAGACAAACAGTGTATGTAACACACTCACACAGGTAACTATAGAAAATAAAGGTTGGAGTGGTACAGAGGGATTTTGAGAGGGATTGTTGAATTGGGTGATACCACACCTGTCCTGAAGATTGAGTTCGTTGGTATGGAGTCTCAGGACGTGGGACTGAGGGGACAGCTCGCCAAACAAAGCAGCAGCAAGGGTGCATGGAAGTCCGGAGCAACCCAAGGAAGGTCTCGGAATCAGGGTTTTTTATAGGGAGAAATGTAACCGCAGGCTATTCCATACTTGGGGAAAACAATGAGTTTCAGGTGCGAGACAAAGCTTTGGAAAGGTCAAAATTTAGCATGATTGAGTTAGGTCCGAATTGACAAAGAGGTAGCCAGTATGCAAATGCTCAGTGCTTGGCAGTTGAGTATTCAGCTTGCCAAGTTGCCTGCTCAGGGCAGGGAGTCCTTTGTAAACAGTGTGCATACATAATGAGGGTGTTTGCAGAGAGGTCTCCTAAAGCTGTGATCTGGCTATTTCTGGCCTGCCTGTATTGTCTTGGGATATTGCAGCGTTTGATGGCCGAGCCTAGTTCTGTGCCTATCCGGGGGCCTCACAAACACATGGAGAGGGGTGGTGGAAGAGAGTCAAATTATTGAGATCAAAATGATATCTTTATGCTATCTCCAAGGAGGCCTAACTTGCAATAAAATAGTTGGATCAAAATTTATGTTTTTCGGGCAGGACCAGGCATCCTTTTTCTTCCTAGTTTTTTTGAGTTCCAATTTCCAGGCGCCCTCGCCATTATGCCCACCTGTCAGAGATTATAGGAGTTGATGTCAAAATATCTGTATGGAACAAGCTTACTTTCCCGTTCAGTGAGGTAGCCAAATGTGTAAAAGGGCATCTTCATGATGAATTGTGTACCTTTTTCCTGTAACATGTTTACTTTTGTTATATTTTCTCCCTAATCAAAGTTAGGGAAGGAGTACATGTTTCACATTCTACATCCTTTGGATTTTTTAAGCACATAATCCTTCTGTTTCTGTATCAGCAATTTTTATACCCCATAGTACAAATCTGCAAAAAATTCGTAGGCATTTTCATCCACATTTTTTTCATATATGTGCCATTTTGGATGCAATTTTCCTCTAATATGTACCCTTTTGTGTGTAATTCCCTATAATACACATATTTTTGTATGCAATTTTGAAAATTAGAAAACCTCATTGCAAACTTTGGAGGCATAAAAAAAAAAAAACCAAGAGAAAGATAATTGCATTGAGCTTCAGAAAGACCAGATTAGGTTGATTCATGTTAAAATATGAAGCAAACAAATTTCTTACCCATATAATTTCAGATGTGGCTTCATTCTAGGAATGCTTTAAAAATTCTTGAGAGACTGAGCAACTCCCTTTGAAATTGTCTTCCACTCCACAGTTTTTATCCAGGTGGTTTCATCTACACAGACTTCTTCACATTCAGCTTCAGAGAGCAGATTGGTCTCCAGTAGCAGGACAGTGAACCAAATTTTGCTCTGGAAGTAAGAAGACGAGATACTGTGGGCCATTTTTATTGACCATTGAAACTTTTTTACATGAACTGCAGAGGGGGAACCACTTAGTGTGGAATATTGCTGAGACAAAGGGTCCATTCCTGACTGGGCATTAAATGGCTGTCCTGAGAATATCCTTCCTGGCTTATTAAACTGGCCAGAGGGGGATTGGCTGAGTGGGTAGGAGGAGCGATTAATGTCTCTTTACAACAAGGCAGGGTCCCAGCGTGCCTGTAGGAGAATTTTGTAAGATCTCTTCTGAAAAATAATTTTTAAAAGCCAACTTCCTTGGATCTTACTATACTGGACAATTATAGGCCAGTAGCCAGCATCACATTCTTGGGCAAGGTACTGGAGCATGTGGTAGCTCCAGGGATTCCTGGGTAAAGCAGATTATCTTGATCTATTTCAGTCTGGTTTCAAGGCCTGGTTGTGGGATGGAGACAGCTCTGGTCATGTTGGTGGATGAACTGGGAAATGGGCAGGGTTTGTGTGTCCCTTGTTGGTTCTCTTGGTTATCTCAGTGGCTTTTGATACCATCAGCCATGGGATTCTTCTGGGTTGCTTCACTGGGGGAAGGCTTGGAGGTACTGTTCTACAGTGGCTTCATTCTTTCCTGGAAGGGCACACTCAAACAATGGTGCTGGGGGATTCCTGTTTGATTCCATGGTCTTTGGCTTGTTTTGTCTCCTACACTATTTAACATATACATGAAACCACTGGGAGAGGTAATCTGGAGTCAAGTGTTATCGATATGCTAATGATACATGTGACAAACCCTGAGGGGAGGACTTAGCAACGGAGCACCCTAGCAACCCAGATGATTTAAATTGATTGGCAATTGAATATGAAACCCAGGCTAGTCAGAGGGAGGGGCTGGATGGGGGAGTGAGTAACTGAAATGTGACTGAAACAGAGTTCAGGAGAGAGAGTTTGGAGTTGAGAGTTGAGAGAGGGAGAAATCCATCTGAGAGTGTGTGTGAGAGAGGAAAGGAAGTGTTTGCTGGTTTAAATATACAAGTGTTGTCCTGTTTGCTAATCTTTTATCTGCCAACTACCTTTTCCCCTGACAGTTTGTTAAATAAATATTTGGTTATATTTTTGTACAGAGCTATCCCAGTAGATAGTCTTTGCTCTGGATTGAGTGTACACACTGCCACCAGTGACACAGTAATTGGACAAGCTATTCTATGCTTTGCCCTATATCTGCAAGGGTGCAGATTTAGGGAAAGCAGTAGAGGGAGATAAACTGGGAGAGGAAGCCAGTGGGGAACAAAATTATAGAATGAGGATGCTTCTCTAAGAAGGGAGAATTTAAAGCAGACCTGAGTGTTATAGCCCTGCTTGGTCCAGATTCTCCTGGTTTTGACAATACACAACTCTACTACTCCTTTCCACCTAATTCCAAGGAAGTTGTTTCCATGCTAAACTGATGCCCGATAGCTGTTGTGGACTGGATGAGGGCAAAAAATTGAAGTTTAATCCAGGCAAGACAGAAGTGTTCTTGGTTAGTCAAAAGGTAGATTTGGTAACAGGGATTCATCCTGTGTTAGTTGGGGTTGTAGTCCCCATGAAAATACAGGTTTCCAGTTTGAGGGTATTCATGGATTTAGACCTGAGCCTGGAGATCCTGGTTTCAGTGGTGAGCAAGAATGCATTTGAACAGTTAAAGCTAGTGTACCAATTGTACCTGTTCCTGTACAAGTCAGATCTGTCTACACTAACACATGCCTTGGTTATATCCTGTTCTGATTACTGTAATGCACTCTATGTGGGGCTGCCTTTACAAAGTGCTCAGAAATTTCAGTTGGCCCAAAGAGTTGTGATCAGATTGTTAACTGGGGTTGGCTATGAGAAGCACACAAGTCTCTTCTTGCAACTGCTCCCCTACCTGTTGGTCTGTTTCTAGAAACAATTCAAAATGCTAGTGATGACCTATAAAGTCCTGTGTGGATTGAGTCCAAGCTCTTTGGTGGACTTAACTCCCTTGATAAGTCCGATAGAGCTCTAAGATTGTCTGGAGAGGCACTTCTTCCTATCCTGCCATCTTCTCAGGCTTGCTTGGTTGGGAAAAAGGAAGATGGCTCCCAATCTTCGGAACTTCTTCCCAGAGTGGTTCAAATGGCCTTGTCCTCGCTGTCCTTCCAGCAGCAAATTAAGACATTTTTATGCTATTCATCTTGGTACTTGGAAACTAACTGGGGTGGACCTTTAATGATGTATAGTGCTGGTTTTCTTTGAGGTCTGCATGTTGTCTTTTAATGCATTTTAATGGGTTTAATTTTTTTTTTTAGAAAAATATATTCGTACTTTTATTGAAGCTTTTGCATAGTTTTTATCTATTTTTTTTTAAAAAAATATGTTGTTATCCTCCTTGAGTTTCATTGTTGAGAAAAAACAGGATATAAATGAATATCATCATCATGATCATCATCATTGCCATCCTTCTCCTCACTCACCCAGACAGTAAATAGTTTGGACAGTGCACACTAATACTTTTAAGCAAACTTGCAAATAAGAAGCAATGAACAAGGAGATGCTGGATACCACCTTGCACAATGAATTCAGAAAAACCTAGTAGCAATAGCAATAGTATGTGTATTTCTATACCACTTATCAGCTAAGTGCTCTCTAAGCAGTTTACAGTGTGTTAGCTAAATGCCCCCAACAAGCTGAGTACTCATTTTACCAAACTGTGGAAGGATGGAAGGCTGAGTCAACCTAGACCCCAGCAGGATTGAACTCACAATCTTGTGGCTGAAGTACTAGCATTTAACCACTGCCCCACCAGTAGTTTTTCATGCTACACAATTAGAGAACCATTATTATACTTTGGCTGCCATGGTGCTATCCCATGGGATCCGGGGATATGTCATTTAGGGAGAGGTAGTTTAAATTCTCAGCCAGAAAGCATAACACTACATTCCACTCTTATCTTCATTGGGAGACCCTCCCTTTCATTATGGATTGAATATTACTTTCATCCCTAGTGGGGAGTGACCAAATGTTGGGGAAAGCATTCTTATTCATCCCTGTTTTACTCCACAGCATGAGAAAGAATAGAAAAAATATTCATAAATATTTTAAAAATGGTTGAAAAACAAGTTTTCCAATTGCTGAGAAACTCTAATGAGAAGAATCCTGGGCTGACAAGAATCTTTACAATTTGGCAGTTATTCTGTGCAAAATTTACATGTGGTTGTTTTATAGAATCATACCATCATAGAGTTGGAAAGGGCCACCAGGTCCAACTCCCTGCTCAATGCAGCATTTTCTGCACAGGAAACAGCATTTTCTATATGGAAAAAAACCCCAAACATTTCAATACAGAAATGTTAATTCTTGCATAGACAGCAAAATTTTCTGCACAGAAAAAAAAATGTAATTGGTGATTTGTTTAACATAATATCCACATATGGTTGATTTGCACAGAAAACAGCATTTTCTGTGGAGAAATTAATATTTCTCTGTTGAAATATTATTTTCCATGCAGAAAATACTGTTTCCTTTGCAGAAAATTAAGGATGGGATGAATCCAGAATTTTCTGAATCTGAATTCGAATCCATGGAAGGTTCTGGGAATCCACGAATCTCAAGAATCTCGAGTCTTTTGAATCCTTTTTTTTAAAGGCTGTAAAAAGCAAGGGAAAGAAGGATAATCTTGGGCAAGACACACTCTCTCAGCCTTAGCTTAAGCCTAGGCAAAGGCAAACCTCCCTCTGAAGAAACCTGGCCGAGACAATTGTCCTAGTTTTGCCTCAGGATTTCCCCAGACTGAAAATGACATGAATGCCCTTTCTGCACAGGCAGGAAAATGTAGATTAATCCCACATTTTCCTGCCTGTGTAAACAGGGCCACATACTTGAGTACAGAGCTAATCAAGGTCAAAACTGGCTTTTCTTTGCATAGCTCCTTCTGGCATCCTGGGATTTGTAGTTTGATGATGCTCCAGCACATTTGTCAGAGAAGGCTGTGACACCCTGTAAAACTAAAAACCCCAAATTGTGTCTGAAAGAGATTTGCAAGGGAGCTGTGCAAAGAAATGTTTCAGCTGTCCTTGAACTCTCAAGCCTGTAGCTTCCAGGCAAGTGCTATACTTAACTATGAAATGATCAATTTAAATATCTTAGAATACAAGCACAGATGTAATTTGTGAAATTGTTAGCAAAGGCCATTATTACTCCAAGGGAAAAATTCACCTACTTGCCATCTTCCTTTGTATGTCTAGTCGCCCAAGTTTTCAGGAGTCCTGAAGTCTTCTCGCATGAGCGGGGGAGGGCGGCTCGCGCAAGAAGCCTTCTCTGGGAGGCTGCCACTTCCCTCCTCCTTCCTTCCACAGGCGAG
Organism: Ctenosaura bakeri; assembly: GCA_948474755.1. Classification (NCBI taxonomy): domain Eukaryota; kingdom Metazoa; phylum Chordata; class Lepidosauria; order Squamata; family Iguanidae; genus Ctenosaura; species Ctenosaura bakeri. The sequence goes on from CAOLHI010000158.1 coordinate 79,969, forward strand.
GGAACGAGCGGGGAAGCGGCAGCCTCCCGGAGGCGGCGGCAGCTCGCGCGTCCGTCCATTCCCCCCCCGAGCACGCGAGAAAGGGGCCTGTCCCCTCCATCCCCCCCATGCGCGCGAGAGAGAAAGGCGCTTGTCGCATCTGCCCCCCCTGCGCGCGCGCGCGCGAAGCAGGACGTGTCGCGTCAGTCGCGCGAGCGCCCCGCCCTGTCCCTTCCTTCCACAGGGGTGGAGGGAAGGAAGCGTGACCCGGCCGGCTCCCGGACACTCCGTACGAGAGGTAAGTGCGTGCGGGCACTGGGAGCGTTGCGCAAGCGCGGGTGATTTTCGCTTGGAAGCGAAAATAAAAAAACCCACACTCGCGCCGCTTCAGCCCCGTGAGCCCAGCGGAAGTGGGAGTGCATCATGCGGAGCGACGCTCCTACTCCCGCGAGGCTCACAGGGCTGTCACGCGAGAAAAGGCCCGTGCGAAAAGGGCCCTGGTCTCACAGGTTTTCAGGCATCCCAGTCTCCAAAAACTCGGTAGCAGATTTGAAAGATTTGGTTTGCCTATTTTGGTACAGGGATTTGGATTCCCAAATCTCATATCCCTGCCAAGGATTTGAGGATTTGGTTGGCCCATCCCTACAGAAAATGCTGTTTTCTGCACAAAACCACCATGTGTGAATTTTGTGCAGAATAAGCTCCAAATTACAAATAGAGATCAAAAACTGTGTGATTTTTGAAGACTTTCTCACAACAGGAAGAAAACTGCTGAAATTACTTTTTGGTGCTTTTGAAATGAAACTTAGACCCTTTTTGTACCTTACCCTTTTGCTGTGCTGGGGAGCGGGACTCACGCAAGCAGCCTCTGGAGGAAGGCTCTCGTGTCCAGGGTCTTTTGGCTCCGCACGAGCTTCCTGCTCATGTGTGAGCCCCTTCTCTTCCTTTTGCAGTGCAGCCTGGGACCTTTCCAGGCTGCACTGGACAGGAAGCACAACCGGTCCAGCTCCCGAGGCTCCATGCACAAGGTAAATGCACGCAGGGCCCCGGAGCAATGCACGACCACGCTCCATTTTCGGCTTCAAGCGGAAAATGAAAAATATGTGCACGGTCCACTTCAGGCCCTTGAGCGTTGAACAAATGTGAGTGTGTTGTGTGGACCGCTCCTCACATTTATGCGATGCTCAAGGGGCCCTTTCGCATCAGAAATGCCGTGCAAAAAGGGCCTGACTGAAGAATTGCCTCTCTAAGGAAGAAATTGACAGAATTAGGGACAAACAAATGCAGAGCTAATGTACTGTCCTCTTCCTGTGTTGATTCAACATTTTACCTTAAAAAATGAATAGGGCCTGTCTTTCTTTTTACCTTTGCTTCTTCATCTTCCCTTCTCTTTTTTGGTGGGTGAAGAGAAAGTTGACAACCCTGCCACCTTTAGTTTGCTAAAGCAACCTGGCTCAGCTGGCATCCAATGTCAGCTTCTAGAAATGTCTGCTAAAATGTGGTGGTTTTAATTTAAATGGCACTCTCATCACAGTTTCAGCCTTTGCCAATAATATGTCAAGTATATCTACTGCAAGGTGGAAAGGCATAAAGAGAAATTTGCAAAGGTTAGCATAAAAGATCTTTAAATATTGTCAAATATTTGTAAAGAAAAAAAAATGAAGGAGGGAGAAGAGAAACAAGAAGAAAGTAGCCATTTATTTAGCCAAAGTAAATACTAGGTAAGCTGAAATAACCTTGTGTGTGTTGTTCGAATCCAAAATGAAATATGCTGAGGGTCTTTGCTAGACTCAAATTTATTTTATTTGCTTTCCCCCTTTTAATGTAGCTTTCAATTTACATTTCTGTAAATGCGACTGAGTTATAGACATCACACCTTTCCCTTCAAGTTCTTTCATATTTTCCTGCATGTAAAATGTCGAGGTGGGATATTGCTGTTTTTAATGTCTAGGAGAAATAATTAAGAGGCTATGATGAAGTCACCATTTCTCACCAAGCCAATTTTTTTTTTTTAAAAAAAAAATCACTTATGGAAATGATCAAACATGCAAACAAAAATTCTAAGGCCAAGACTGGGGTTGCTTAACAGTAACCTCCACAAGCAGAATTATGGATTCATTGTACCATGCATGGAAATGAACCAAGGCATCCTCTGTCCTGTGAGATATACATCCATGTGCAATGTGCAATGCTCATCATTGTGCAATGCACAATGCACTTCTATGCACAAAGTTGAATGGCATGCATAGTGACACCACGGGCACACTTCCTCTTCCACACCCTTGAACTGAACATGGGGTTGTCTCATTGGACAAAAATGACCCACTGCTTCCGTAGGGGAACTTAACACATATCTAAGATACCGAGAGGATTCAGACCTAAATGTTTTGCAAACCCACTGAATGGGCACTATCAGAACTGGACTGGATATATTTGCATTAATTCTTAACAAAAATGCTTGTACTATATCTTGACATAGAATCTGGCCTCTTTAAACCTTCACCTTTCGCATAAAAAAAAAAAAGGCATGCATGTCACTACATTTGAACCCTAAACCAGGTTGCAAAATCAGCAGAATCACACTGGGCAGCAAAATGGTGTAGCTTAGGATGATGGAAAAATGTGGACATTATCCCCCAAATATGACCCCCCCCCCAAAGTGTTCCTTGTTCCTTCAGTCATCAAATTTCTAGTGTCGCAATAACTTAAAACTTCAGCTGAGCATTTAGAAATTCAATTTGGGCATCCAAAGAGAAGAAGAAAGCAAAGCAACCAAAGAAATGTGAACACAGCAGAGAGACAAGTTCTGGGCATGAATGCTTTTTGTTTCACTCTAAGCAATGGTAGAAATGTGGGGATGGAAGGAACAATTCATTTGTGTAAGTAGCCTTCTTATTTGGAGGCAAATGCCCTGATTTTTGCACCCCTATAACTACACCACCGGTTCTGCTCCTGTTGAAATGTATCACATCTGAAAACTGGTGCAGGAAAGGCTAGGGTTGTTACTCTTCTCAGGTCACCTTAGAACTGTGTTACTGTATGAGGTGGGGGATGTTGAGGTCCACCAGCAATGCCAGCTTTTCCTTAGAATTTGGAGGAATTGCAACACGGTATCTGTTTGAAACTTGTGTGTGTATTCAGAAGTACCAAACGGCTTTATTGCTTCATGTTGTTGTGTATCCAGGAGAGGGGGATAAGATCAGAAAGGGGGAAACCAAAAGCACCAAAAGGTGTTGTGAGAACCTGAAATGCTCAAACACAGTCCCTTTTCACACCTTACCTTTTTGCAGTGCTGGGGTGCGGGGCTCACGCAAGCAGCCTCCAGAGAGAGGCTCACACAAGAGTCCCGCCTCTTCCTTTCACAGTGCAGCCTGGGACCTTCCCAGCCTACACTGGACAGGAAGCGCGACTGGCCCGCCTCCCGAGGCTCCGCACACCAGGTAAGTGTGTGCGGGGCCCTGGAGCAATGTGTGACCACGCAGCATTTTTGGCTTCAAGCCAAAAATGAAAAAATGCATGTGTGGTCCGTGTCAGGCCCTTGAGCATTGTGCAAATAACAGTGCATCATGTGGACCGCTCCTCACATGTGCGCGATGCTCAAGGGGCCCTTTCGCATCAGAAATGCTGTGCAAAAAAGGCCATAAGCTACAGGAAATGTGTTCTTGCTTCAAGGATGAAAGAGGGGAAAATAATTGGGTGTATGGGAATTGTGTAACATTGTGGGGTGTTGTCTAATTGATTATCCTCTCCAATCACCACTTTATGCACCTAAATTTGTATGGGAAGGTATAAGACCTATGAACACCATGTATTTCTCAGTCTCAGCAACTTTGGAAAAAGTGTGCTGTGTTGCTTGCTTGTCACAAATAAACACTGCTGCCTACCTCACAGTGAAGTTTGTGCATTGAGAGTTATCCAGGGCATGACAGAGGGTTGGGCCAGGAGGTTTTACTTAGTTACCCAAATCTAGGGCCTTTCTGCACTACACTGTTACAGTGCTGTTATTCCACTTTCAACGTCCTATGGAATCCTGGGACTTGCAGTTTAGGGAGAGACATTTAGAATGCTCAGACAGAGAGCTCTTTGGCCTCAGTCAACTACAAACCCCAGAATTCCACAGGAGGTTGAAAGTGGAATAATAGTACTATACCAGTGTAGTGCAGAAAGGCCCTAAGTAGCCATTGTAGGACATTGGTAGTACCACTACCACTACTATTATTATTCCAAAGGTGTAAAAGACTCTATGTACATTTGACAAATAAACAAGATCGTACCATGAAGCACTATCAAGTAGCTGAGTATTGCACTCTTCAAAAAGGCTGATGGATTCGCTTCACTTCAAAATATCATTAACACCAATAACATTTTTGACCAGACCTGTTTCTAAACTGTAAAAGAGAGAGAGAGAAACAAAGAGAGTTGCCGATTAAGACCTTTAATATAATGCGATAAACACTTAACAAAGGTATCTTCTCCAGCGAAGAGCAACTGCAGACACAAATTGCCCCCTTTCCTGCACCTTTTTTCACAAGAAAATCAATATTAAAGGAGTAACCGTCTTAACTCTCCCATAGACGATGTAAGGGGGGGCGGTGGGGAAGAAAACCACAGCCGTGCTTAGGAGAGTTTAGGTCAATAAGGAATCGATACTGTGGTTGAATCTGCAGAAAGATAAAAGACTTCACACTCACTAGTGCGGTGCCCTATTGTTTCTTTCTGATTCTGAGAAGAACCTGAAGGATTCTCCCTTGAAGTAGCAATGTATTTAGGGTATGTGGAAAGTAAGAGAGGTCACTTCAGACTGCATTTGGCTGCGGTGTTTATAAACGAGGGCTTTCTGATGCGGCGCCTGAGAGCTTTTCAATTACTTGGAAGCATACCGGGGCTACAGCTCAGAGACGAAGGAGGGAGTCCTTCACTAATTTTCTTCACAAATGAAGCAACAAGTAATTTGCGCTTCCAGAAGATCTTCAACAACTGTTCAGTTTTTGAAGAATCTTCAGGGTTCAAGATTTCTTGTGTGTCAAAAACCGCACTAATTGTTTTGTGCAGAAAACAGCACTGCATAGAAATACTTTTTGGCGGGGCATAGAAAATGCTGTTTTCAGTGCAAAATAGGCAAATTTTGCATAACATAAGTCTGGAAGTGTGAAGATGGTTATGAATCTAGGATTCTTATCATGAGGATTTCTTGACACCCCAAAAACATGTTCATTTTAATCATTTTTTTTTTGTCCAAAAAGAAATACCCTCTCCATCCCTATTCCAAATATTTTCTCCATCTCTATTGGAGATTCACATGCCCTAAGGGCCTTTCCATACTACACTGTTATAGTGCTATTATTGCACTTTCAACATCCTATGGAATCCTCGGGTTTGCCGTTTAGGGAGGGGCCATTAGATTGTAAGACGAAGGATGCAATTTTGGGGAAATACAAAAAAAAAAAAAGGAATCAAGGGGTGGGGGCTGAAAGATAAATGTTAAATTTCAAGGAAGACTATCTTCTGACAATGCATTTTTTAAAGATTTAATTTATTGTTTTCTTTTTAAATAAAAACATTTTCAAAAAAGAATTCTCAGCTAGAGAGCTCTTTGGCCTCAGAAAACTACAAACCCCAGAATTCCATTGGATGTTGAAAGAGGAATAAGAGCACTATAACAGTGTAGTGTGGAAAGTCCCTAAGAAAAGCAATGTTAAGGAGTGTCTAATGAGGTTTACCCACAAGAAAGAGCTTGCAGAGTCTATTGACTACAGAGCCTGTATCTACCTAACTATGGATATTGGGAGAACCATTGTGGTGTAGTGGTTTGAGAACTGTACTATGACCTTGGAGGCCAGGATTTGATTCTCCACTCAGTCACAGAAATCACCTTTGGGACCTTGGCCCTTTCCGTACGTTACCTGCTCGCGGTGGTGGGGGGTGCCGTTTGCGCAAGCAGCCTCTTGCGCGAGGCGCTTGCATCGCTCCTCTGTTCTCCCGCAGCTGGGTTGCCGGTTGTGCAGCTGTTGCACAAACGCCCCTCCCCTTCCTTCCGCAGTGCAGCCTGGGAGCTGTAGGCTGTGCTGAGGGAGGAAGCGCGACCGGCCCGGCTTGCCCGACGCACCGCAGGGCAGGTAAGTGCGCGAGGGCCCTGGGAGCATTGCGCGACCACACAGTATTTTCGGCTTAGAGCCGAAAATAAAAAATCCTTGTGTGGCCTGCTTTAGGCTTGTGAGTGTCACGTAAATGGGAGTGCATTGTACGGACCGCCGCTCCCATTTACGTGACGCTTAAGGGGCCCTCTCGCAAAAGAAACTTCAGGCGAAAAGGTTTCTAGTGCAAGCCACACATTCAAAGCCCCAGAAAACCCCATCACCTTACGGTTGCCGTAGGTCAGAAATGACTTGAAGGAACACAACAGCAATAATAGATATTGGATGCAACTAAGAAATGGTGGCTGAGATTGAGATTGTATAGTGTAAATTTCCACATGGGGAGCTATACATTGATTGTGGTATGCCTCTCTTGCGTTGAATGGCAATGTTGCACAACTGAAAGAACACTTGAATGGGCAACCCAATGTGCTTGTGCATTTGTGTACACCATGATACACATGCAATTGTGTTTCTGTAACCTTGGCTGAAATCTTGTATTGGGAGACATGCATGAACCATATAGATGTGTCTCCATAGCTACTTCTCCTGCTTCTACACACACAAAATTATCTTATCCTCAGTGCACTCCATCCAACATGGCCATTTCTGTGTTGTTGGAGCATGGAGGGATTAATCAGGGATGCAGCCAGTGGTTTTTGTATAGCTGGACACATTGTGATGCACATCTGCTGAGATCTCTGGTGGTCCTTGGGAGGTCTCTGCAGACAATATCCTTGCTGCATATCCAGCTACAAGAAAATCTTGAGCTATCCATTCTGAGACCCCCATTGTTCAGCAACATTCACATGGCACTATTGGGGAAGTGCTGTAATACTAACAATGAGGTGGGGGTTGATTATGTTTGTTGCATGGACAGAACAGAATTCCAACCTACACAATGACCATATGATTGAGCTGTGATAGTGTTTGTCCAGCTTATGTCATCTTAATTCACTATCCGGATGCCAGTGTATTAATTTATATCCCTTTTTTCTCCTCTAAAGGGACCTGAAGTAACTCACGATATAAAAATGAAGCAAAATGGTTGACATGCCACAATAAAGCAATACCTAAAACACCATAGTGCAAAAGAGATTTAAAAAAACAAACAACCTATTCAATTAAAACATTAATTTAAAGCTTTTTTAAAAAATAGACATGCAAACATAGTAAAAGATACAGAACATCCATTAAGCATCCTTCTAGCCCCAAACAATTAATGTAACATTTGAAGGCTTGTTTAATAGAAAAACCTTTGCCTGCTGGCAAAAAGATTGCAGAGATGGGGCCAACCAAATCTCCCATGGGAGAAAGTTCCAATGGAGGAAGGACTGAGAAGGTTTTTCTCTTGTGTTTTCATCAGAGAAGCCTATAAGAGTGGTGGAACAAAGAGAAAGTACTCCCCAAAAGATCATAAGATCTGCACAGGATCACCTTGCTAGAGAACAATCTTTCAGATAGCCTGGGTTTAAGCTATAAATGGCTTTATGGGTTAGAATCAGCACTTCAAATTGTGTCTAGAAACTGACTGGTAGCCAGTGAAGATGTTTTGAAAAGGGAGTTACATGCTTCTTATAAGTAGCCACAGTCAGCAATTATTTTGTACCCACTGAAATTTCCAAAAATTTCCAAAAGGCAGCCTTGCATAGATTGTGTTACAGTAAACCAGTGGGATGTGTTACTATGGCCAGATCTGACATATCCAAAAATGGGTTCAGCTGGGAAACTTTAAACTGAATACAGACAAAAATGTCTGTCTCAGACAAAAATGTCTAACTTGCTTCCATAAGTAAGAGACCAACAGGATTTCAGTCAGAGATTTACATGCCATTAATTCCCTTTTTCTGATACTGAAAGCACAGCTCCATTGCATCACAATGGTAACTTAATGAGGAATAACTTCTTTTGTAGAATAAGTACTGCTGTAGTCATGGGTATGTGGGTTCAGCAATTGGGTTATCCTTACTGACAGAAGTAGATTTGGAACCCAGGTCTTCCAGAGTCCTTAGAATCATAGAGTTGGAAGAGACAGCAAGGGCCATCAAGTCCAACTCCATGCCAAGCAGGAAGACACCATCAAAGCATTCCTGAGAGATAGCTATCCAACCTCTGTTTAAAAACCTCCAAAGGAGGAGACTCCACCACACTGCAAGGCAGCATATTCCACTGTCATACTGGTCTTACCATCAGGAAGTTCTTCCTAATGTTTAGATGGAATCTCTTTTCCTGAAGTTTGAAGCAATTGCTCCATGTCCTAGTCTCTGGAGCACCAGAAAACACATTTGTTTCACTTTCCATTTGACATCCCTTGAAATATTTAAACATAGCTATCATGTCACCTCTTAACCTTCTTTTCTCCAGGCTAAACATATGCAGATCCCTAAGCCACTCCTCATAGGGCATGGTTTCCAGGCCTTCTACCATTTTGGTCACCCTTCTCTGGACATGTTCCAGCTTAAGTATCCTTCCTGAACTGTGATGCTCAGAGCTGGACACAGTATTCCAGGTGGGGTCTGCTCAAAGCAGAATAGCGTGGTACCATCAGTTCCCTTGACCTATACACTATACTTGATGCAGCCCAGAACTGCATTGGCTGTCGCATCACACTGCAGACTCAAGTTCAGCTTGTGGTCTACTAAGACTCCTAGATCCTTTTCACATGTACTGTGATCAAGCCAGGTGTCACCCATCTTATATCTGTGCATTTCATGTTTCCTGCCCAACTGTAATACCTTATGCTTCTCCTTGTTGAAATTCATTTTGTTAGATCTGGCCCAGCTTTCTAATCTGTTAAGATCTTTTTGAATTCTGATCCTGTCCTGTGGGGTATTAACTACCCCTCCTGATTTGGTGTCATCTGCAAATTTGATAAGAAATCCCTTATCCAATTCAGTGATATAGACGTTGAATAGCACTGAGACTAGGACAGTGCTATTCAACATCTGTATCAGCCCACTAATCACTTCTCTCCAGGATGAAGAAGAGCCTTTGGTAAGTTCTCTTTTGTATTTGGTTGGTCAACTAGTTACAGATCCAGCTAATGGTAGCTTTGTCTAGCCCACATTTTACTAGCTTGTTTGAATATCCTGGGAGACGTTATCAAAGACTTTACTGAAGCCAAGATACTTTATGTCCACAGCAATATGTTATGTCCACAGCAATACTCCTCTAGTAATCAAACTGTTGCACCAAACTGGCTCTTTGTGCATAGAACAGCTGTAAGTGCCACCTAATCCAACTCCCTGCCATGCAGGAATACAAAACTAAAGCACTCCTGAAAGACGTCCCTCTAACCTCTGTTTAAGGACCTACAAAAATGGAGAGGCCATCACTCTGCAAGGCAGTCCATTCCACTCTCCAGCAGCTTTAACAGTCAAAAAGTTCTTCCTAATGTTTAGGTGGGATCTCTTATAATTTCAATCCATTTGGTTATGTTCTAGACTCTGCAACACCAGAGACTGAATAATCAGTATTTTGAAAAGAGGACTGAATACACGGAACAGCTGCTAAGGAGTGTTTTTTCATCTTTTGAACAAGCACCATTGCTGAAGAGCCTTGCTTAAAGTCATTCCCTGATTGGAACCCACGGCATGCTGTCCCTGTTTTCGTCTTCCCTTTTCTCCCTGTTGGCAACATCCATTCATGCAGAGCTTGAGGGAAGCTCATTAAACCATCAATGATTGAGAGTATAGAAACCAGTTAGATACCCCCCAGTGCTTCATCATGGATCCAAAGCAATTCAGACTAATTGAGCAAAACCCATTTCAAGGGTTCTGTGGGAGGAGCTTCAGAGGAGGAGCCCCAGACAATCAGAGATATGAACTGACTCATCAAAATCAATAGAGTTATCAATTACCTTAGAACTCTTCTAACAGAAGAGGCAACTTAATTAAATTTAGTTTTAACTTACATGGCTGACTTAAGTTGGAATTTCAACATTGACTGAATTACAAATGCAAGCTGTAATTAAGTAGGTAATTAATTAATTACTCCATATATTGATTGATTAATTAAATGAGTTGCACTGTTAAAGAGCCAAGAAATTTTATATTTCCCAACTGTGTCTTTTTTTTTAAAAGTAAAGCCTCCTTCTTCTTGGATTTTTGCAACACTGTCTTGTGTTAAGTTAAGGTCACAAGATCCAAACTATTAGAGTGTGATTGTTCAATTCATTCCAAGTGTAGAGATTTTAAGCTAGGAAGTAGTGAATGAAACTTGGAAATGTGCAGGCTACTTATATCCAGTTGGTCTACTTAACATTCCAGATCAGACACTGCATTGAGGCTCCTTGTCCATCTCAGGAAAGTGGATTCTAAAACTCTCTTGGACTTTTACTGGGATCCATGAGGGAATTAGTAAGCAAAAGATCAGAAGGGGCAAGAAGATAAGATTATATTTAATGGAGAAGAACAAACAAGAGAAGTGCTTTTCTCTTTTCTTTTCTTTTCTCTTTTGGGGTGGGCAGGTAGATGAGAAATGGGATTTTCAAAAATTCCTCTATCTATTTCCCTGTCTCCCAAGCTTGAAAGAGGAATGGAACAGGGGGAGTTTAAACCATTGATGTCATTTTGCAACTTAATTCTGGTAAAGCTTTTAATGTGGAATTAAAATACTTTATTTTTTTCTTATCCTTCTGACATACTTATAATTAGATTAGCTTTGTTAAGCTTATTGACAATGTATTAGACACGTTAACTCTTTTCTACTAACTTCCCAGGAGCAGCAATTCACTTCCGAAATACGTTGCAGCCCTCCTGCACATTAAAAAAATATAAGATTAAAACATGCCATTTTTCAAAATCAAAAGTGGACTTTGTGGGTCACTTTCAGGAGTGTATTTATATATTTATTTATTGCATCTTTGACATTCCTTTGACCCTCAGAGAGTCCAAAGGCAGAAAGCTGGCCCTGAAAGGTACTATAGTTACCCACTCTAGCCTACACCAAAATCATCATCATCATCATCATCATCATCATCAAAGGGGAGTTGAAGGGGGGTCTCTCTCTCTCTGTGTATACCTGTCTTTAAGGTATGCTGGAGGGGACCTATTCTCAGGCCCTTTTCTTAGCTTACCTTTTCCTGGTGGCATCCTGTGGGAATCCTGACAGTGACCCTTTTCGCACAGCATTTTTGATGCGAAAGGGCTCCTTGAGCATCGTGCAAATGTGAGGAGCAGTCCACACGATGCACTCACATTTGTGTGATGCGCCAGGGCCTGACACGGACCTCGCACGCATTTTTTCATTTTCAGCTTGAAGCCAAAAATGCTGCTTGGTTGTGGATTGCTCCAGGGCCCTGTGCGCACCTACCTTGGGTGCGGAGCCTCGGGAACCAGGCCAGTCATGCTTCCTGTCTCAGTGCAGCCTGGGAAGGTCCCAGGCTGCACTGCGACAGGAAGAAGCGAGGCTCTTGCACAAGTAGGAAGCTTGTGTGGAGCCGAAGAAGCAGGGAAGCGAGACTCTCTCTCCAGAGGCTGCACGTGCAAGCACCACACCCCAGCGCCAAAAATGGATGAGTTGCTGAAAGGGTAAGTGGCTCTGCCAGGAGCAGAGCATGACAGGAGTGCTCCCCTCCACAGTGGCTGCCTCCATGACCCAGGATGTGTGATGGCCCCACCTCTTCCTCCCACAGCACAGCAAGGCACTTTCCTAGGCTGTTCTGGGGCAGGAAGCATAGTCGTTGCACTTCCAGACCCTCTGCACACCAGGTAAGTACAGGATGGCAACGCAGTCACAGGTCATTGATGGGGAAAGCCTGTCAATGATTTACTCCATGATTGCACCACCTGGGGATAGGAGAAGGATAGGACCACAATGATGTCATGTGCAGCCATCATTGTGGTCCTTCTCCCATCCCCACTGCAGGCTGACATTGTCCTGTGAAAAAAACCTCAGTGTTATTACTCAGGACAACACTAACAGATCATGAGACAGAGCCTTCTTTGCTGTGGCACCCCAGTTAACGGAATATCCTCCCTCTAGGGGCCTGATGATGATAATCATGTGAATTTTATGTATTCATTGCATTTTATGCTGTCTTATGTACCTTATGGTAAATATTGTCATCTTCTTTTATTTTGGTCTATGGCTGTAATAAATGATTGATTGACTGATCATGTAAGATGTTGAGAGAGACTTTTACTATCAAAAAATGTCAGAAGGTGCATCTCCCTTTGTTCTCCACCCCTCCCATTTCCTTTCACTGCAAAATACAGAGAAGTCTTTTGCAAAATGGAGAAATACGCCTGACTCCTAGGTGTTCAGAGCATGTGGCTTCTTTTGTCAAGTATATTATTCCTATTGCTGGCTTAAAGTGAAGGTCAACGATGGAATTTCCAATTGTTATTGGACTGAATTCGAACCCTCCAGTGGCGGGGGGGGGGACAAAAACAAGAAAAGGAAAGAAATATATGGAGTCTCCAGGAAGTAAATATCTAGCACGCACAAATGTATGGCTCGGCTATTGTTCCTCTTTGGATTGCTAGGTGCTATGTTTCATTTGAAAGCCCTGCAACCATGACAATATACCTGTCAAGATATTCAGTAAAAATGGAAGGAAATATATATATTATCTCAGGGAGGCTGGAGGACTCTGATAGAAACAATTTATGAGCCTAAATCTTCAAAAAGAAAATTCACTGCATAAAGGGGCCATTATAGGATAAGGAACATCTTTCTGTGAATTTGGCCTTAGAACAATAGTTTCTTTACTTTAAACGCACACACACACACACACACACACATGCACACGCACACACAGATGAAAACCTAGTTAAACGAACAGTTTCAAAAAATCAGAAAACAGAACCTCTGAAAAGGAAATGGACAGCTTGGTTTTAACTGATTTTATCAGACAATTTTGCATAAGTTGCATTTAAATTTGAGCCTGTGTGTGATAATTAGGCATGGTAAGATTGTGTTGGTCTCAATTCATATCCATTTTCCTTGTCTTTATTAATAAATTTGTTCTGTCCCCTTTCCTCATTAAACTGTGGAGACTTGAACAATATAGTCTGCTCAAAAAAATCTGCTTAAATTATGAAATCAATATGTTGAAGATATTGTCTGACAATATGCACAATTCTAAAGGTATTTAAAAGAGCTAGATGCTAATAATGGCGTATATCATAATCTCAACCCCAGTAAACCATTCAATCACTGCGATAGTTATAAATGCTGTTTCACCACTCAAAAACTGATTAGTGTGTCCATTCTAGTTGGAACTACCCAATGGGAACTGGGACCAGTCACGGAGCTTGGAGTGTGTGGAGTGGGGGCAGGAGGGGCAGGGCCATGACACAGAGGGCGTGGCTACTGTGCTTGGGGGTGTGGCCACAGTGAGTGGGGGTGTGGCCAGGGCATGTGGGGGCGTGGTCAGGGCTCACAGAGGCATGGCTATAGACCAGGATGCCCCAAAAACATTGCCGCCCAGGGTGGTCCACCCTCATTGTCCCCTGTCCTTACATGACTGACTTGAACTTAGTTTTACTGAAAGCAGATCCCTGGAAAACAATGGCAGTCTTGACCAATGGTTCTTAACCTGGATTTTATGGACCCCTGGGGATCCTCAGAGCCCTCACAGGGGTCCGCAAAGCCCTGCTGCTGGATACTACCAGCAGCAACAGCAACGGAGGGGGGGTTGCAGATGCCCAAACTGCTCCCTCCTTTGCCTTCAAGTCACTTCTGACTTATGGCAACCCTAAGGTGAACCTATCACAGGGTTGGGGCCTTTTTTTTTTTTTTTTTGCAAGATTTGTTCAGAGGGAGCTTGCCTTTGCTCTCCTCTGCAGCTGAGAGAATGTGACTTGCCCAAGGTCACCCACTGTCTGAGCAAGGATTTGAATCCTAGTCTCCCATAATCCTTTAATAAATAAATAAGTAAATAAATATTTGAGTATTTTAGTCTAAATTTAAATATTTAAATCTTGAGTTAAGTCTTGAGGGTCCCCGGCAAGGAATTATATTTACAGGGAGTCTCCAGAAAAGAAAAGATTAAGAACCATAGGTCTTGACTATTTACTCTAAAGGCCAACTCCAGAAATGCTTAAGTCGCAGGCCATTTCCACACTACACTGTTATAGTGCTATTATTCCACTTTCAACATCCTATGGAATCCTGGGCTTTCCAGTTTAGGAAGGGACAGTGTGCACTTTATGGCACATTTTTGAGACAAAAACTGGATGATAAAGTCTGGAAAAGTGCTAAATCTGAAGGATAGCTATCTTTCAATCCATATATTAACTCAGGATCTAGGGATCAGGTTAGTTTGCTTTGAAAGGCAATCCATGACCTAATACAAAAATAGAATACAAGAAGCTTACAGGGGAAAAAAAAGCCATGTGGAACTGATTCCAGATATCAATACAATTATTTGTATAATTATTATTTATTCCTTTTTATCCCACTTCTCCCACAAATCAGGGACTCAAGGTGGCTCACAAAAATTGAAACAAATGCAAATAAGAACACAGGCAAAGATATAAGGAAAAACACACAATAATTTATTGTTAAAAAGCAATTAAACTATCTGTAGAATTTCAACAAAGTCACTGAAATGACAAAAATAAAAGCCAGTTAAGGAGCACACATATTTTCCTTTGCAGTGAGTTCCTAAAAGCCTTAGAACAGCCACCAAGAATAACCTCTCCTGTGTTCCCACCAGACATGCCTTTGAAGGTGATAGGATTGAGAGAAGGGCCTACCTAAAGATCTTAACCCCCAAACAGGTAGGAAAAAATGTCCCTTAGATTGCCCAGACCTAGTATGTCCCTCAATATTTGCAGCCCATACTATAAACAATAACACTGAAGTTATAGTAATAACTTTTATCTTCCTTATAAGTATTTTAATTTATATTCATCCTTTCTTCCAGCATGGGGCTCAAGGTGGATCATTATCTGGATTTAACCAAAATACAGTTGGCAACAATTTATAATACAAAAGTTTAAAAGCATCAAATAAGCAAACATTTAAGAACACTAAGGCCCTTTCCGCATGACGTTGCTGTGCTGTTTCTGCAACAGGATGGCAGCAGTAGGCAGGCCATGCTTCTGCAGAACACCACTGCTGTCCCACTGCTGTCCCATCATGAAGCACTGCACTTGCACAGCATTTGCAAAATGGAAAAAAATCTGTTTTGCACCTCCAATCATGTGGCACTCCCATACTTACCACCATGCGGAAGCTGGAGAAGTGTGATTGCAATGCTTCCTGCCCCAGCGCAGCAATGGAAAGTGCCAGGCTGTGCTATGGAAGGAAGAGGTGGGGCCATTGTGCTCCCTTCCACAGGGAGCGAGCAGGTGTGGAAGGGAGCATTGTTGATGTGCTCCCATCCAGACCTGGAATTGCAGTGCAATGATGCGGAAGAGTGTTATTGTGCAGACATGGCCTAAATAAACAGTTTTAAAACACTTAGAACATAGCAATAAGGATGAAAATCCCCATCCTCCATTACAAAGTTGAAAGGACAGAACCATTAGTTAACCGAAAGTCTAACTTAATAAAAAGGTCTTGTAAGCAGTAAATGGGCAGAGAGAGGGCCAACCTAGTCTCCTGTGGGATGAAATTCCACAGCCTGAGAGCAGCCACTAAGGCCCTTTCCACACCTTTCCTTTTTTTCAGTGCTGAATCGCACGAGCAGCCTCCAGCGAGAGGCTCTCGCGTCCCCGCTACTTCAGCTCCACACAAGCTGCCTGCTCTGAGCAGGTAGCGTGAGATCCCCACCTCTTCCTTACACAGCACAGCCTGAGAGTTTCCCAGGCTGCGGTGGTGCAGGAAGTGTGACCACCATGGCTGCGGACGCTCCGCACGCATGGCAAGTGTGTATGGGGCCCTGGAGCAATGCGCGATTGCACACGATTTTCTGCTAAAAGCTGAAAATGAAAAAGTGTGCGAGAGGTGCTTGCCAGGCCCTGGAGCATTGCACGATTGTGAGTGCATTGTGCAGATCGCTTCTCACAATCACGTGAGGCTCCAGGTACCCTTTCGCAAATGCCATGCGAAAAGGGCTTAAAGACCTTCTCACATGTCTTTACCCACATATCTGGGACAGTGGCAGTAATGCTGTCCCTGAGAATCTTAAAATTTTGGCAGGCTAATACAAGAAGATAAAATCTTTCAGACAGCAAGGGCCCAAGCCATATATGGCTTTATAGACCACAGCAGCACTTTTAATTGTGTCCAGAAATAGATTGATACCCTGTGAAGCTTTGCATCATGGGATCTATATGGTCCCGGGAACCATTAAATTGCTTGTACATTTTACTATTGGACTTTTTCAACATTCCAACTGAATTAGACCCATTGTCTGGCATTTTATTAATGACATATACAGACATGAGTCCACTTCATGACCAGATATGTCTGGGGTTTTTTGGTTGTTGGGGAGGTTGGTATTCTCTTCTTCCCTCTGCAGTGACCAACTCCTTGCTCCTGGACTCACCATTTAGCCGCAACAGCACCTCCAAGAGCCATTCAGTGGCTGGTGGAGAGCAGGACGGCAGCAAAGAAACATCTGGCTATGTCTCCATGACTGGATGCAGAATGAGTATATCATCTGATAGAATCCTCCAGAGGACCCTGGAAGATCTCAGTAGATGATGTTACTGGTCTATGTCTGCTTATGAGGACATAGCCAGATGTCATCTCCAATCTTCCCTTCATTGCCACATCCATATTGTACCTCTTCCCAAAATTATATGCATTCAGCCTAGGGAGATGGGGGAGCTCCAGGGAGGAGTGAAGGAGAACCCACACCCACTCTAGTTGTCATGTGCCTTCAAGTTATTTCTGAATTATGGTGACCCTAAGGTGAACCTAACATGGGGGTTTCTTGGCAAAGCTCATTCAGGGGGATTTTATGTTTTCTTTCCTCTACGGCTGAAAACATGTGACTTGCCAAGTTCACCCAGTGGGTTTGCATGGCAGAGCTGTGATTCAAACTCTGGTCTCCAGAATTGTAGTCCAACACTCAAACTGCTATAGCATGCTGGGTCTGACACCCATCCACCCACATTGTATAAGTAGAACTTTCTTCCATTGTGTTGGATGCTGCTTTCTCATTTTGGCCAAAGTGATGTCCAGCACAATACGTTTGGGTTTTTTTTTCCCCCAGAGGAAGGCAAAGACTAGAGTAGGCTGAAATTGAGAGTAACTAATATTTGGAATATTGTACTGTTTTTCTCCCCAAAATCCCTTATTTTATGTAAGCCATTCCTATCACCTTCCTTTATTGATGGTGCATGGTGTATGCCAGAACTTTCTTTCATAATATTTATTCATTCATTTATGACTCAGATTCATTACCAAGTGCTGGTAATGATCTTTAAAGGTCTCTGTGGCTAAGAAACGATGGCCATTTCCACACTACACTGTTATAGTGCTATTATTCCACTTTCAACATCCAATGGAATCCTGG